>CM042435.1:8746973-8951973 GCA_023631565.1 Gymnocephalus cernua | reverse complement strand
CAGGAGTTGAGTTGACACAGACAAATGTTGAGTCATGCGAGCAATCGACATAGACAGACAGACATAGACAGACATTAACAGTAAGCATAGACATAGACATTGACAGTAAGCATAGACATTGACAGTAATCATAGACATTGACACATAGACATAGACAGTAAGCATTTTTGATGTAATTTTGACACAAATGGAACCCCATATTCAGCAGCTTCTCTTTCTTTTTTAACAAACACAACTTCTTTATCTCATCATCGGCATCAGGGGTCCGTTTCAGGTAGGAGGTTCAACAAACTCTGAGTCTGAGCCTGACCTCTGAGTTGATTTACCCTGAGATGGTTTCACAACAGCTGATTCGAGTTGGTTCAATCAACTCGGAGTAGGTTGACTCAGGGTTACGCGCGTGCACCAAAGACAGCATGAATGGAGCCATGATACTACGATTCACCATGGCAACAACCACAAACAAACGGGTCGGCGGACATACTCATGCGCACATACAGCGAGTTTGAACATGTATTTCGTTAAAAAAAGCAACACAGCGGCTGCTGCAAAAGAGAGAGAAATTGCGCTGGAGAAAATTGCTGCTAAAGTAAATGCGTATATTTCAATATAATGTATATCATATTTAATCATAAGCTTATATTACTTCAAATCTATTTCAGTTAGGTGCAATACTGCGGGCGAAAAAGTCATAGGCTACTAATCCCATTCTGAGGCTGCAGCACCATCATTAACAGAATTATAATTCATAATCTTTCATTTCAAAGGGTTTACATCATTCACCTGCAATCCTGTGGAACTCCTTTTTAATGTCTCTGACTGGTCTGTGTCCAGGGAACACTACAAATGTTTAAACTCTTTACTTTCACTGACCCGTATACGGGACACTCACGCTCAAAGTGGACGCTGCTTAAACTTTGTTATAAAATTTACGCATTCAATCTTCTAAATATATGGTCATGCAGCACATCGGTTGAAAGCTTAGACTGTCAGGATTTAATTAAGCCCAAACACAAAGCATGAGATGATTTATAGCAGTTATACAACGTTTCAGAGTGATCTCTTCTGACGGCGCTTTATTAAAATGCACCGCATCACCAAGATTGTAGAGACAACTGTAATGCATAGAATGTGCTGGGATGTAGAGCATGTCCACAATGGGTGACAGTAGTGATATGAGGACGGATAAGGTTATGTAGCTTACATAACTGCATAGACTGGGAAGAAAAACCATAGCGCTCAAGTTATCTGGAAATTAAAATGCGTCAATATCATCTTCCGACATATGTTCTTCATCAACAGGATCGTCGACAAAAGGAAATGTCATGTTTTGAGAAAAAACAATGTTTTAAAGTCTGCCTAACAGTTAATAAACCAACAATGTTTTATTTTATTCACGCCAATATAACAAACTGCGCTGAAATGCGCCTGATACAGACTGAATGAATGAATGAGGAAATGAGTGAGCTGTGTCAGAGGGAGGAGCATTAATTCTCTTAATACATCCATGGGGAGGAGTCTGAGAGAAACTCGAGGTTTCTTGAAGAAAACCTGCTCCCGACCAGGTTAGGTTCATAGGCTCAGTTACCATATTAACTGACTCTGAGGTTAAGTTACCTCTCTTTCTGAAACAGAAAACTCAGAGTTTCCCTCATCTCAGGCTTAACAAACTTAGAGTTTCCACTAATCCTCCAACCTGAAACGGACCTCAGCTCTCTATCCAGTAATCTGGACGGGTCTTCACACACACATTATTTAGAGAGGAGAGGAAACAAGCAGAGATGAGAGAGGGGGTGAGTGTACATGTGTGTGTGTGTGTGTGTGTGTGTGTGTGTGTGTGTGTGTGTGTGTGTGTGTGTGTGTGTGTGTGTGTGTGTGTGTGTGTGTGTGTGTGTGTGTGTGTGTGTGTGTCTGTGTGTGTGTGTGTGTCTGTGTGTCTATGAGTGTGTCTGTGTATGTGTGTGTACAACATATTTTGTTATCCACGCAGCTAAATAGCCAAATATTTCCCTCACAAGTTAAAAGCAAAGTCAATATTGGACTTACATTCACCCAGTGGACACAAACAAAACTCTAAATGAATCCTGTCTGCTGGATGTGTAAATAAGCCACTGTTTGCTAACACGTTTGCCATATCAAATGTATCAGGTGATGTCAATGTTGTGTTTAGAAGAGGCCACAAAAATAGTTTTTACAAGTTTAAAACTTACATTGTAGGTTAAAAAGATCACTGTACCGTGGCATGTGTGTATGGCATGACATGTAATGTAATGTAATGTATGGCACACTTAGTGGCTGTGGCGTCGCTGTTACCTCCACTTATAATTGTTTTTATAACTTTAAAGCATTACATCTTCAAAATATTTGGTCATGCGGCACAACAGTTGAAAGCTTAGCCTCTCAAGATTCAATTACGCCCACACACAAAGCATAAGATGATTTATAGCTATATGTTATAGATGTATAACTTTTATAAAGTTAAAGAAAATAAATTAATTCAGAATTAGACTGCGCAGCTGGTGTCTGTGCATTCATACCTTTTTTCATATCCACAGAGGTGGATAAAAGTGGACAAGAGTCCAAGAAAATGGAATAGCCAAGCCATTTAATCCAAAACGAGCTGTTAACCTCAGAATCTTGAAGTTTACGAGCCCTGTATGAAGGTAAATATGGTGCAAAACGTGAGAGCGTGTACAATACAATGTGAGAAGAAAAAAACGAGAGCTAAAAAAATCTGCTTGTATAAAAAATGTGAGAGCTTTGTAGAAAATGTTCACACACCTGTATTCTGAATGTGAAGTCACAACCAATACTCAGTGATTACAACCTCTCGAATCTGTCACTGCAACTTCACATATGAGCTCTCTCGCATCACGAAGTGGCGAATCTGCGCCTCGACTTTTGTAACACTTTTGGCGATACATTTGGTGCAAAACTAATTTGTACCTGTGGACTTAGGCTGTGGAGCTCTGAGCCAACAGAACGGGGGAAAGCAGGGTTTCTATCGCCAGATGAGGGACAACTCTGTCCGGCTTATTTATGTAGCATGGAAGCTTTGTGGAATAACATGCTAGCGTTAGCTAACTAACCAGCCAGACCGCTTCTAAATACCTTATAACACTTTATATGTAGTATATGTAGTATATGTAGTATATATATATATATATATATTTATATATATATATATTATGGCTGTCAATCGATTAAAAAATGTAATCGAATTAATTACAGACTGTGATTAATTAATCTAAATTAATCGCATACATCATTTTTGCTGTGAAAGTATTTTAAATATTTCAATTCAAATGAATAATCATCATTAGTGACATTAAAGTTAAAAGAAAACTATTTTTATTATTATTTTCACTGTTCTATATATATATATATATATATATATATATATATATATATATATATACATACAACAATCAACAATATGACCTAATATGCTGAGGAAATAAATTCAAAAGGGTACTTTACCACAACTACGAATGCACCGCGAGGCTGTAGATTACCAGCTTCATTGAACGCACCGTCTCTCGTCCTGTGTTCCGACCAACAGCAGAAACACAGTCGAACTGGAGATACTTGGAGATACTTGGAGCAAAGTTCCATGCTGTGTCAAGCCTTGTTAGTGTTTAAAAATAGCTGTTTTGAGGCTAGGCCCAATTGGCTGGTCCTAACTGTTAGCCAGCATCTCCAGGTAGGCCCCAGACAATTGCAGGAAGCTGATTTTTTTTGCTAACAGCGCCCTAAATTACTTGACACTGCCTGTGTTCTAGTCTGCAAGTTGCCATGGTCTAAATTGAACTAATCATGCGTGCAAGCAAATAACAGCTGATAATGTTAGCTAGTCGCAAAAGGCAGCCTCTTACATGCTGTACTGTCTGCTGCTTTCTCGCTGTCAGACCAATAGGGAACTGCGTGCAGTTGTTAACGCTGCTTTTTAAGGTGTCTCTGCACCCCTTTCGTTTCAGACCCTCCTACCAGCCTTTGGGCCACGCCTCCTCATTTGTATCGACATCTGTCAAGTCCAAATGGAAAAGCCAAATGTTAAATCGAAAGGGAAAAGTTGAATCGTAAAATGTCAAAGGGCAATTGCCAAATGTAAAATTCAAGATAAAATTGAAAATTATATTGTCAAAGACTAAAATAAAATAATTTCTTTTTTTCTATTTGAGATTAAGCTTTTCCATTTCACATTTGATGTTTCTCTCAATCAAAAGATTTCAAAGATTTCAGTTTAAGCATTTATATTTAAGCTGCATTTTAAATTAGATTTTTTTACATTGCACTTTACATTTTCAAATTATCATTTCACATTTCATCTTTGCTTTTTCTGTTTCCTTTTTCTTTTTTAAATTTAATTATGGCATGATTTTTCCTAGTAGCGTAGTAAAATAATATTTTTAATTTGATCTTGCTTCGTTTTCTCTTTAGACTTTCAATTTGAATTATGAATAAATATATCCTCTATCCTCTGTGTCCTCCTTGCATACTAGCAACAGCATGGAGGAGGGGTGGGGGGCGTGTGCGATCACGGAAGGCTTGTATCATGTGGACGCAGACAGTGTGGTTGTCATTACTTAGAATTCCTCATGGGGGCGACAGAAACTAGGCACTGTAGCTTTAATGTATCTGGTATTGTTGATGTAGTGGCAGTTTACGCTGTATTTATTGATATGATAGTCAATTGTAGTTTGATACAAAGATTTAAACGTACTATATGTAACTTTCTGCCGCTAGGGGTCTCTCAACCAAAACAATGGATTGTAAACACAGACTTTTGATGACGTTGGTAAGTTGCAAGGAATTATGGGAATTGTACTTTTTAATGTTAAACACCTTCGCAGATTAAAATGCGTCTGTTTACGGACAGGTTTACCCATTCAAATGTATTCACTTTACGTTTAGTAATGTTTATTCATGTCAATCTAATAACATAGCTGCATTTTCCCAACATAATTACGTTTTTCTTGATTCGACCTATATTGGTAGCTGACCAGTTAGCTAGCTAGCTAGTGAGCCAGCAAGCTAACATTAGCCAGCAGCTAAAACACAGTGACTATCACAATATATTTCACATGTCACTGTCACCTTTTGGATGGTTTCAACACCGGGGTGGGACGGGGTTTGTTGTAACGCTAGCTAGCTACTCAACGAGCCTGATAGACAGGTGTGGGTGCTGGGTGGGGATTGCCGGGGGAATCTCCGGCCGGGACGGCCGATGTGCAGCAGCAGAACAAGCTGCCTGGAACGATCTCCCCCTTCACTTTTCTTTAATCTTAACTATTCGTTTTGGTGCTTGTCGGATTAATTTAGCTAACTGTAAAGACAGCTAAACGCAAAGGGGTGAGAAATTCGGCAGGGAGGAGATTTTCGGGCCTAACCCGAAAGTGGGCGGGATTTAATCCAAAAGTGGTTCGGTTTGTCTTGAAATGGGCGGGGCTTTAACCAGTATGTTATTTTAAGCACGCAATTGATATGGGTTGATCATAAATTGTTATATTTATTGCTGATTAGAAAACTATTTACATGACAGCATCAGCATTGAGTTTCAGATCAATGGTTTTGATCACGATAACAAACTATATACAGAACAAGTTTTTCAACAATGAATACAACACATGCGGTTGCAATTATGAAGTAAAATGTAATAAACAAGAGTTTTCATACTCATCAATATAACTTTCTTTTTAACTTTAAAGTTTATATGATCAGTGTGATTTTTTTGGTTCTTTTTTATTTTTTTATTTTCACACCAGGTATGTGTGTGTGTGTGTGTGTGTGTGTGTGTGTGTGTGTGTGTGTGTGTGTGTGTGTGTGTGTGTGTGTGTGTGTGTGTGTGTGTGAGTAAGAGAGAGACAGAGAGAGAGAAAGAGAGGGGGGTGGGGGGGGGACTGTGTTCTATGGATCAAATAGTCCTACGCTGTTTTTCAGATGTGCATTGACTTATAAAATACAGCAAGAAAGTGTCAGACAAAAAAAACTGGTTAGAGCCAGCTGACGATTTAAAAAAGAAAAAAAATCTCTGACAGGCAGAGACGCAACGCGAGTCGCATTCTACCAAGCACCATGTACCCCACATTTACCAGAACTCTACTGGTTAATAATTAATTACTACAAACCAAAGGAAAAAACCACCTGTAGCTGAAGATACCCTAAACGTTAACGGAAAAGACCCGCAAACCTGAGTGACTGAGGGAGAGACAGAGAGAGGAGAGCTGTTCTCCTCTGTGTTCTGTGAGTGAGTGAGCAGAGCGTGTGTAGGGGAGGGGCGCTGTGACTTCTAGCCTATCACAGAACGCAGACACAGTCAGCTACCCAATGAGGATTTTTATTCAATCCGAGCACAGATATTGAGTCGTATTACTCGTATAATACTCGTACTCGGCAAAAGTGCTTTATCCGAGTATCCGGCTCAACTCTATTGTCAACATTGTGGTAACGTTAAACTGGATCTATATTGATATGTATCAATAAATAAGATCTCTGCTGTATTACTGTGTTGCAAAGTGGCATGTTATCAATCACAAAATGATGCTGCGTGGCAGAAAAAGCAGTATTATGGTTAGGAGTATTTTTTTCTGTGACAGTGTATGATTTACAATTACGCTCAAACGTATCATCTGGGAGCCGTGTTTCAAAGGAAGTTACGAGTAACTAGAGGGTGAAAGGTTATATGACGCCACTGACAGGCGACTAGGAAGGAAAGGAAACGTGCCGTGTCTGAAAATAAAATAACAGATTTCTCTGGGTTTGAAGTTTGGTGGAAACATTTGGGAGAGTGTAACTACACAACTAAAAAAATATATATAACATAGGTATGGTCGTTTTTAGACATTTTAATGCAGAAATGTTACATATTGTACCTTTAAGTGAATTAAGTGCAAAGGTTTTCTTAGCTAATGATAATGCCAGTGGGTGAGCTCAAGTCACAATATATATAAAACCTGGAGGCAAGAAGAGGTCCTTTTGCAAGATATTCTGTAGTATTTTTTATGTGGAGGCAAAATGCTGTGCAGTAATGTTACATTCAGAGTAGGAACACATTCGGGTTTAGTAACAGATTAAGTAGGAACAGGCTAACTTTCTTTATACATTAGCTACTCAGCTAATCAAGCTAACATGATGTTAGCCTGCTATGTTGCGGGCAAAGACAGTATATAAAATGGACCCAGTGACTCCGCTGTTTTTGACGGAGACAAGTGAAGTCTATTCAGAAGCACTTTTCCGGTGATGGTTGAGCGTTACTGAGCGTTACTGCGCAGCTGCAAACTGAGCTTCCCGCCGTAGATGTGACGTGAGCAACGTATCTGCAAGTTGTAAGTCTTCTGGTAGCTGTGCCAAGAGAAATCTCAATCATTCCCAATCTTGCACAGACGGAGAGCGTAGGTATATGTAAGGAGATAACATAGGCACAGGCTAATTATTGCTAATTAAATTGCTAGTTAACATTAGTAATTAAACTAAACAGCTAATGTACGTTGAAACTGCCTGCGAGCTTCTCCTGTACTATACGGTAATTCCTCTATTATGCAACAGTAAGTCATGTGGTTATGACACAATCGTTAGCGTATTTTTATAAAAACATCTGCTACGGAGCCATAACGTGAGGTACAAGGTAATGGAGCCTTTTATACATTGTCGTGTTTCTTTAGAAATAAACGACGGACAAATGAAGTCTTTAAACGCTTCAGATGTAAAGTTATTGGCTGTCAAAGTGACACCAAAATGAATGGCAGTCAATGGAATGCTAACGGGGGGTGATGGATAGGGTTAGCATAAAATGGCGCCATCGCGGCTTCGCTCTGAGGAGAGAAGCCTGCCCCTGTCAAACAACAGTTAGCTACAGTTGATTTAAACTTCAAAATAGTTAATATAATAACGACGTCCTTAGAAATCCATAATGTACCATATAATCCCGGCCCAGACTTTGAATGTCGTATAGCCCCATTAATGCTGCAATAATCAACAGCAAACGTTAGCAAATGACATGACATCAGCTGGCAGGAAATAAACATGGACCCAATCTGTTGCCTAGCAATGCAATTCCACTGAGCAGAATATTGGAATATTGCCTTTGGTGACATCATAGAATGTTGATTCAAAGGGAAGGAACTGAAATGATTCCATTTCACCATAGGATTTAGTCAGCTGCACTGTAGAAAGAGCACTTAAAATACGCAATCATTGATACAGACATTTTGTTTTGACAGAAAGCAAAAAAATGTCACAGCAAGAGCAGTCCGGCACTCTCAGGCCTCTGAGTGATGAGAACGCAGCCCACCACCGAGAAAACGAGGTCCTCTTCAGAAAGAACAGAGACCTCCAAAGACAGAATGGGGAACTCCGTGAAAACATTGAGGGCCTTCGTGAGAAATTCAAGTACTTCAGAAACGGCAATAAAAGGGCCCTCCAAACAGAGAACGAGGTGTTATGCACTGAAAATGCCACCCTCCGCAAAGACGCTGACATCCTGCACAGTGAAAAGAAGGCTATGTGCAACGAAATTCAGGATGTTCGCAAACAGAACAAAGAGGTGCAGACTAAGTTAAAGGACTTAGAAATTGAGAACAAGACTTTGCACCAAAAAATAGAAGAACTGACCATGAACAAGACTCAACTGCTAAATAGAAGTCTGAAAGAACAGGTAGTTGTTCATCTATTGAAGCAAGAAAACCAGGCTTTGGGACAAAAAATAAATAGCTTGAAACAGGACATTCAAAAGATGAACCAAATGTTTCAAAATGAAAAGGATTCCATGGCACAAGAACACCAGGTTTTGCAAAGAGATCTTCAGGAGGCCAAAGAATTTGTGCATAATTATTATATGACGACACAGGAAAATGAGTTAATAAACCAACAAAATCAAGCCCTGAAACAGGAAGTCAAGGAGCTGAAAACAAAGTTGGGTCAAGAACAACAGGCCATTCTTGAAAAGAATACGGCTATTCAAGAACAGGCTCAGGAGCTTAGAAGTGTTCTACAAGAACTCAAAGGCTTTATACACAACTATAATGAGATGAGCCAACAAAACAAGACCCTGAAAGAAGAAATCCAGGAGCTTACCAACAAGTTGCGTGACGGAGAAGAGGCCATGAAGCGTTATCATGACACTCTGCAACAAGAAGTGCAGGTGTTAAAAGACATTCAGCAAGAACTTAAGGGTTTTGAGCGCAAGTATTACACACTGAAAGAGGAGAATGAGTCCACAAGCAAACAAAAGAACAGCCTGGAACTAGAACTTCAGGAGGTGAAGAACAAGCTCAGACTAGAGAAAGACGTGTGTGCTCGGGAGCAGCTCAAAGCTATTCAGAAGGAGAAAGCACTTTGTGATGAAGTGCAGACGCTACAGACTCATCTGAAGTTAAAGATGGAGGAAAATGAGTACTTTCAGAGAGAAATCCAGTCCCTTACTGATAGTCCTGAGGTGCAAGCCTTTAAAGTCAAGACTGTTGCCGATCAGATTAATGCAGAGCATGTGGGAAAAAACGCCATGCACCAGAAGATATTGACAAAAAGTTGGCTTCTTTACTGGTGTTCCAGTAACTTGTGAACTTTAGTTCACTCCCACCTTTGAGTTGTAGGCCCCGCACCCTCAGAGCATGATGCTCTGCACTTCACAATAGGCGATATGCACAGGCGAGCATGACGTATTTCCGGTTAAATCTCAGGATGGGTGTAAACTTCCGGTTATCGTAGAATGCTGTGATACTGTATGCCAGCATTGAATGCTTGTCGTTAAATCGTTAATTTGAGTCTTTTTTGTTGTTGTTTATGTTAATGTTTTACTTGTAATACTTCGGCTTGACTATTAACGCGATGACGTGTAAACGTACGAAAGTGTCCTTTCAAAAACGGGATGACAGCTCTTCCAGCCATCACTTCTGTGTGCCGCAATGTAGCTAGCTACACTGCCTGCAAGATGCAATTCTCCTATTAGTTTTTTTACTTTCCCCAAAGACAGTGAATTACATAAATGCTGCCTCATCGCCCTGCTTGTGAGCTGTTGATCAGCTAGCTAACGGGACACTATGAAAGCCATCTCATTCACAAAAATGCATTAAATTAAAATCGGACTTAAGTGTTAGCATTGTAAGACCTTTGGGTAGCTGTAATATAAGTTGCGTGACGAAATTCAACGTGTAAATATATAGCTTATAATTATGCCAAAAGTGTAGCTACGTAGCTGAGATGTTTAGCTACCCATATGATCGCATGGGAACAGGTAGCTAACAAAAATGCATTAAATTAAAATCGGACATAAGTGTTAGCTTTGTAAGACCTTAGGGTAGCTGTAATATAATTTGCGTGATGAAATTCAAAGTTTAAATATACTATAGTTATGCCGGCAGCCGGCCAGCTCCACGGAGCTCCGAGCCCCGGTAGTCGGGGTATGGAGCGCAGCGGGCTGCCACTGTCTCGTCAGACTGTGTGGACCTTCTGAAGTCCGACACGTCTTACCAAATTTGTAATTAGCCATCAATTTTAGTAAAATGGCCCATATTTGAGCTTTATATAGTTGATTTCTCTGCCATCATAACGGTCTACTGTCACTGTCTAATGTTTTCTACCAGTAACCGGACATTCCCTAGCACCCTTTCGCCAATGCGGAAGTGATGCGTGCATCAAGCCTATTTGGCCTCTTTTATATTCCTATACTTCCTGTATTTTGGACTCAGTATGTATGCCTATTAATGTAGATTTCTGCTCTGTAATTGTTAAAACCCACTTAACGTTCCTGTTGCACACCCAGTCGCCCCAGGAGGGGGGGGCTCTCTTTAAATGGTCTCTTTAAGATGGTTTTCTTCCATTTTCTTTATTTGCTAATGATTATGGGAGTTTTACCTTGCCTTCTTAGACCCTGTTTACACGTAATGGTTATTTACGGAGACATTTCCCTTCGTTTTTGCCCTTCGTTTACCTAAGGGTGCAGAAATCCACCCAATTAAATAATTAAATTAAAGGTGCTCTAAGCGAATGTAGCAGTATAGAAATAAGGTTGTCTTGTTGCAGTTAATTGCGCCTGCTGACCACTAGGGCGGCAGTATATAAGTGCGGCCTTCCTTCTCGCGCTCCCACTGCTGCATTATTTCCGGGTCAGGTGTCTGTCGGTGCAGGTAATGCTCCGCGCTACTGCTGCGGCTATTGCTTTGTTTTTGGCCTATTTATCATTATGTCCTTATGCTTAAAGCCTGCGTGTTTTCACTGCAGAGCAGCGACCGAGTGCTCCGTGTGGCGTGCTCCGTTTTTGTGTCCTGGTTCTCTCGAGCGGTGGTAAGTGTTTAATCTCTCTCTCTCTGTGTTAAACCGAGTACTATCCTGTAGCTAATACTAGTGTGGTCACAGGTAGATGTCTGCTGTCGTGTGGGTCTTTCTTTCCCTCCCTCTCACTGTGCAGGTTTGACTCTGAAAACAGGTATGCTACCTTAAATCTAGCCCCCAAAAACCTTTATTAATGTAGCTTAGCTATGCTAATTTTATGTTTATTGACAGGGAATGCTCATCAGCTGGCCGAAGTCTACAGGTGGTGATTGATGTGACTCCACCACCAGCTGACTGGGGCCGCTGCTGTTTTGTCTCCACTGCTTTGCCTGCTTTTTGTCTCCACTGCTAAATGCTGTTTTGTCTCCACTGCTTTGCCTGCTTTTTGTCTCCACTGCTAAATGCTGTTTTGTCTCCACTGCTAAATGCTGCTTTGTCGCCACTGCTAAATGCTGTTTTGTCTCCACTGCTAAATGCTGCTTTGTCGCCACTGCTAAATGCTGTTTTGTCTCCACTGCTAAATGCTGCTAATTGTACAGCTTTCTCTGCTGCTAACTACACAGTCTACTCTCTGCTGCTGAAGGTACAGCTTTGCCTACACACTTGTCTGCTGCTGTGTCTCGGCTGCTTGTTTTTGCGGCGAACTACACAGCGTGTCGCTACTGCTTGGCACTGTTGTTGCTGGCTTTTGGTTCGCGTGGTGAATTGCCAACACCAGACTTTTAACTTGTTTATTCCTTTAATTCTAGCCGACGACTGAGGAGTTCATTCTTTAGTTTGTATTATTGTTTTGTTTTCTTTACTTTATTGTTTTGATCAAGTAAATTGTTTTATTTTCTTTACCTGTTTTAAGTAAATTGTTTTTGTTTATTTTATTGTTTTGGTTAACCTGATTTTGTGAATTATTTCCTGTTGGGTTATAGATTTTGTTGTAACCTCCTTTTTGTTTGTCCTTTCCAGTGGCTGTAGGCTGGTGGTGGTGCCAGTGACGTGGGTGGTGGTGGTCTTCCTTCTTGTGTGCCGTGTTTCCTTGGATTTGGTGATCTCACTGTGTGTCTGGGTGAACCCTTTTTCTTTAATTTAATTTTAGTAGTTCTCCTTCCCCTTCACCTGCCCTTCCCACCAGTAGGCCTCAGTTTTTTTTCTTATTTGTGATGAATGCAAAATGTTATATATATATATATATACATTTTTATTGAATAAACTATTTTTGTAAACTGGGAACCACGTGTTTTTGCCTATTGAGTGGAACGAACCTGTGTGCTTTAAAGGTCTTGGGCCTATCCCAAGTGGCGTTGTCGGAAATCTTAAAATCTCAGAGTGTCATCAATACCGTTCGCATTGCCACACGATGTTGGGTGATGTCACTTCTTGTTGACGTTCAAAGTATTGTTAAACAAAACGGAGGCTAGCTTGCCCCTCCCCCTCCCTTCCACGCACTAACCCAGTAAGCACACATACGTCGGCACGACGTATGCAATTGATCGCTTCGTCTGCAATTGATCGCGGGTCATAAAGAAGAATAATGAAGCATCGTTTATTGAGCGTCTGGACGTCTTATTATGATCGCAATCTATACATCGCAGCGACGTATTAACTATGTCGGTGAGATGTATTAAAAGTTCCTCAGTTGTTTGCGGGTCATTTGGAAGCATCGTTTAATGAGCGCCTGGACATCGTATTATGATGGAAATACATACATCGCAGCGACGTATTAACTACGTCGGAACGATGTATTAAAAGTTCCTCAGTTGTTCGCGGGTCATTTGGAAGCATCCTTAAATGAGCGTCTGGATGTCTTTACTACACACACACTGTTGATGTGACGGACAGTGAATCTGAATTCTGCCCAGCAACATATTCGCGCCACAGGAAGGGAAAAATTGTCAGTCTACGACAGGTAGGAATCAATAGGATGGAGACTGCTTCGTTGCTGCTGTCAAAACCCCACGGTAAGCACTATTTCATCTTAACGTAACGTTAATACAAATATGTCGACATTTTTGCATGTGGAAGTTGGTGTTCACCTTAAAGTAACGTTAGAGCCGTTAGATCAGGCTAACATCGCACTAGCCGCCCTTTTTCACATTCATTTAAAATTAAAATATCCGTGCTCTAGCTAGCTAGCTACATGTACTAATCTGACTGAATCTGAATAACGTTAGCTAGCCGTGTCAGTTGCGGTAGCTAAGTTAATTTACTGTCTGTTGTTCCATAATTTAATGTTACCGTAATTTGGCTAACCATAACGTTAACGTTACACAGGCCAGTAACATAACATAGGCTGTGTCTCAAATCGCCTACTTGCACACTTCACACACTTAGTTTTAAGTATATAGTGTAGATAACGAAAAAGTCAGTGCACTGAAAGTACCCGGATGACCCCCTAAAAAAAGTCAAAAAGTTCAGTGTAGAACGATGGACACTACGCACACTAAACCTGCGCCATCTTGACTACAAAGCGGAAAGGGGAGGGACCAGGGACGTCGACCGGCAGCTGATTGGACGAACGCGTCACGTGCATATTAGCTCTCGCAGATTTTACATCCGAGCTTAATGGCGGCCAGATGGCGGCTCGTTTGGAATACGATCTCGAATTTTACGAAAATAGTTCACCGAAACGTGTTTCTGAAGACATTTTAAGCAAGAAATAGGCCGTGCAGTTGCTGAATCTGTCTTCATCTCAGATCAACTAAGGTCAGTTTAGAAGATTTTCATCAGATTTTGAGAGCCGGCGAGCCGAGCCGACCGCTCGTCATTTCCGGTAAGTGCTTTATCATAAGTGTTCCATTTGGGACAATACTAACCATCGACAGTGGGCACTACGGCAGTAAGTGGTCAGTGTACATTAGCAGTGTACTGACCGAAGTAGGCGGTTTGAGACACAGCCATAGCCCTTAACGTTAGCTAGCTAACAGTAGCTAACTAACATTGAGAAACGGCTACTGAGTGCTGCACCTCGTCATACTTTTCTCATATCAGTTTTATTTTTTGGCTTAAATGGAACTGAAACCTCAACTGGGAACATAAAGCTGAAGACTTGTTATCGAATCAAAATGTAAAGGTAAATTCGGCATGTAGCTAGCTATATAGCGTTAGCTAATCTGCCAACTAACGTTAAAGCATATTCAAAAAAGGTGAAGAGGTTCAGGGGCCGTCTAATGGCAGGCTAACGTTCGTAATTATTACATTGTGATTATAAGGTTTTATTTTTACCCTGCTTAATACATAAAGCTGAAATTAGCGGTTTATTATCGGCTTTAACAAGGACTAAACATGTTCAATGGACATATTGAATCACATTTGACTTTGAGATCAATACAATTATCAATATCACAAGTCATTTCATTGGTACCTTTCCGTTTCATGTTTATAGCAAGGACTTTGGTAAACTGTTAGTTGTTTTTTGTTTGCTTGCGTGTTTGTTTCACTAGTTATCCCTCATTAAAAAGGTGGCCTTTGCTAAGAATATCACCATCTTCTACAAAATGTCCGGAATACACCGTGTTCATTGCAAAACAGTAGTTTGCAATACTAAAAGTACTTGTGTGTACATTGTGTGTCTGTTTTTTATGTTGGTGTGATGTATAGTGGCAGATCAGAAAACGTGGGCAGGAGTCTGATCAACAAGTGAAGAGAGTCAGGTATGTTATTGTCATATTTTTTTTGCATGATGCAAATTACACACCTGTAATTCAAATCTATCTAGTATTTGGGGAAGGTGCAGTTCCACTCATGATTCTTATTTGTTGCTCTATTTTTCAACCCCCTGTGTGTTCAAGGGTTCTTAGACGTTCTCTATCTCTATCTAGACTATCTATTACATTTTACTTGAATTATTAATTACCTCTGTATATTAATCTCTTTCAGATAACAGGAAAGAGTTTGAAAACTATGATTTGACGAACACTGCTGAATTGGCCTGCTCAGAGGAAGAGGCAGTAATGATTCCAGAAAAGAGAAAGCCAAAGGAGACCTACACAGACTTCAAAATGGGTAGGTAATAAACTATTATTAAATCATATCCATCTATCAACAGTAAATAGTCTAACCCTTTGGAAGTTGTACTTAGGTTACATTTTGTATTCAAAATACACCTACTGACCAAATGGCCTTATTGTTGGAGCCTCTGAGGAAAATTTAGCAGAGAATTTAACAATATTAACAACATTTGGCTTGCCATATTCTACTTAATGAAACTGGTCTTCAATCACATCTGCAAAAAAAAGACTGACGTTACAATTATTATTCAACCACTTCTTAAAAACAAAGGGAGAAGAAACAAAAAATAAAATAAAATAAACTTCCATGAATTAAAAGTTACTTCTTCGAATAATAACCCAAATCTTTTGTTCTTGCCACAGCAGCAGCACCGAGGAATCCTACTTTCCTGAGTCCAAAGCCGAGGGCCATCGAGGACTTCCCCGACTGGCAACAGACTGGAGTGGAGGCTGTAGCAGAGACCGCCTTTTTTTTTGTTACTGAAATAATTGACATTATGACAGACAGTGGACAATATGATGAGCAGTACTTGAATTTGTTCAGTAGCATTAGTGTGACAATTAGTTTTTGTTCTCCAACATTTTGTGTAGTCAAAAAAGGTGAAATACTGTAAATTTCAGCGACTCCATTTATTTATTTTTTTAATTTTCTTAATAAATAAATGTTATTCTTGGCTCAATTGTTCCGTGTCTTTGGGTTCAAATAACATTATCATGATCCCATAGGCATCCAAAAATTGAGAAAGGCTAACAAAGGGATGTTTTTTTAAACTGAAACGGTGCGTTGGACATCCTGTTGTGTGTACAAGCGCCTTTTAATTACCACGGGTTTACAGACACGTCTCTACTGATTGAGTATCACCTGGAACACAGCCAATAATCGAGAGACACACCCACCAAACGAGAGGAAACATGGAAACATAACGCAAGCCGTTGCACACCGTTCCCAGGAAACGTGCTGTTTTGATATTGAACGTGCCCCAGCTCTTTGCCTGAGGGGGAAAATAAAAACACTGGTTTAAGCTTTTAATAGTGTATTTGTACATTAGCCCTTATTATACCATGGTCTGAGTGAATACTCGATTCTGATTGGCTGCTGGGTGTCCATAAAAAAGTGATATAGGACACCTAGTAAAGGTGTTCCGGTGAAACGGACTGTTTACCGTTAAATCAATAACTAAATCAATGCGCTACATTAAATCAAAAAGGAAATGTGGATCTGTTATTTCCAACTCGTCCTCTGATCACCACAGGATGGCGCTAACACACACGCTGCAAGTAGTAAGTTATATTTCCCCTCTGGACTGACTTTGTTTCACAGAGAATAACGTTATCTCACATCCCGTTCACTGTTCAGGTCGCTACTCCAGGCTGCGCTGCTGCGGCCGACAGTAACATTACACATTGCAGATCAAATTGTTCGTAAAAGTCGTTATATTGTTTCGGGGACAATGACATGGCTGGATAGCTAGCTTGTCTTGTTGTTTAACATACTGTCAAATTAGTTTTACCGATTGCCAACTGTACACAATGTTATTGACTTTGGATCTTGCTAGCATAGCGTTAGCTTTCTGGCTCGTAGCTGAGCTGAAGGATTCTATCAGCTGAGCGGACTATAAACATCTCCGGTTGCTAAGGGTGGCAATTTCGTATCTAAGGTCCTTCCTATTTCCTGGAGGAGTGAACGTTTGCATTGCATAAGAACCTGATGGATGGGAATGATTGTTCCAGGTATTAGTCAAACCGTCAGGCGTAACCAGGGAAACAGAGTTATTGTTTGTAAAAACTTTAGATTTCGATTGTAAAACTAATTAAAATGTGAAATAAAATAGAAATTTGGCAAGTGACCATGGTATAAGCGGGTTAATGCCCTTCGATGTGTCCATTGTCAGGTATTAATAGACTTCGGCGGAGGCAACCGTCCGACGCGCCTCGCCGTCGTCCATTAATACCTGACAATGGACACCTCGTCGGGCATTAACCCTTACGTATAGACCACAGTATGATTATTATCTCAAAATCTAGCTACATGATCAAAAGTTTTTTTTTAATTTTCAGAATAACTTTGAATGTGTTAGTGCAAGGCCGGATTTACCACCGGGCCGATTGGGCCGGTGCCCAGGGGCCTCCGATCTCTAGGGGGCCTCCAAGACCCCACAAACTGTGTGGTTTTTTTTTTTTTTTTTTTTTTTTTTTTTGATTATTAAAATAAAATGCATTAATGAGTGTGTGTGTTGTGTGTATGTGTGTTAGCAATGATTTATTTACACACAAAAAGTATCATGATCAGTTTTTGTCTGTCGGCTGTGTCTGATGATGACAATAAATCAGGTTACCGCGGAAACTGTTGATAGCGGCAAGAGTCAAGACAGACGGTAGAAGATAGTGTGGGAAAAAAGACAGTTGAGGACATCGAAAAAACAAACATGGATAAAAAACGGTGGAGCAGTGGAGCCACAAAACAAAAAGCCAAAAGGGAGAAGGATAGCAGAGAGGATGTAATGAGAAGAAATATGCCAACCATCTCCACTTTTTTAAAAGTCGGCTCGACACAAATAAAGAGCCTGGCGGCGCCTGCTGTGATGCTAGCGAAGAGGAGTTCAGCATCACAGCCTTGCTAATATTTCAGATGAACCTGTCTTACCTGAGCATCAGCACCAGCACAAGTCGCACGACAGTTCAGAAAACCACAGCCCGGCTGGAGTGACAGACACCACCTGTCCAAGTGCCCCCCCCCCCACCACCACAGTCCCCGACTCCCCTTGAGACCGAAACCGCTGAAGGCGGCAGAGACCCGGCGGTGACGGGTAGGTTAACGTAGGCTACACTACCAGTTTGACAGCCTCAAAACGTAGGCGAATCTATTAGCCTACTTTTCCCCCTTATTAAAAACATTGATAGGCTAATTATAGATGCCTGGATCGGCGCCGAAGCCTTCCGAACCTGCGTCCACCAACCCACCTAAATAAAATGTTTTTCTGATTTAGCTAGAGCCCAGTGGTGGAGAGGTTTGGGTGTCCCTATGAACCTGAGGGCTGTGTTGTCTGGAGCTTTGTGCTCCTGGTAGGGTCTCCCATGGCAAAGTGGTCTCAGGTGAGGGGCCAGACGAAGAATGGTTCAAAAAACCCTATGAAAAAACGAGGAAGGGATAGAGAGACCCTGCCCGGAGGAAGCCCGGGGCCCCCGTCTGGAGCCAGGCCCAGAGGGAGGGCTCGTCAGCGAGCGTCTGGTGGCCGGGTTTGCCACGGAGCCCGGCCGGGCACAGCCCGAAAAAGCTACGTGGCACCTATCTCTCCAGCCCATGGGCCCACCACCTGTGGGAGGAACCGCTGGGGTTGGGTGCGCTGCCACACGGGTGGCGGTGAAGGTCAGGGGCCTCGACGGACCAGACCCGGGCAGCAGAGGCTTGCTCTGGGGACATGGAATGTCACCTCGCTGTGGGGGAAGGAGCCGGAACTTGTGCGTGAGGTGGAGCGCTACCAGTTGGATCTGGTGGGGCTTACCTCTACGCATAGTCTCGGTTCTGGAACCGTACTCCTGGAGAGGGGTTGGACTCTTTTCTTCTCCGGAGTTGCCCAGGGTGTGAGGCGCCAGGCGGGTGTGGGGATACTCACAAGTCCCCGGCTGAGCGCCGCAACGTTGGAGTTTACCCCGGTGGACCAGAGGGTCGCCTCCCTACGCCTGCGGGTTGTTGGGGGGAAAACTCTGACTGTTGTTTGTGCATATGCACCAAACAAGAGTTCAGAGTATTCGGCCTTTTTGGAGACCTTGAATGGAGTCCTGTATGGGGCTCCGGAGGGGGACTCCATAGTTCTGCTGGGGGACTTCAACGCACATGTGGGCAATGACGGAGATACATGGAGAGGCGTGATTGGGAGGAACGGCCTCCCTGATCTAAACCAGAGTGGTTGTCTGTTATTGGACTTCTGTGCTAGTCATGGATTGTCTATAACAAACACCATGTTCGAACATAGGGATGCTCATAAGTGTACTTGGTACCAGAGCACCCTAGGCCGAAGGTCAATGATCGATTTTATAATCGTTTCATCTGATCTGAGGCCGTATGTTTTGGACACTCGGGTGAAGAGAGGGGCGGAGCTGTCAACTGATCACCATCTGGTGGTGAGTTGGGTCAGGGGGTGGGGGAAGACTCTGGACAGACCTGGTAAACCCAAACGGGTGGTGCGGGTAAATTGGGAACGTCTGGAGGAAGCTCCTGTCCGACAGACCTTCAACTCACACCTCCGGCGGAGCTTTTCGTGCATCCCTGTGGAGGCTGGGGGCATTGAACCTGAGTGGACAATGTTCAAAGTTTCCATTGCTGAAGCTGCGGCAGGGAGCTGTGGTCTTAGGGTCTTAGGTGCCTCAAGGGGCGGTAACCCTCGAACACCGTGGTGGACACCGGTGGTCAGGGAAGCCGTCCGACTGAAGAAGGAGTCTTTCCGGGATATGTTATCCCAGAGGACTCCGGAGGCAGTTGCAAGGTACCGAAGGGCCCGAAGGACTGCAGCCTCTGCCGTGAAAGAGGCAAAGCAGCGGGTGTGGGAGAAGTTCGGAGAAGACATGGAGAAGGACTTTCGGTCGGCACCAAGGCGCTTCTGGAAAACCGTCCGCCACCTCAGAAGGGGGAAGCGGGGAACCATCCAAGCTGTGTACAGTAAGGATGGGACGTTGTTGACCTCAACTGAGGAGGTATTAGGGCGGTGGAAGGAGCACTTTGAGGAACTCCTAAATCCAGCTGATGCGCCCTCTTTGTTAGAGGCAGAGCTGGAGGATGACGGGGGATTGTCGTCAATTTCCCTGGTGGAGGTCACTGAGGTAGTCAAACAACTCCACAGTGGCAAAGCCCCAGGGATTGATGAGATCCGTCCAGAAATGCTGAAAGCTCTGGGTGTGGAGGGGCTGTCTTGGTTGACACGCCTACTCAACATTGCGTGGAAGTCTGGGACAGTGCCTAAGGAGTGGCAGACCGGGGTGGTGGTTCCCCTCTTCAAAAAGGGGGACCAGAGGGTGTGTACCAATTACAGGGGTATCACACTTCTCAGCCTCCCTGGTAAAGTCTACTCCAAGGTGCTGGAAAGGAGGGTTCGGCCGATAGTCGAACCTCAGGTTGAAGAGGAACAATGCGGATTCCGTCCTGGGCGTGGAACAACGGATCAGCTCTTTACTCTAGCAAGGATCCTGGAGGGAGCCTGGGAGTATGCCCATCCAGTCTACATGTGTTTTGTGGATCTGGAGAAGGCATATGACCGGGTCCCCCGGGAGACTTTGTGGGAGGTGCTGCGGGAGTATGGGGTGAGGGGGTCCCTTCTCAGGGCCATCCAATCTCTGTATGACCAAAGCGAGAGCTGTGTCCGGGTTCTCGGCAGTAAGTCAGACACGTTCCAGGTGAGGGTTGGCCTCCGCCAGGGCTGCGCTTTGTCACCAATCCTGTTCGTAGTATTTATGGATAGGATATCGAGGCGTAGTCGTGGTATGGAGGGGTTGCAGTTCGGTGGGCTGGGGATCTCATCGCTGCTCTTTGCAGATGATGTGGTCCTGATGGCATCATCGGCCTGTGACCTTCAGCACTCACTGGATCGGTTTGCAGCCGAGTGTGAAGCGGCTGGGATGAGGATCAGCACCTCTAAATCTGAGGCCATGGTTCTCAGCAGGAAACCGATGGAGTGCCTTCTCCAGGTAGGGAATGAGTCCTTACCCCAAGTGAAGGAGTTTAAGTACCTTGGGGTCTTGTTCGCGAGTGAGGGGACAATGGAGCTGGAGATTGGTCGGAGAATCGGCGCAGCGTGGGCGGTATTACATTCTGTTTATCGCACCGTTGTGACGAAAAGAGAGCTGAGCCAGAAGGCAAAGCTCTCGATCTACCGGTCAGTTTTCGTTCCTACCCTCACCTATGGTCATGAAGGTTGGGTCATGACCGAAAGAACGAGATCCAGGGTACAAGCGGCCGAAATGGGTTTCCTCAGGAGGGTGGCTGGCGTCTCCCTTAGAGATAGGGTGAGAAGCTCAGTCATCCGTGAGGAGCTCGGAGTAGAGTCGCTGCTCCTTCACGTCGAAAGGAGCCAGTTGAGGTGGTTCGGGCATCTGGTAAGGATGCCCCCTGGGCGCCTCCCTAGGGAGGTGTTCCAGGCACGTCCAGCTGGGAGGAGGCCTCGGGGAAGACCCAGGACTAGGTGGAGGGATTATATCTCCAACCTGGCATGGGAACGCCTCGGGATCCCCCAGTCAGAGCTGGTTAATGTGGCTCGGGAAAGGGAGGTTTGGGGTTCCCTGCTGGAGCTGCTCCCCCCGCGACCCGACCACGGATAAGCGGACGACGATGGATGGATGGCTAGAGCCCAGCTCCTCTGACCTGTCCCTGTATGATATGTTGCCTTTTAAATCATGTAACGTTGTTGTATTAATGTTGACTGTTCATTTTTATTATCAGATACGCGGTCTAGGCTTATCAATACATAATAGGCATATGTGGGACTCATTCTCTAGTTGAGTGTACTTTCACGTAATAGGCCTATTTCACATACTATTTCAAAAGTTCGTCTTCTGCCGTCAGTTCACTGCAGAGAAGTAGCAGCCTGTCGCCGGTTGCGGTTTTTGGCTCGGGCGAAGCGGGCACGAGCTGTGTGTGTGTGTGTGTGTGTGTGTGTGTGTGTGTGTGTGTGTGTGTGTGTGTGTGTGTGTGTGTGTGTGTGTGTGTGTGTGTGTGTGTGTGTGTGTGTGTGTGAGAGAGAGAGAAGCGGACACACGGGGTTCGGCACGAGCTCTGTCTGTGTGTGTGTGTGTGAGCCCGTCCTACCAAAGCAGAGAATTAGCTACACACATTGTTCATTATAGGTTAACTCTTAAATATATTTGGAATATGCATTGAAATATTCCCATTTTACATGAAAAAAGTTACTCTCAGTTTGGTACATTGCATAGCATTACTGTATGTGTTGAGGTACATTTTCATATCATTTATATACAAGTGGACACCTGAGTATTACCCCCATATTGATATAAATATACCCAAAACAAGCTTTTAGGGATATTGTAGTCAAATATAGTGATTGTAATGTCATAATGCAGCAACAAAGTAATCTGTATTTTCTGTCTATAAAAACTACTAATCAATTAAAGGTTAAGGCTGGTGATAGTCTGTATTCCTTTATTTTTTTATTTTAATGTTATGTTGTCATTACATTTCAGGAAATGATGACATAGAATAAAATAGTTGCCACAAGTACAGCTTTCCTGTAAGTCAGGGGTGTCGAACTCAAATACACAGTGGGCCAAGATTAAAGTCAGGGGCCAGACTGGTTCAACGGTTATTGAAAACGTATTGCACATATTGAACCCTAAGGGGACATGAGCAAAAAAAAAAAAGTTTAGTTTTATGTGCTCACACTTTCATGTGCTCACGTGGAACTTTCATATTCTCACCTGAAACTTCCGGCTACGCACAACTTTCATGTGCTCACACGAAACTTTCATGTGCTCACATGAAAAGGTTTCGTGTGAGCACATGAGAGTTTGACACCCTACAGCCGGCCAGTGTTCTAGTTCTTTTCAATAGTAAATAAAAACTGTGATCATTTTGGTCACTAGAACCGGGTCATACTGTTGCATCCCCATGACTCTAGTTATTGTTAGTTATGTTATTAGGCTGTATCTTAATAGATTCTAATCTGCTTTATTGCAATAAATTCTGTTGATTTTGTTCTGTGATAATTTTCATTTTGTCTTTTGTTTTATAGATATTTATAGATCTCCTTTGCTGTTACAGTTAACATCACAAGAAATGGAGTTGGAAAAAGTGGTTTTCTTTTAAACTAAAGAAAAACCCACTGCTTCCTTTTACTGTTTCTAAAATTTAATATACTGTTTGAGTTTGGGCCACGAGTCCTGGTAGGGGGGGGCCTCCAAGATTTTGTGCCCAGGGGCCTCTGCTTTCTAAATCCGTGCCTGTGTTAGTGTGCTATTTTCTATAATAATTTCAACTTGTGTAAATTGTCTTTGAGTACACTGAAACGCGCTTTATCAATAAAATGTATTATAAGTAATTGTGTATGATTTATCTATCTTACTTTTAGCAATTCATGTAATTTAGTAATGATATTTCAAGTAATATGTGTGACCTATACTGACCAGTTTTGTTAAATGGATTAATGTAGGATCAATTGATCGGCACATCTCTTACAGATGCGGTCTCAGGCACATCGTCATACGACGTATGGCATACGTTAGAACGATGTATATTGCCTGCATCTCTACGACGTATGGCATACGTTAGAACGATGTATATAAGCCTACATCTCTACGACGTATGGCATACGTTAGAACGATGTATATATGTATACGTCGCGGAGAGAGCGGCTATATGTCACTGAAACGTAGCGCAGCAACATTGCCGGGACGTCTGAGTGCCAGTGAGCAAACTACCAAAACACTACGTATCTCTGATGTATTTTGATTGACGCCAATACGTCGCCGCGACGTATGTGTACTTACTGGGAACCCCCCCAACCCCCACCCACAAATCCTTCTTGTTGGTTATTGGTTGGAACACTGTTTATGTTTCGTGGTGCTGGTTGACGGAGATACATGGAGAGGCGTGATTGGGAGGAACGGCCTCCCTGATCTAAACCAGAGTGGTTGTCTGTTATTGGACTTCTGTGCTAGTCATGGATTGTCTATAACAAACACCATGTTCGAACATAGGGATGCTCATAAGTGTACTTGGTACCAGAGCACCCTAGGCCGAAGGTCAATGATCGATTTTATAATCGTTTCATCTGATCTGAGGCCGTATGTTTTGGACACTCGGGTGAAGAGAGGGGCGGAGCTGTCAACTGATCACCATCTGGTGGTGAGTTGGGTCAGGGGGTGGGGGAAGACTCTGGACAGACCTGGTAAACCCAAACGGGTGGTGCGGGTAAATTGGGAACGTCTGGAGGAAGCTCCTGTCCGACAGACCTTCAACTCACACCTCCGGCGGAGCTTTTCGTGCATCCCTGTGGAGGCTGGGGGCATTGAACCTGAGTGGACAATGTTCAAAGTTTCCATTGCTGAAGCTGCGGCAGGGAGCTGTGGTCTTAGGGTCTTAGGTGCCTCAAGGGGCGGTAACCCTCGAACACCGTGGTGGACACCGGTGGTCAGGGAAGCCGTCCGACTGAAGAAGGAGTCTTTCCGGGATATGTTATCCCAGAGGACTCCGGAGGCAGTTGCAAGGTACCGAAGGGCCCGAAGGACTGCAGCCTCTGCCGTGAAAGAGGCAAAGCAGCGGGTGTGGGAGAAGTTCGGAGAAGACATGGAGAAGGACTTTCGGTCGGCACCAAGGCGCTTCTGGAAAACCGTCCGCCACCTCAGAAGGGGGAAGCGGGGAACCATCCAAGCTGTGTACAGTAAGGATGGGACGTTGTTGACCTCAACTGAGGAGGTAATAGGGCGGTGGAAGGAGCACTTTGAGGAACTCCTAAATCCAGCTGATGCGCCCTCTTTGTTAGAGGCAGAGCTGGAGGATGACGGGGGATTGTCGTCAATTTCCCTGGTGGAGGTCACTGAGGTAGTCAAACAACTCCACAGTGGCAAAGCCCCAGGGATTGATGAGATCCGTCCAGAAATGCTGAAAGCTCTGGGTGTGGAGGGGCTGTCTTGGTTGACACGCCTACTCAACATTGCGTGGAAGTCTGGGACAGTGCCTAAGGAGTGGCAGACCGGGGTGGTGGTTCCCCTCTTCAAAAAGGGGGACCAGAGGGTGTGTACCAATTACAGGGGTATCACACTTCTCAGCCTCCCTGGTAAAGTCTACTCCAAGGTGCTGGAAAGGAGGGTTTGGCCGATAGTCGAACCTCAGGTTGAAGAGGAACAATGCGGATTCCGTCCTGGGCGTGGAACAACGGATCAGCTCTTTACTCTAGCAAGGATCCTGGAGGGAGCCTGGGAGTATGCCCATCCAGTCTACATGTGTTTTGTGGATCTGGAGAAGGCATATGACCGGGTCCCCCGGGAGACTTTGTGGGAGGTGCTGCGGGAGTATGGGGTGAGGGGGTCCCTTCTCAGGGCCATCCAATCTCTGTATGACCAAAGCGAGAGCTGTGTCCGGGTTCTCGGCAGTAAGTCAGACACGTTCCAGGTGAGGGTTGGCCTCCGCCAGGGCTGCGCTTTGTCACCAATCCTGTTCGTAGTATTTATGGATAGGATATCGAGGCGTAGTCGTGGTATGGAGGGGTTGCAGTTTGGTGGGCTGGGGATCTCATCGCTGCTCTTTGCGGATGATGTGGTCCTGATGGCATCATCGGCCTGTGACCTTCAGCACTCACTGGATCGGTTTGCAGCCGAGTGTGAAGCGGCTGGGATGAGGATCAGCACCTCTAAATCTGAGGCCATGGTTCTCAGCAGGAAACCGATGGAGTGCCTTCTCCAGGTAGGGAATGAGTCCTTACCCCAAGTGAAGGAGTTTAAGTACCTTGGGGTCTTGTTCGCGAGTGAGGGGACAATGGAGCTGGAGATTGGTCGGAGAATCGGCGCAGCGTGGGCGGTATTACATTCTGTTTATCGCACCGTTGTGACGAAAAGAGAGCTGAGCCAGAAGGCAAAGCTCTCGATCTACCGGTCAGTTTTCGTTCCTACCCTCACCTATGGTCATGAAGGTTGGGTCATGACCGAAAGAACGAGATCCAGGGTACAAGCGGCCGAAATGGGTTTCCTCAGGAGGGTGGCTGGCGTCTCCCTTAGAGATAGGGTGAGAAGCTCAGTCATCCGTGAGGAGCTCGGAGTAGAGTCGCTGCTCCTTCACGTCGAAAGGAGCCAGTTGAGGTGGTTCGGGCATCTGGTAAGGATGCCCCCTGGGCGCCTCCCTAGGGAGGTGTTCCAGGCACGTCCAGCTGGGAGGAGGCCTCGGGGAAGACCCAGGACTAGGTGGAGGGATTACATCTCCAACCTGGCATGGGAACGCCTCGGGATCCCCCAGTCAGAGCTGGTTAATGTGGCTCGGGAAAGGGAGGTTTGGGGTTCCCTGCTGGAGCTGCTCCCCCCGCGACCCGACCACGGATAAGCGGACGACGATGGATGGATGGATGGTTGGCGTAGTTTGTTTTTGTTGCCATTTGTGGAGCCTGGGCTGTTTACAGAGACCACGTTTTTTTTACAGTGTGTTCAGGGGACAGGCATCTAGTGGATAGTGAGGAGATGTTTGCTATACTGTATGTGACAAAAAATGTTGTAGCCTAAAACACGTGTGACATCTCTTAGAGCACCTTTAATAATTAAATTAAATACCTCACTTTCCTGCATCCCCAAACTTTTTAACTGTTTGACTGTATAGTATGACAATCTACTAATAGTAAACCCAAAAAGCCATACTGGAATATCCATCCATCCATCCATCGTCGTCCGCTTATCCGGGGGGAGCAGCTCCAGCAGGGGACCCCAAACTTCCCTTTCCCGAGCCACATTAACCAGCTCTGACTGGGGGATCCCGAGGCGTTCCCAGGCCAGGTTGGAGATGTAATCCCTCCACCTAGTCCTGGGTCTTCCCCGAGGCCTCCTCCCAGCTGGACGTGCCTGGAACACCTCCCTAGGGAGGCGCCCAGGGGGCATCCTTACCAGATGCCCGAACCACCTCAACTGGCTCCTTTCGACGTGAAGGAGCAGCGGCTCTACTCCGAGCTCCTCACGGATGACGGAGCTTCTCACCCTATCTCTAAGGGAGACGCCAGCCACCCTCCTGAGGAAACCCATTTCGGCCGCTTGTACCCTAGATCTCGTTCTTTCGGTCATGACCCAACCTTCATGACCATAGGTGAGGGTAGGAACGAAAACTGACCGGTAGATCGAGAGCTTTGCCTTCTGGCTCAGCTCTCTTTTCGTCACAACGGTGCGATAAACTGAATGTAATACCGCCCACGCTGCGCCGATTCTCCGACCAATCTCCCGCTCCATTGTCCCCTCACTCGCGAACAAGACCCCAAGGTACTTAAACTCCTTCACTTGGGGTAAGGACTCATTCCCTACCTGGAGAAGGCACTCCATCGGTTTCCTGCTGAGAACCATGGCCTCAGATTTAGAGGTGCTGATCCTCATCCCAGCCGCTTCACACTCGGCTGCAAACCGATCCAGTGAGTGCTGAAGGTCACAGGCCGATGATGCCATCAGGACCACATCATCTGCAAAGAGCGGCGATGAGATCCCCAGCCCACCGAACTGCAACCCCTCCCTACCACGACTACGCCTCGATATCCTGTCCATAAATACTACGAACAGGATTGGTGACAAAGCGCAGCCCTGGCGGAGGCCAACCCTCACCTGGAACGTGTCCGACTTATTGCCGAGAACCCGGACACAGCTCTCGCTTTGGTCATACATATATTGGATGGCCCTGAGAAGGGACCCCCTCACCCCATACTCCCGCAGCACCTCCCACAGAGTCTCCCGGGGGACCCGGTCATATGCCTTCTCCAGATCCACAAAACACATGTAGACTGGATGGGCATACTCCCAGGCTCCCTCCAGGATCCTTGCTAGAGTAAAGAGCTGATCCGTTGTTCCACGACCAGGACGGAATCCGCATTGTTCCTCTTCAACCTGAGGTTCGACTATCGGCCGAACCCTCCTTTCCAGCACCTTGGAGTAGACTTTACCAGGGAGGCTGAGAAGTGTGATACCCCTGTAATTGGTACACACCCTCTGGTCCCCCTTTTTAAACAGGGGAACCACCACCCCGGTCTGCCACTCCTTTGGCACTGTCCCAGACTTCCACGCAATGTTGAGTAGGCGTGTCAACCAAGACAGCCCCTCCACACCCAGAGCTTTCAGCATTTCTGGACGGATCTCATCAATCCCTGGGGCTTTGCCACTGTGGAGTTGTTTGACTACCTCAGTGACCTCCACCAGGGAAATTGACGACAATCCCCCGTCATCCTCCAGCTCTGCCTCCAACAAAGAGGGCGCATCAGCTGGATTTAGGAGTTCCTCAAAGTGCTCCTTCCACCGCCCTATTACCTCCTCAGTTGAGGTCAACAACGTCCCACCCTTACTGTACACAGCTTGGATGGTTCCCCGCTTCCCCCTTCTGAGGTGGCGGACGGTTTTCCAGAAGCGCCTTGGTGCCGACCGAAAGTCCTTCTCCATGTCTTCTCCGAACTTCTCCCACACCCGCTGCTTTGCCTCTTTCACGGCAGAGGCTGCAGTCCTTCGGGCCCGTTGGTACCTGGCAAATGCCTCCGGAGTCCTCTGGGATAACATATCCCGGAAAGACTCCTTCAGTCGGACGGCTTCCCTGACCACCGGTGTCCACCACGGTGTTCGAGGGTTACCGCCCCTTGAGGCACCTAAGACCCTAAGACCACAGCTCCCTGCCGCAGCTTCAGCAATGGAAACTTTGAACATTGTCCACTCAGGTTCAATGCCCCCAGCCTCCACAGGGATGCACGAAAAGCTCCGCCGGTGTGAGTTGAAGGTCTGTCGGACAGGAGCTTCCTCCAGACGTTCCCAATTTACCCGCACCACCCGTTTGGGCTTACCAGGTCTGTCCAGAGTCTTCCCCCACCCCCTGACCCAACTCACCACCAGATGGTGATCAGTTGACAGCTCTGCCCCTCTCTTCACCCGAGTGTCCAAAACATACGGCCTCAGATCAGATGAAACGATTATAAAATCGATCATTGACCTTCGGCCTAGGGTGCTCTGGTACCAAGTACACTTATGAGCATCCCTATGTTTGAACATGGTGTTCGTTATAGACAATCCATGACTAGCACAGAAGTCCAATAACAGACAACCACTCTGGTTTAGATCAGGGAGGCCGTTCCTCCCAATCACGCCTCTCCATGTGTCTCCGTCATTGCCCACATGTGCGTTGAAGTCCCCCAGCAGAACTATGGAGTCCCCCTGCGGAGCCCCATACAGGACTCCATTCAAGGTCTCCAAGAAGGCCGAATACTCTGAACTCTTGTTTGGTGCATATGCACAAACAACAGTCAGAGTTTTCCCCCCAACAACCCGCAGGCGTAGGGAGGCGACCCTCTCGTCCACCGGGGTAAACTCCAACGTTGCGGCGCTCAGCCGGGGACTTGTGAGTATCCCCACACCCGCCTGGCACCTCACACCATGGGCAACTCCGGAGAAGAAAAGAGTCCAACCCCTCTCCAGGAGTACGGTTCCAGAACCGAGACTACGCGTAGAGGTAAGCCCCACCAGATCCAACTGGTAGCACTCCACCTCACGCACAAGTTCCGGCTCTTTCCCCCACAGCGAGGTGACATTCCATGTCCCCAGAGCCAGCCTCTGCTGCCCGGGTCTGGTCCGTCGAGGCCCCTGACCTTCACCGCCACCCGTGTGGCGGTGAAGGTAACTTCATAAGGAACTACAAAATCTATTTCAGGCAGTCTGTAATTCGGAGCGCCAGCTTCTAAGATGACTTACTTCTAAAGAAAGTAAGTCAGAGAGACAGCACCTCTTGGAAATCTATAAAATCAGCAGATACCAATTTGACGAAAAATACTGATTATATAAGAGTAGATTCCACAGAGCTACGATAATACATTTAGATCAAGTTCAAACATCAAACCCTCAATGTTTTGGGAATGTTATTACTAAACTGGGCCCAGACGAGTAATGAAAATACCTATGGAGGTACTGAGCATAGTGATTTATGAACCATAATATAAAGATGGGAGGATGATTTTAAAGGACTATTTACCACCAACAACACTCTGTTTGATTATTCATTTTATATGGATGTATGTTAAACAAAATGTCAAATTGAAGATGACATGGCACAAATAGACAGCTACAGCAATGAAAATCTAAATGCTGAAATTACAATGGAAGGGCTCCAAAATGTTTTATATAAAGCAAAGTTGGGAAAGGCCACAGGCATTGATGATATAACTATTGAAGTTTTAAGATCTCCGAAACAGCTAAAGATTCTGCATGGCCTATTTAAAAGCTGTTTTATGCTTCCCCATCCCTCTAGTACAGATCAATTATAAATCCTATAGTACAATCTCACAAGTGTGATCCTAGTGTTCCCCTAAACTAATAGAGGAATTAGTTTACTGAGTACAGTGTATATGTCTCAATCAGGCTAAGAGGGCTCTACCTCAAGCAACTTTTTGAGCTGGCGGTGAAATTTTAGCCGTGGCCCAAGGAGAGGTATCAGGAAGGTCAAGCTGTTTCCGTCCAAGAGATAGAAGCACTCTATCAATCTGCTCTGCTGCAAAACACGTTCATTGTATTTATTACCAATAGTTACAGAACATTTTTTATCACGTTGACAACAAACACACATAATCACATATAAAGCAAGCTACACTGTATTTATTACCAGATGCAAGATGGTCTTTACCTAAATTTCATTAATTTATTTGTTTTAAACACCCCAGAGCCCAACTAAAGTGAGCTTACATACCTTCAAAAGCAGGGAGCAGCTCAGCAAGGTTCCATTCAAGAAGTTTCTCCTTCACAAAATCATCCATCTTTTAGAAATGAATAGAGACATTTTTAGGGTCACATATGATTTTGCACTTATGGATTGTTCTATAGGCCTATATCTCATAGGCCAAAATAGTAGCACTAGCACAATAAGAACTATCATAACCATTAGAATTTCCATAAGCACTCATGTTGACTGTTTAGATTCAACACTGTGTAATCGTGCATGCTAAATACCCAAATGAGAGAACGTGTCTGTTTTCTTAGGATATCTAGGATGAACAAAATGAGTCCAAGATGTAAATTTTAACAAGTTTAATTATGTATTCATTAATATGGATACTATTGCATATAGTAATCTGCAATAATAGTGTACAGTCACAGCAGTATTTTTCTGTAGGTTAATAACCATTGCATTTTTAGATTAACCTAGCAAAGAATATAAATATTTTACATAATCTATAACAGAACTAATAGATAATAGAGTGTGTGCAGTACAGACTGTAGCATCCCTGAAATGATTTGTGACTTTTAAGACTACAAATGCAAACGCAATTTTGTCCATCCTATTTAAGCATGTGTCACCCAAAATACTGTAATACATATATTTTCAGACCATAGGTTACAAAGTCTAGGAATGCTAATCAATTGTTAAAAAGACTGAATTTGAGAACAAGCAGACAATACTAGCTGCTACCGTAGGGTGACCAGACGTCCCGGTTTGACCATGACAGTCCCGATTTTGAATTGCGTGTCCCGAATCCCGACAAAAGCCTATCGGGACGCTACAATGACCCGGTTTACACCCGGAGTGGCGTCAGCCGATTTTACCGGGGCTTCAGCCCCCGAATGTTTTGAGTGTAGCCCCGAATGTAACTTTGTCCAGTTTATTTTTCTGAGGCGAACAGAACGGGCAGCTACGTGCGGGGTCCGACCATGCTGTATTTGTTGCTATCACCTGGCAACCGTCTCTACGTGAAGAAAGCTGTGAAAGGTGAAGTTTTCGGAGGAATCATAGCCAAATCAGTCTAATACATTGATGCCATTAACACAAAGTTTAGGAGCGCAATACTAATGACTTAGTTTGAAGTTCATGTGACGTGACATTTCCAGTCTATGGTTCAGACTCAAACTCAAACCATACAGACAACTAAGTAACTTGACTATCTATATGGTTAACCGTAATGTTAATGATAGTGTGAATAATAGTGTGTTATAATTGTCTGGCTATTCTAACCTATTTGTATTGTTTTACCATCTTAAAGTTTCCTATCACTTACCGGAGCTGTGGTCGTTGACGTCCTGGTGCCTTCTGTCCAGATTCCAGAAATGGCCAAATGGCGGAAGAATGAGCCTCACTTTCGTTTGACCCATTGCGTTGGGTCACAATCTTTGACCCAACGTTGGGTCAAATCCACCCAACCTAAAACCCAACAACCTTAACCCAGCATTTGGGTTATTAAAATAACCCAGCATTTTTTAGTGTGCATTAATACATAAAATCTGATCTTTCTAAGGTTTTTATTTCATTTGTATTTGATAATGTACAAGCAGATTGTGTTGACATGTCTCTATCGCACTCCAGATGGGGGATTCTCACAAACTGGATCTTCTGAAGAAAAACCTGGAGAAGGGAGAGAGAAGACAAAGCTTATCTGGAGGAAATGTTGGAGAAAGAGAGAGGTGACAGGGCTCTTCTCCAGGATGCACGGAAGACGGAGAAGTCTTCAAAAAACAAACTGAAAAACAAGGAAATCCAGAAGCTTTGGGAGCACATCATTGAGATTCAAAAGAGACACTTAAGCAAAAGCGCTCTCCAGATCCAGGTACAGAAACTGAGGAGAAAAACAGGAGAAACAGGAGGTTCGAGCCAAAGACCATTGGCTGCTCCCGCTGAAGATGAAGGCAACACAGCTCTCATCAAAGAGAAAAACCAGAGTTTGAATTGAATTGAAATGTCTGTGTCCCCAAAGGGCAATTTGGTTCACAACAGGTAGCCAACACTTACACATTTGCACAAAAACAGAAATAACTGAACACCTGTTTCGTGTAGTAGGCTAGTAGGTAGTAGCATACACAGGTTTCCTGTTTACAAACATTACTGGGTGCGTGCGCATACAGGGGGCAGAGCGCCAGATTGGTAAACTGGTCCGTTACTGCAACAACCTTAAGTACTGAAGCTTTCCTTATTGTTTGTATTGTTTGTATATAAATAAAACATGGTTTTAGTTGGATCGGTTTGTCTATCTTTAATTTTGCAGCGTTACTGTGATATATAGCTATGTATGGCTATAATTATAATTTTAGGCTAATGTAATAGCCAATGTTAGCACCAGGGTTACCCCTGAGTGTACCCCTATGGTCGGTTTATGCCTTCAAATAATGGCCAGGATTTCTGGGAAAAGGTACGATATGTGTGTCTCCATTTCAAAACATCACTGCAGGTTGACTGTTTTTAGCAGCAGAGGTTGATTGTGAGTGACAATGAATACTGTCGTGGTTAGCTCACCGAAATGCTACTGCCGCTGTCTTGGCAACGTTAGCTAATGTCCGCTAGCATACGTACAGGCTAACTATAGCCTGTTAGCTTTGTGTTTAACGTAACAAAACCCCACCATCTCCTATGAGCGAAGCTTAATATTTCATTCAATAAAATGATGGTACAAAAGGAGCACTAATGCCACAGGTCTTATGTTGACAACATGGACGCAGATATAAGAAACTCCGAAGGCAGTCGGAATAATTAGCTACCTAGCAGGCTAGGCTAACGCTGTTGTTGCGCTAACATTAGCAAAACATTGGCGTAGCTTTAGCTAGTAGTGTAACTTGTCTCGAGTCTGGACTTGAGTACTACAGCCCTGAAAGATACATATCACATGGCTGAACAACTGAACAAACTGCAACTTTTCTGATTGATACAATGGCAGCCTGACTCTTGCATGCCCTTCTTATGGCTTGAAGCCATAACCTCTGCCGTTTTTTGGCAAAAGCATATGCTTCTCCCTAGGTATGTTAAACATCAGGCACACATCAGTGGCTCTGTTTGTACAATTAACCACGCAACAACTCCTTGTCATTTTGACTTACACTATGCTACTACTAGCTAGCTACACAAAACACGTCTTTCTGTGATGACGTTGCCAAGAAATCCATGTACAGTGGTGGTGTCTGTAAGTCAATAGTCAAAATGCCAAGGAGTTGTTGCGCGGTGAATTGCACAAACAGAGCCAGTGGGTGCCGGATGTTTTTAGGGAAAGCATGCTTTTGCCAAAAAACGGTGGAGGTTATGGCTTCAAGCCATAAAACGGGCAGATTGGGGTCCGGATGGTCCGAAAGGAGGTGAGAGCATCTGCAGTGCACACTTCATAACTGTTAAGTGTTTTCTATCTATGTCTATCTATGAGTTTGCGTTAGCACTGCACGCACAGCAGCAGCTCTCTCCCTCTGTTATTGAGTACATGTTAATATAAAACATTAAGAAAGCAATTATTGCTAATCTGTCATGTTTTTTTCTATCGGGGGAGCCATCCTTTGACTGTGATAGTCCAGACTTTGTTCCCTCCACATTCCCTCATAGCAGCATCTCCAGAGACAGTACTGCAAAGCTGGCAAGGTCTGTCCGTTTTTGTTTTTTACCATTCAATCATTTTAAATATTTTGACAGTTTGTTCTGCCAGTTTCTGTGTCCTGTCTGTATAGCTTGAATATCTCTCGAAAACAGCCTAGACTGTAGTAGTTTGCTGATATTTTTTATGTTGATATGCCTTCCTCTGCTGTTTGTCGTAGGTATGAACGACAGAGAAGACGGGAGGAGTCAAGGGCTCCTGATGAGAGACCTAATGTCATGCCTGATCTGGAATCATCTGCAGGTATGCCAAACTCCTAATTTTGATTAATTCATAAACTGACACTGTTAGTTTGTTACATTATGTGTTTTCCTTTCCTTTGTAAAACCCCACATTTCTTATACCTCTTCGAGTGGCAGTAGCTCAGTCTGTAGGGAGTTGGGTTGGGAACCGGAGAGTCGCTGGTTAAAGTCCCCAAACGGACCAAAGTATGGTGGTGGACTGGTAGCTGGAGAGGTGCCAGTTCACCTCCTGGGCACTGCCAAGGTGCTCTTGAGCAAGGCACCGAACCCCCAACTGCTCGGGGCGCCTTTCCATGCTCAGCCCCCTCACTCTGACATCTCTCCATGAGTGCATAGGTACTGAGCATGTGTGTGTAATTCAGGCCTGTATGTAATTTGTATAATAATAATAATAACAACAGAGTGAAAACATTGTAATTTCCCTCGCGGGATTAATAAAGTATAAATTATTATTAGGGGTCCAAGCCCGAGGTTGCGAGAACGGGCGGTAGCGAAGCTACGCCGTTCGCACAGCAGGGCTGTGGAACCCTATTGGAATTGTAAAAATTCTTATTATTAGGGGTCCAAGCCCGAGGCTGCGAGAATCGGCGGTAGCGAAGCTACGCCGTTCGCACAGCAGGGCTGTGGAACCCTATTGGAATTGTAAGGTTTCTTATTATTATTCTTCCGCCTCTAAAACTGATACTGCAGCCTAAACCGTAAATGGTGGGAGGTTGCCGTTTTCAGGTCTGGTCCAAAACCCTGCAGGGACCTCGGACGAAAAAATTCAGCCACTTACACCACTAGGTGGCGCTATAGCAGTAAAAACGCGTTTGGCCTTATAACTCCCAAACCGTACATCGCACATTAAAAAAACACATATCCATGCGTTCCCTGAATCCAGCTGAATCTCTTGATGTAGGCCACGCCCATTTCCGCCCCGACTTTTTTCCGTGAAAAATCGTGATTTATCGTAAACCTACTTTTTTATACTCCTCCTAGACCGTGCAACCGATTTGCATAAAACTTGGTAAGAAGCATCTATAGACTGACCTGACAAAAAGTTATCAAAAGACTTTTTTTCGGATAAAAATTGCGTAAACTACGCACAAACAAATTTGTGTAGCTAGCTATGAAGACACAAACGTTGCCATATCTCGGCCAAAATAAATGATATCATCACAATTCTTTAGATTCTTGTTTCCCATGAGCCTTTTAGTGTCTGAAACTAATTTTACAAAATTTGGTCAATAGGGGGCGCCAAAAGTACCAAAAGTTAATATCTCATGAACGGCTCATCCGATTTTCACAAAATTTGGTGCTTACCATCTAGGCCCACTGTTGAGGCCAGTCCTACAGTGGGGTACTGATTCGTCAAAGTGGGCGTGGCCTATGGGTCCCATGTTTGGATCTACCACTTACACTAAAGTGAGCAAATTAAAATGTACAGTGTCGATGTGCAATGGTTCATTGACCTAACCTACCAAATATTAAACAACTGGACCACTAGGTGGCGCTACAATGACGTAAAACGTGTTTTTGCATATAACTCCGAAACGCTACATCGCAGACCAAATATTTATAGATCCACTTGTTCCTTGTATCGACCTGAATCTGACGATATAGGACAGGTCCATTTTTACTAAAAAGTTTTTTCGCAAAATCGTGTAGTGCGAAAAAAAATGTTTTCGTACTCGTCCTAGGCCATACAACCGATGTGCACGAAACTTGGTAGATACCATCTGTGTATGGAGCTGACCAAAAGTTATCAAAGGAATTTCGCTACATTACACCGTTCGAACTTTACAACCAAACTAATTCGTTGTAGCTAGCCACAAAACACGAACTTTGGCATATCTCGGCCATATTAATAGTAATCAGAATCAAACCTGGTGGGCTTCTTCAACATCCCATTCCTAGTCTCCACACCAAATTTGGTTAAGATACGCCGTCGGGGGGCGCTATAATTAACGTAGAGGCTTTTTCGGCAAATAAGTCAATGCATTTGAATGGGAATACTTTGCAATGTAAATATCTCTGCAGCATTAAATGCTATCATCACAAACCCTGGGAGTATTTTGTTCGTCATGCCACTCTGCAGCTTCCCACCAAATTTGGTGAAAATCGGCCGTTAGGGGGCGCTATAATTAACGTAGAGACCTTTTGGCAAATAAGTCAATGCATTTAAATACTTTTTTGCGTATAACTCCCACAGTTTGCATTGCAGATGAGAAATTCTTAGATCTCCTTGTTCCTTGAATCCATATGAATCTGATAATACAGGGTAATCCCATTTCCACGATGAAGTTATTTCGTAAAATCACACAATGCGCAAAACAAAGTTTTCGTACTCGTCCTAGGCCATGCGACCGATGTGCACGAAACTTGGTAGATACCATCTGCGTATGGAGCTGACCAAAAGTTATCAAAGGAATTTTGCTACATTACACCGTTCGCATTTTACAACTAAACTAATTTGTTGTAGCTAGCCTCAAAACACGAACTTTGGCATATCTCGCCAAAATTAATAGTTATCAAAAAGAAACCAGGTAGTCTTCTTTAACATCCCATTCTGAGCCTCCATACCATATTTGGTCAAAATCGGCCCTTAGGGGGCGCTATAATTAACGTAGAGGCTTTTACGGCAAATAAGTCAATGCATTTGAATGGGAATACTTTGCAATGTAAATATCTCGGCAGCATTAAATGCTATCATCACAAACCCTGGGAGTATTTTGTTCGTCATGCCACTCTGCAGGTTCCCACCAAATTTGGTGAAAATCGGCCGTTAGGGGGCGCTATAATTAACGTAGAGACCTTTTGGCAAATAAGTCAATGCATTTAAATATGTTTTTACGCATAACTCCCACAGTCTGCATTGCAGATGAAAAGTTCTTAGATATCCTTGTTCCTTGAATCCATATGAATCTGATAATACAGGGTAATCCCATTTCCACGAAGAAGTTATTTCGTAAAATCACACAATGCGTAAAACAAAGTTTTCGTACTCGTCCTAGGCCATGCGACCGATGTGCACGAAACTTGGTAGATACCATCTCTGTATGGAGCTGACCAAAAGTTATCAAAGGAATTTTGCTACATTACACCGTTCGCACTTTACAACTAAACTAATTTGTTGTAGCTAGCCACAAAACACGAACTTTGGCATATCTCGCCCAAATTAATAGTTATCAGAAAGAAACCAGGTAGGCTTCTTCACCATCCCATTGTGAGCCTCCACACCAAATTTGGTCAAAATCGGCCGTTAGGGGGCGCTATAATTAACGTAGAGGCTTTTTCGGCAAATAAGTCAATGCATTTGAATGGGAATACTTTGCAATGTAAATATCTCTGCAGCATTAAATGCTATCATCACAAACCCTGGGAGTATTTTGTTCGTCATGCCACTCTGCAGCTTCCCACCAAATTTGGTGAAAATCGGCCGTTAGGGGGCGCTATAATTAACGTAGAGACCTTTTGGCATATAAGTCAATGCATTTAAATATGTTTTTGCGTATAACTCCCACAGTTTGCATTGCAGATGAGAAGTTCTTAGATCTCCTTGTTCCTTGAATCCATATGAATCTGATGATACAGGGTAATCCCATTTCCACGAAGAAGTTATTTCGTAAAATCACACAATGCGCAAAACAAAGTTTTCGTACTCGTCCTAGGCCATGCGACCGATGTGCACGAAACTTGGTAGATACCATCTGTGTAAGAGGCTGACCAAAATTTATCAAAGGATTTTTGCTACATTACACCGTTCGCACTTTACAACTAAACTAATTTGTTGTAGCTAGCCACAAAACACGAACTTTGGCATATCTCGCCCAAATTAATAGTTATCAGAAAGACACCAGGTAGGCTTCTTCAACATCCCATTCTGAGCCTCCACACCAAATTTGGTCAAAATCGGCCGTTAGGGGGCGCTATAATTAACGTAGAGGCTTTTTCGGCAAATAAGTCAATGCATTTGAATGGGAATACTTTGCAATGTAAATATCTCTGCAGCATTAAATGCTATCATCACAAACCCTGGGTGTGTTTTGTTCAGGATGCCACTCTGCGGCTTCCCACAAAATTTGGTGAAAATCGGCCGTTAGGGGGCGCTACAATTAACGTAGAGGCCTTTCGGCAAATGAGTCAATGCATTTAAATGGGAATAATTTGCAATGTAAATATCTCTGCAGCATTAAATGCTATCATCACAAACCCTAGGTGTATTTTGTTCAGCATGCCACTGTGCGGCTTCCCACAAAATTTGGTGAAAATCGGCCGTCAGGGGGCGCTACAATTAACATAGAGGCCTTTTGGCAAATGAGTCAATGCATTTAAATGGGAGTAATTTGCAATAGATATGTCTCTGCAGCAGTAAATGCTATCATCACAAAACTTGAGATTATTGTTCGCCATGCCACTCTGTGGCTCTTCACCGGATTTGGCAACGATCGCCGGGGGCGACTCGCGCCGGGGGGGACAGGCGCACGAGGCTTGGACCCCGTTCATAACTGCTTGCAGTTCTAGTTAGGGGTCCAAGCCCGAGGTTGCGAGAACCGGCGGTAGCGAAGCTACGCCGTTCGCACAGCAGGGCTGTGGAACCCTATTGAAATTGTAAGGTTTCTTATTATTATTCTTCCGCCTCTAAAACTGATACTGCAGCCTAAACCGTAAATGGTGGGAGGTTGCCGTTTTCAGGTCTGGTCCAAAACACTGCAGGGACCTCGGACGAAAAAATTCAGCCACTTTGACCACTAGGTGGCGCTATAGCAGAAAAAACGCGTTTCTGCTTATAACTCCCGAACGGTACATCGCACATTAAAAATACACATATCCACGCGTTCCTTGGATCCAGCTGAATCTTGTGGTATAGGCCACGCCTATTTCCGCCCCGACTTTTATGCGTGAAAAATCGCGATTTATTGTAAACCTGCTTTTTCGTACTTCTCCTACACCGTGCAACGGATCTACATGAAACTTGGTCTGTAGCATCAGTAGACCGACCTGACAAAAAGCTATCAAAAGATTTTTTTTCGGATGAAAATTTCGTAAACTACGCACAAACAAATTTGTGTAGCTAGCTACGAAGACACAAACGTTGCCATATCTCGGCCAAAATAAAAGATATCATCACAAATCTTTAGATTCTTGTTTTACATGAGCCTCTTAGTGTAGTCAACTAATTTTACAAAATTTGGTCAATAGGGGGCGCCAAAAGTACCAAAAGTTAATATCTCATGAACAGCTCATCCGATTTTCACGAAATTTGGTGCGTACCATCTAGGCCAACTCTTGAGGCAAGGCCTACAGTGGCGTACTGATTCGTCAAAGTGGGCGTGGCCTATGGGACCCATGTTTGGATCTACCACTTACACTAAAGTGAGCAACTTAAAATTTACAGAGTCGATGTGCAATGGTTCATGGACCTGACATACCAAATATTACATTATTGGACCACTAGGTGGCGCTACAATGACGTAAAACGTGTTTTTGCATATAACTCCGAAAGGCTACATTGCAGACCGAATATTTATAGATCCACTTGTTCCTTGTATCGACCTGAATATGATGATATAGGACAGGTCCATTTATACTAAAAAGTTTTTTCGCAAAATCGTGTAGTGCGAAAAAAAATGTTTTCGTACTCGTCCTAGGCCATACAACCGATGTGCACGAAACTTGGTAGATACCATCTGTGTATGGAGCTGACCAAAAGTTATCAAAGGAATTTTGCTACATTACACCGTTCGCACTTTACAACCAAACTAATTCGTTGTAGCTAGCCACAAAACACGAACTTTAGCATATCTCGCCCAAATTAAACGTTATCAGAAAGACACCAGGTAGGCTTCTTCAACATCCCATTCTGAGCCTCCACACCAAATTTGGTCAAAATCGGCAGTTAGGGGGCGCTATAATTAACGTAGAGGCTTTTTCGGCAAATAAGTCAATGCATTTGAATGGGAATACTTTGCAATGTAAATATCTCTGCAGCATTAAATGCTATCATCACAAACCCTGGAAGTATTTTGTTCGTCATGCCACTCTGCAGCTTCCCACCAAATTTGGTGAAAATCGGCCGTTAGGGGGCGCTATAATTAACGTAGAGACCCTTTGGCAAATAAGTCAATGCATTTAAATATGTTTTTGCGTATAACTCCCACAGTCTGCATTGCAGATGAGAAGTTCTTAGATCTCCTTGTTCCTTGAATCCATATGAATCTGATGATACAGGGTAATCCTATTTCCACGAAGAAGTTATTTCGTAAAATCACACAATGCGCAAAACAAAGTTTTCGTACTCGTCCTAGGCCATGCGACCGATGTGCACGAAACTTGGTAGATACCATCTGTGTATGGAGCTGACCAAAAGTTATCAAAGGAATTTCGCTACATTACACCGTTCGCACTTTACAACTAAACAAATTTGTTGTAGCTAGCCACAAAACACGAACTTTGGCATATCTCGCCCAAATTAATAGTTATCAAAAAGAAACCAGGTAGTCTTCTTCAACATCCCATTCTGAGCCTACATACCATATGTGGTCAAAATCGGCCCTTAGGGGGCGCTATAATTAACGTAGAGGCTTTTACGGCAAATACGTCAATGCATTTGAATGGGAATACTTTGCAATGTAAATATCTCTGCAGCATTAAATGCTATCATCACAAACCCTGGGAGTATTTTGTTTGTCATGCCACTCTGCAGCTTCCCACCAAATTTGGTGAAAATCGGCTGTTAGGGGGCGCTATAATTAACGTAGAGGCCTTTTGGCAAATGAGTCAATGCATTTAAATGGGAGTAATTTGCAATGGATATGTCTCTGCAGCAGTGAATGCTATCATCACAAAACTTGAGATTATTGTTCGCCATGCCACTCTGCAGCTCTTCACCAGATTTGGCGACGATCGCCCTTTAGGGGGCATTACAACCGAAGTAGAAGCGTTTGGGCCTTTTACGCAACAAAGAGGAAATTTGCGATTGCATTTCACTATGGACTTTGGAGCTCGCGCTCGGTCAAATTTCCCGACTTTCGTCTCGCAGCGGCGGCGCTTTGGGTTCTCCTTTCGGGGGCTCCGTTTTCGCGGGCTCTCGGCGTCGCCGGGGGCGGCTCGCGCCGGGGGGGACCGGCGCACGAGGCTTGGACCCCGTTCATAACTGCTTGCAGTTCTAGTTAGGGGTCCAAGCCCGAGGCTGCGAGAATCGGCGGTAGCGAAGCTACGCCGTTCGCACAGCAGGGCTGTGGAACCCTATTGGAATTGTAAGGTTTCTTATTATTATTATTCGGCTTTTTCTTCCGCCTCTAAAACTGATACTGCAGCCTAAACCGTAAATGGTGGGAGGTTGCCGTTTTCAGGTCTGGTCCAAAACACTGCAGGGACCTCGGACGGAAAAATTCAGCCACTTTGACCACAAGGTGGCGCTATAGCAGAAAAAACGCGTTTGGCCTTATAACTCCCGAACCGTACATCGCACATTAAAAATACACATATCCACGCGTTCCTTGGATCCAGTTGAATCTCGTGGTATAGGCCACGCCCATTTCCGCCACGACTTTTATACGTGAAAAATCGCGATTTATCGTAAACCTGCTTTTTCGTACTCCTCCTAGACCGTACCACGGATCTGCATGAAACTTGGTCTGTAGCATCAGTAGACGGTCCTGACAAAAAGTTATCAAAAGATTTTTTTTCGGATGAAAATTGCGTAAACTACCCACAAACAAATTTGTGTAGCTAGCTACGAAGACACAAACGTTGCCATATCTCGGCCAAAATAAATGATATCATCACAAATCTTTATATTCTTGTTTCACATGAGCCTCGTAGTGTAGGAAACAAATTTTACAAAATTTGGTCAATAGGGGGCGCCAAAAGTACCAAAAGTTAATATCTCATGAACAGCTCATCCGATTTTCACGAAATTTGGTGCGTACCATCTAGGCCCACTCTTGAAGCCAGGCCTACAGTGGGGTACTGATTTGTCAAAGTGGGCGTGGCCTATGGGTCCCATGTTTGGATCTACCACTTACACTAAAGTGAGCAACTTAAAATTTACAGTGTCGATGTGCAATGGTTCATGGACCTGACATACCAAATATTACATTATTGGACCACTAGGTGGCGCTACAATGACGTAAAACGTGTTTTTGCATATAACTCCGAAAGGCTACATTGCAGACCGAATATTTATAGATGGACTTGTTCCTTGTATCGACCTGAATCTGACGATATAGGACAGGTCCATTTATACTAAAAAGTTTTTTTGCAAAATCGTGTAGTGCGAAAAAAAATGTTTTCGTACTCGTCCTAGGCCATACAACCGATGTGCACGAAACTTGGTAGATACCATCTGTGTATGGAGCTGACGAAAAGTTATCAAAGGAATTTTGCTACATTACACCGTTCGGACTTTACAACCAAACTAATTTGTTGTAGCTAGCCACAAAACACGAACTTTAGCATATCTCGCCCAAATTAATAGTTATCAGAAAGAAACCAGGTAGGCTTCTTCAACATCCCATTCTGAGCCTCCACACCAAATTTGGTCAAAATCGGCCGTTAGGGGGCGCTATAATTAATGTAGAGGCTTTTTCGGCAAATAAGTCAATGCATTTGAATGGGAATACTTTGCAATGCAAATATCTCTGCAGCATTAAATGCTATCATCACAAACCCTGGGAGTATTTTGTTTGTCATGCCACTCTGCAGCTTCCCACCAAATGTGGTGAAAATCGGCCGTTAGGGGGCGCTATAATTAACGTAGAGACCTTTTGGCAAATAAGTCAATGCATTTAAATATGTTTTTGCGTATAACTCCCACAGTTTGCTTTGCAGATGAGAAGTTCTTAGATCTCCTTGTTCCTTGAATCCATATGAATCTGATAATACAGGGTAATCCCATTTCCACGAAGAAGTTATTTCGTAAAATCACACAATGCGCAAAACAAAGTTTTCGTACTCGTCCTAGGCCATGCGACCGATGTGCACAAAACTTGGTAGATACCATCTGTGTATAGAGTTGACCAAAAGTTATCAAAGGAATTTCGCTACATTACACCGTTCGCACTTTACAACTAAACTAATTTGTTGTAGCTAGCCACAAAACACGAACTTTAGCATATCTCGGCCAAATTAATAGTTATCACAATGAAACCTGGTGAGCTTCTTTACCATCCCATCCCGAGCCTCCATACCAAATTTGGTGAAAATAGGCCGTCAGGGGGCGCTATAATTGACGTAGAGGCTTTTCGGCAAATAAGTCAATGCATTTGAATGGGAATAATTTGCAATGTAAATATCTCTGCAGCATTAAATGCTATCATCACAAACCCTGGGAGTATTTTGTTCGGCATGCAACTCTGTGGCTTCCCACCAAATTTGGTGAAAATCGGCCGTTAGGGGGCGCTGTAATTAACGTAGAGACCTTCTGGCAAATAAGTCACTGCATTTAAACGTGTTTTTGCCTATAACTCCAAAAAGCTACATCACAGACCGAATATTTATAAATCCCCTTGTTCCTTGTATCGACCTGAATCAGATTATATAGGACTGGTCCATTTCAACCAAAAAGTTTTTTCGCAAAATCGCGCAATGCAAAAACAAATGTTATCGTACTCGTCCTAGGCCGTGTGACCGATGTGCACGAAACTTGGTAGATATCTTCTCTATAGAGAGCTGACCTAAACTTATCAAAAGAATTTTGCTACGTTACACCGTTCGCACTTTACAACCAAACAAATTTGTCGTAGCTAGCCACAAAACACGAACTTTTGCATATCTCGGCCAAATTATTAGATATCAGAGCAAATCTTTGTAGAGATCTTTGACATCCCATTCCTAGCCTCGATACCAAATTTGGTTAAAATCGGCCGTCAGGGGGCGCTATAATTAACGTAGAGGACTTTCGGTAAATAAGTCAATGCATTTAAATGGGAATACTTTGCAATGTAAATATCTCTGTAGAAGTAATTACTATCATCACAAAACTTGAGGGTATTGTTCAACATGCCACTCCGAGCCTCCACGCCGAATTTGGTGAAAATCCGCCGTCAGGGGGCGCTACAATTAACGTAGAGGCCTTTCAGCAAATGAGTCAATGCATTTGAATGGGAATACTTTGCAATGTAAATATCTCTGCAGCATTAAATGCTATCATCACAAACCCTGGGTGTATTTTGTTCAGCATGCCACTCTGCGGCTTCCCACAAAATTTGGTGAAAATCGGCCGTCAGGGGGCGCTACAATTAACATAGAGGCCTTTTGGCAAATGAGTCAATGCATTTAAATGGGATTAATTTGCAATGGATACGTCTCTGCAGCAGTAAATGCCATCATCACAAAACTTGAGATTATTGTTCGCCATGCCACTCTGTGGCTCTTCAACAGATTTGGCAACGATCGCCGGGGGCGACTCGCGCCGGGGGGGACTGGCGCACGAGGCTTGGACCCCGTTCATAACTGCTTGCAGTTCTAGTTAGGGGTCCAAGCCCGAGGCTGTGAGAATCGGCGGTAGCGAAGCTACGCCGTTCGCACAGCAGGGCTGTGGAACCCTATTGGAATTGTAAGGTTTCTTATTATTATTCCGCTTTTTCTTCCGCCTCTAAAACTGATACTGCAGCCTAAACCGTAAATGGTGGGAGGTTGCCGTTTTCAGGTCTGGTCCAAAACCCTGCAGGGACCTCGGACGAAAAAATTCAGCCACTTTCACCACTAGGTGGCGCTATAGCAGAAAAAACGCGTTTGGCCTTATAACTCCCAAACCGTACATCGCACATTAAAAATACACATATCCACGCGTTCCTTGGATCCAGCTGAATCTCGTGGTATAGGCCACGCCTATTTCCGCCCCGACTTTTATGCGTGAAAAATCGCGATTTATCGTAAACCTGCTTTTTCGTACTCCTCCTAGACCGTGCAACGGATCTGCATGAAACTTGGTCTGTAGCATCAGTAGACCGACCTGACAAAAAGTTATCAAAAGATTTGTTTTCGGATGAAAATTGCGTAAACTACGCACAAACAAATTTGTGTAGCTAGCTACGAAGACACAAACGTTGCCATATCTCGGCCAAAATTAATGATATCATCACAAATCTTTAGATTCTTTTTTCACATGAGCCTCTTAGTGTAGGAAACTAATTTTACAAAATTTGGTCAATAGGGGGCGCCAAAAGTACCAAAAGTTAATATCTCATGAACAGCTCAACCGATTTTCACGAAATTTGGTGTGTACCATCTAGGCCAACTCTTGAGGAAAGGCCTACAGTGGCGTATTGATTCGTCAAAGTGGGCGTGGCCTATGGGACCCATGTTTGGATCTACGACTTACACTAAAGTGAGCAACTTAAAATTTACAATGTCGATGTGCAATGGTTCATGGACCAGACATACCAAAAATTACATACGTGGACCACTAGGTGGCGCTACAATGACGTAAAACGTGTTTTTGCATATAACTCCGAAAGGCTACATCGCAGACCGAATATTTATAGATCACCTTGTTCCTTGTATCGACGTGAATCTGACGATATAGGACAGGTCCATTTATACTAAAAAGTTTTTTCGCAAAATCGTGTAGTGCGAAAAAAAATGTTTTCGTACTCGTCCTAGGCCATACAACCGATGTGCACGAAACTTGATAGATACCATCTGTGTATGGAGCTGACCAAAAGTTATCAAAGGAATTTCGCTACACTACACCGTTCGCACTTTACAACCAAACTAATTCGTTGTAGCTAGCCACAAAACACGAACTTTAGCATATCTTGGCCAAATTAATAGTTATCAGAATGAAACCTGGTGGGCTTCTTCAACATCCCATCCCTAGTCCCCCTACCAAATTTGGTGAAAATAGGCCATCGGGGGGCGCTATAATTGACGTAGAAGCTTTTCGGCAAATAAGTCAATGCATTTGAATGGGAATATTTGCATTGTAAATATCTCTGCAGCATTAAATGCTATCATCACAAACCCTGGAAGTATTTTGTTTGTCATGCCACTCTGCAGCTTCCCACCAAATTTGGTGAAAATCGGCCGTTAGGGGTCGCTATAATTAACGTAGAGACCTTTTGGCAAATAAGTCAATGCATTTAAATATGTTTTTACGTATAACTCCCACAGTCTGCATTGCAGATGAAAAGTTCTTAGATATCCTTGTTCCTTGAATCCATATGAATCTGATGATACAGGGTAATCCCATTTCCACGAAGAAGTTATTTCGTAAAATCACACAATGCGCAAAACAAAGTTTTCGTACTCGTCCTAGGCCATGCGACCGATGTGCACAAAACCTGGTAGATACCATCTGTGTATGGAGCTGACTAAAAGTTATCAAAGGAATTTTGCTACATTACACCGTTCGCACTTTACAACTAAACTAATTTGTTGTAGCTAGCCACAAAACACGAACTTTGGCATATCTCGCCCAAATTAATAGTTATCAAAAAGCAACCAGGTAGGCTTCTTCAACATCCCCTTCTGAGCCTCCACACCAAATCTGGTCGAAATCGGCCGTTAGGGGGCGCTATGATTAACGTAGAGGCTTTTTCGGCAAATAAGTCAATACATTTGAATGGGAATACTTTGCAATGTAAATATCTCGGAAGCATTAAATGCTATCATTAAAAACCCTGGGAGTATTTTGTTCGGCATGGCACTCTGCAGCTTCCCACCAAATTTGGTGAAAATCGGCCGTTAGGGGGCGCTATAATTAACGTAGAGGCCTTTTGGCAAATGAGTCAATGCATTTAAATGGGAGTAATTTGCAATGGATATGTCTCTGCAGCAGTGAATGCTTTCATCACAAAACTTGAGATTATTATTCGCCATGCCACTCTGCAGCTCTTCACCAGATTTGGCGACGATCGCACTTTAGGGGGCGTTACAACCGAAGTAGAAGCGTTTGGGGCTTTTACACAACGAAGAGGAAATTTGCAATTGCATTTCACTACGAACTTTGGAGCTCGCACTCGGCCAAATTTACCGACTTTTGTCTCGCCGCGGCGGCGCTTCGGGTTTTCATTTCGCATGCTCCGTTTTTGCGGGCTCTCGGCATCGCCGGGGGCGGCTCGCGCCGGATAGGACTGACGCACGAGGCTTGGACCCCGTTCATAACTGCTTGCAGTTCTAGTTAGGGGTCCAAGCCCGAGGTTGCGAGAACCGGCGGTAGCGAAGCTACGCCGTTCGCACAGCAGGGCTGTGGAACCCTATTGTAATTGTAAGGTTTCTTATTATTATTCTTCCGCCTCTAAAACTGATACTGCAGCCTAAACCGTAAATGGTGGGAGGTTGCCGTTTTCAGGTCTGGTCCAAAACACTGCAGGGACCTCGGACGAAAAAATTCAGCCACTTTGACCACTAGGTGGCGCTATAGCAGAAAAAACGCGTTTCTGCTTATAACTCCCGAACCGTACATCGCACATTAAAAATACACATATCCACGCGTTCCTTGGATCCAGCTGAATCTTGTGGTGTAGGCCACGCCTATTTCCGCCCCGACTTTTATGCGTGAAAAATCGCGATTTATTGTAAACCTGCTTTTTCGTACTTCTCCTACACCGTGCAACGGATCTACATGAAACTTGGTCTATAGCATCAGTAGACCGACCTGACAAAAAGTTATCAAAAGATTTTTTTTCGGATGAAAATTTCGTAAACTACGCACAAACAAATTTGTGTAGCTAGCTACGAAGACACAAACGTTGCCATATCTCGGCCAAAATAAAAGATATCATCACAAATCTTTAGATTCTTGTTTTACATGAGCCTCTTAGTGTAGGCAACTAATTTTACAAAATTTGGTCAATAGGGGGCGCCAAAAGTACCAAAAGTTAATATCTCATGAACAGCTCATCCGATTTTCACGAAATTTGGTGCGTACCATCTAGGCCCACTCTTGAGGCCAGGCCTACAGTGGCGTACTGATTCGTCAAAGTGGGCGTGGCCTATGGGTCCCATGTTTGGATCTACCACTTACACTAAAGTGAGCAACTTAAAATTTACAGTGTCGATGTGCAATGGTTCATGGACCTGACATACCAAATATTACATTATTGGACCACTAGGTGGCGCTACAATGACGTAAAACGTCTTTTTGCATATAACTCCGAAAGGCTACATTGCAGACCGAATATTTATATATGGACTTGTTCCTTGTATCGACCTGAATCTGACGATATAGGACAGGTCCATTTACACTAAAAAGTTTTTTCGCAAAATCGTGTAGTGCGAAAAAAAATGTTTTCGTACTCGTCCTAGGCCATACACCCGCTGTGCACGAAACTTGGTAGATACCATCTGTGTATGGAGCTGACCAAAAGTTATCAAAGGAATTTTGCTACATTACACCGTTCGCAATTTACAACTAAACTAATTCGTTGTAGCTAGCCACAAAACACGAACTTTGGCATATCTCGGCCAAATTAATAGTTATCACAATGAAACCTGGTGGGCTTCTTCATCATCTCATCCCTAGCCTCCATACCAAATTTGGTCAGAATCGGCCGTTAGGGGGCGCTATAATTAACGTAGAGGCTTTTTCGGCAAATAAGTCAATGCATTTGAATGGGAATACTTTGCAATGTAAATATCTCTGCAGCATTAAATGCTATCATCACAAACCCTGGGAGTATTTTGTTCGTCATGCCACTCTGCAGCTTCCCACCAAATTTGGTGAAAATCTGCCGTTAGGGGGCGCTATAATTAACGTAGAGACCTTTTGGCAAATAAGTCAATGCATTTAAATATGTTTTTACGTATAACTCCCACAGTCTGCATTGCAGATGAGAAGTTCTTAGATCTCCTTGTTCCTTGAATCCATATGAATCTGATTATACAGGGTAATCCCATTTCCACGAAGAAGTTATTTCGTAAAATCACACAATGCGCAAAACAAAGTTTTCGTACTCGTCCTAGGCCATGGGACCGATGTGCACGAAACTCGGTAGATACCATCTGTGTATGGAGTTGACCAAAAGTTATCAAAGGAATTTTGCTACATTACACCGTTCGCACTTTACAACTAAACTAATTTGTTGTAGCTAGCCACAAAACACAAACTTTGGCATATCTCGCCCAAATTAATAGTTATTAAAAAGAAACCAGGTAGTCTTCTTCAACATCCCATTCTGAGCCTCCATACCATATTTGGTCAAAATCGGCCCTTAGGGGGCGCTATAATTAACGTAGAGGCTTTTACGGCAAATACGTCAATGCATTTGAATGGGAATACTTTGCAATGTAAATATCTCTGCAGCATTAAATGCTATCATCACAAACCCTGGGAGTATTTTGTTCGTCATGCCACTCTGCAGCTTCCCACCAAATTTGGTGAAAATCGGCCGTTAGGGGGCGCTATAATTAACGTAGAGGCCTTTTTGAGTCAATGCATTTAAATGGGAGGAATTTGCAATGGATATGTCTCTGCAGCAGTGAAAGCTATCATCACAAAACTTGAGATTATTGTTCGCCATGCCACTCTGCAGCTCTTCACCAGATTTGGCGACGATCGCCCTTTAGGGGGCATTACAACCGAAGTAGAAGCGTTTGGGCCTTTTACGCAACGAAGAGGAAATTTGCAATTGCATTTCACTACGAACTTTGGAGCTCGCACTCGGTCAAATTTCCCGACTTTTGCCTCGCCGCAGCGGCGCTTTGGGTTGTCCTGTCGCGGGCTCCGTTTTCGCGGGCTCTCGGCGTCGCCGGGGGCGACCCGCGCCGGGAGGGACCGGCGCACGAGGCTTGGACCCCGTTCATAACTGCTTGCAGTTCTAGTTATTAGGGGTCCAAGCCCGAGGTTGTGAGAACCGGCGGTAGCGAAGCTACGCCGTTCGCACAGCAGGGCTGTGGAACCCTATTGGAATTGTAAGGTTTCTTATTATTATTCTTCCGCCTCTAAAACTGATACTGCAGCCTAAACCGTAAATGGTGGGAGGTTGCCGTTTTCAGGTCTGGTCCAAAACACTGCAGGGACCTCGGACGAAAAAATTCAGCCACTTTGACCACTAGGTGGCGCTATAGCAGAAAAAACGCGTTTCTGCTTATAACTCCCGAACCGTACATCGCACATTAAAAATACACATATCCACGCGTTCCTTGGATCCAGCTGAATCTTGTGGTGTAGGCCATTTCTATTTCCGCCCCGACTTTTATGCGTGAAAAATCGCGATTTATTGTAAACCTGCTTTTTCGTACTTCTCCTACACCGTGCAACGGATCTGCATGAAACTTGGTCTGTAGCATCAGTAGACCGACCTGACAAAAAGTTATCAAAAGATTTTTTTTCGGATGAAAATTTCGTAAACTACGCACAAACAAATTTGTGTAGCTAGCTACGAAGACACAAACGTTGCCATATCTCGGCCAAAATAAAAGATATCATCACAAATCTTTAGATTCTTGTTTCACATGAGCCTCTTAGTGTAGGCAATTAATTTTACAAAATTTGGTCAATAGGGGGCGCCAAAAGTACCAAAAGTTAATATCTCATGAACAGCTCATCCGATTTTCACGAAATTTGGTGTGTACCATCTAGGCCAACTCTTGAGGCAAGGCCTACAGTGGCGTACTGATTCGTCAAAGTGGGCGTGGCCTATGGGACCCATGTTTGGATCTACCACTTACACTAAAGTGAGCAACTTAAAATTTACAGAGTCGATGTGCAATGGTTCATGGACCTGACATACCAAATATTACATTATTGGACCACTAGGTGGCGCTACAATGACGTAAAACGTGTTTTTGCATATAACTCCGAAAGGCTACATCGCAGACCGAATATTTATAGATGCACTTGTTGCTTGAATCGACCTGAATCTGACGATATAGGACAGGTCCATTTATACTAAAAAGTTTTATCGCAAAATCGTGTAGTGCGAAAAAAAATGTTTTCGTACTCGTCCTAGGCCATACAACCAATGTGCACGAAACTTGGTAGATACAATCTGGGTATGGAGCTGACCAAAAGTTATCAAAGGAATTTCGCTACATTGCACCGTTCGCAATTTACAACTAAACTAATTCGTTGTAGCTAGCCACAAAACACGAACTTTGGCATATCTCGGTCAAATTATTAGTTATCACAATGAATCCTGGTGGGCTTCTTCAACATCCCATCCCTAGCCTCCACACCAAATTTGGTCAAAATCGGCCGTTAGGGGGCGCTATAATTAACGTAGAGGCTTTTTCGGCAAATAAGTCAATGCATTTGAATGGGAATACTTTGCAATGTAAATATCTCTGCAGCATTAAATGCTATCATCACAAACCCTGGATGTATTTTGTTTGTCATGCCACTCTGCAGCTTCCCACCAAATTTGGTGAAAATCGGCCGTTAGGGGGCGCTATAATTAACGTAGAGACCTTTTGGCAAATAAGTCAATGCATTTAAATATGTTTTTGCATATAACTCCCACAGTCTGCATTGCAGATGAGAAGTTCTTAGATTTCTTTCTTCATTGAATCCATATGAATCTGATGATACAGGGTAATCCCATTTCTACGAAGAAGTTATTTCGTAAAATCACACAATGCGCAAAACAAAGTTTTCGTACTCGTCCTAGGCAATGCGACCAATGTGCACGAAACTTGGTAGATACCATCTGTTTATGGAGATGACCAAAAGTTATCAAAGGAATTTTGCTACATTACACCGTTCGCACTTTACAACCAAACTAATTTGTTATAGCTAGCCATAAAACACAAACTTTGGCATATCTCGGCCAAATTAATAGTTATCACAATGAAACCTGGTGGGCTTCTTCAACATCCCCTTCTGAGCCTCCACACCAAATCTGGTCAAAATCGGCCGTTAGGGGGCACTATAATTAACGTAGAGGCTTTTTCGGCAAATAAGTCAATGCATTTGAATGGGAATACTTTGCAATGTAAATATCTCGGCAGCATTAAATGCTATCATTACAAACCCTGGAGTATTTTGTTCATCATGGCACTCTGCAGGTTCCCACCAAATTTGGTGAAAATCGGCCGTTAGGGGGCGCTATAATTAACGTAGAGGCCTTTTGGCAAATGAGTCAATGCATTTAAATGGGAGTAATTTGCAATGGATATGTCTCTGCAGCAGTGAATGCTATCATCACAAAACTTGAGATTATTGTTCGCCATGCCACTCTGCAGCTCTTCACCAGATTTGGCGACGATCGCCCTTTAGGGGGCATTACAACCGAAGTAGAAGCGTTTGGGCCTTTTACGCAACGAAGAGGAAATTTCACTACGAACTTTGGAGCTCGCACTCGGTCAAATTTCCCGACTTTTGCCTCGCCGCAGCGGCGCTTCGGGTTGTCCTGTCGCGGGCTCCGTTTTCGCGGGCTCTCGGCGTCGCCGGGGGCGACCCGCGCCGGGGGGGACTGGCACACGAGGCTTGGACCCCGTTCATAACTGCTTGCAGTTCTAGTTATTAGGGGTCCAAGCCCGAGGTTGCGAGAACGGGCGGTAGCGAAGCTACGCCGTTCGCACAGCAGGGCTGTGGAACCCTATTGGAATTGTAAAAATTCTTATTATTAGGGGTCCAAGCCCGAGGTTGTGAGAACCGGCGGTAGCGAAGCTACGCCGTTCGCACAGCAGGGCTGTGGAACCCTTTTGAAATTGTAAAAATTCTTATTATTATTATTATTCTTCCGCCTCTAAAACTGATACTGCAGCCTAAACCGTAAATGGTGGGAGGTTGCCCTTTGCAGGACTGGTCCAGATCACTGCAGGGACCTCGGACGAAAAAATTCGCCCACTTTGACCACTAGGTGGCGCTATAGCAGAAAAAACGCGTTTGGCCTTATAACTCCCGAACCGTACATCGCACATTAAAAATACACATATCAACGCGTTCCTTGGATCCAGCTGAATCTCGTGGTATAGGCCACGCCCATTTCCGCCTAGACTTTTATACGTGAAAAATCGCGATTTATCGTAAACCTGCTTTTTCGTACTCCTCCTAGACCGTGCGACGGATCTGCATGAAACTTGGTCTGTAGTATCTCTAGGCCGACCTGACGAAAAGTTATCAAAAAAATTTTTTTCGGATGAAAATTTCGTAAACTACGCACAAACAAATTTGTGTAGCTAGCTACAAAGACACAAACGTTGCCATATCTCGGCCAAAATAAAGGGTATCATCACAAGTCTTTAGATTCTTGTTTGCCATGAGCCTCTCAGTGTCTGCAACAAATTTTACAAAATTTGGTCGATAGGGGGCGCCAAAAGTACAAAAAGTTAATATCTCATGAACGGCTCATCCGATTTTCACGAAATTTGGTGCGTACCATCTAGGCCCACTCCTGAGGCCAGGACTACAGTGGGGTACTGATTCGTCAAAGTGGGCGTGGCCTATGGGACCCATGTTTGGATCTACCACTTAGACTAAAGTGAGCAACTTAAAATTTACAGTGTCGATGTGCAATGGCTTATGGACCTGACCTACCAAATATTACATAAGTGGACCACTAGGTGGCGCTACAATGACGTAAAACGTGTTTTTGCCTATAACTCCGAAAGGCTACATCGCAGACCGAAAATGTATAGATCCCCTTGTTCCTTGTATCGCCCTGAATCTGACGATATAGGACAAGTCCATTTCAACAACAAAGTTCTTTCGCAAAATCGCGCAATGCAAAAACAAATGTTATCATACTCGTCCTAGGCCTTGTTACCGATGTGCACGAAACTTGGTAGATATCTTCTGTATATAGAGCTGACCAAAAGTTATCAAAAGAATTTTGCTACGTTACACCGTTCGCACTCTACACGCAAACAAATTTGTCGTAGCTAGCCACAAAACACGAACTTTAGCATATCTCGGCCAAATTAATAGTTATCAGAACAAATCTTGGTAGAGATCTTTGACATCCCATTCCTAGCCTCGATACCAAATTTGGTTAGAATCGGCCGTCAGGGGGCGCTATAATTAACGTAGAGGCCTTTCGGTAAATAAGTCAATGCATTTAAATGGGAATAATTTGCAATGTAAATATCTCCGCAGAAGTAAATACTATCATCACAAAACTTGAGGGTATTGTTCGACATGCCACTCCGAGCCTCCACGCCGAATTTGGTGAAAATCCGCCGTCAGGGGGCGCTACAATTAACGTAGAGGCCTTTTGGCAAATGAGTCAATGCATTTAAATGGGAATAATTTGCAATGTAAATATCTCTGCAGCATTAAATGCTATCATCACAAACCCTGGGTGTATTTTGTTCAGCATGCCACTCTGCGGCTTCCCACAAAATTTGGTGAAAATCGGCAGTCAGGGGGCGCTACAATTAACGTAGAGGCCATTTGGCAAATGAGTCAATGCATTTAAATGGGAGTAATTTGCAATAGATATGTCTCTGCAGCAGTAAATGCTATCATCACAAAACTTGAGATTATTGTTCGCCATGCCACTCTGTGGCTCTTCACCGGATTTGGCAACGATCGCCGGGGGCGACTCGCGCCGGGGGGGACAGGCGCACGAGGCTTGGACCCCGTTCATAACTGCTTGCAGTTCTAGTTAGGGGTCCAAGCCCGAGGTTGCGAGAACGGGCGGTAGCGAAGCTACGCCGTTCGCACAGCAGGGCTGTGGAACCCTATTGGAATTGTAAAAATTCTTATTATTAGGGGTCCAAGCCCGAGGTTGCGAGAACGGGCGGTAGCGAAGCTACGCCGTTCGCACAGCAGGGCTGTGGAACCCTATTGAAATTGCAAAGTTTCTTATTATTAGGGGTCCAAGCCCGAGGCTGTGAGAATCGGCGGTAGCGAAGCTACGCCGTTCGCACAGCAGGGCTGTGGAACCCTATTGGAATTGTAAGGTTTCTTATTATTATTATTCGTCTTATTTTTCTTCCGCCTCTAAAACTGATACTGCAGCCTAAACCGTAAATGGTGGGAGGTTGCCGTTTTGAGGTCTGGTCCAAAACCCTGCAGGGACCTCGCACGAAAAAATTCAGCCACTTTCACCGCTAGGTGGCGCTATAGCAGAAAAAACGCGTTTGGCCTTATAACTCCCGAACCGTACATCGCACAATAAAAATAAACATATCCATGCGTTCCCTGAATCCAGCTGAATCTCGTGATGTAGGCCACGCCCATTTCCGCCCCGACTTTTTTCCGTGAAAAATCGTGATTTATTGTAAACCTACTTTTTTATACTCCTCCTAGACCGTGCAACTGATTTGCATAAAACTTGGTAAGAAGCATCTATAGACCGACCTGACAAAAAGTTATCAAAAGAATTATTTTCGGATAAAAATTGCGTAAACTACGCCCAAACAAATTTGTGTAGCTAGCTACGAAGACACAAATGTTGCCATATCTTGGCCAAAATAAATGATATCATCACAAGTCTTTAGATTCTTGTTTCACATGAGCGTCTCAGTGTAGGAAACTAATTTTACAAAATTTGGTCAATAGGGGGCGCCAAAAGTACCAAAAGTTAATATCTCATGAACGGCTCATCCGATTTTCACGAAATTTGGTGCGTACCATCTAGGCCCACTCCTGAGGCCAGGCCTACAGTGCGGTACTGATTCGTCAAAGTGGGCGTGGCCTATGGGACCCATGTTTGGATCTACCACTTACACTAAAGTGAGCAACTTAAAATTTACAGTGTAGATGTGCAATGTCTCACGGACCTGACCTACCAAATATTACATAAGTGGACCACTAGGTGGCGCTACAATGACGTAAAACGTGTTTTTGCATATAACTCCGAAAGGCTACATCGCAGACCGAATATTTATAGATCGACTTGTTCCTTGTATCGACCTGAATCTGATGATATAGGACAGTTCCATTTATACTAAAAGTTTTTTTCGCAAAATCGTGTAGTGCGGAAAAAAATGTTTTCGTACTCGTCCTAGGCCATACAACCGATGTGCACGAAACTTGGTATATACCATCTGTATATGGAGCTGACCAAAAGTTATCAAAGGAATTTCGCTAAATTACACCGTTCGCACTTTACAACCAAACTAATTCGTTGTTGCTAGCCACAAAACACGAACTTTGGCATATCTCGGCCAAATTAATAGTTATCAGAATTAAACCTGGTGGGATTCTTCAACATCCCATTCCTAGTCTCCATACCAAATTTGGTGAAGATAGGCCGTCGGGGGGCGCTATAATTGACGTAGAGGCTTTTCGGCAAATAAGTCAATGCATTTGAATGGGAATAATTTGCAATGTAAATATCTCTGCAGCATTAAATGCTATCATCACAAACCCTGGGAGTATTTTGTTCGGCATAGAACTCTGTGGCTTCCCACCAAATTTGGTGAAAATCGGCCGTTAGGGGGCGCTGTAATTAACGTAGAGACCTTCTGCCAAATAAGTCAATGCATTTAAACGTGTTTTTGCATATAACTCCGAAAGGCTACATCGAAGACCGAATATTTATAGATCCACTTGTTCCTTGTATGGACCTGAATCTGAAGATATAGGACAGGTTCATATATACTAAAAAATTTTTTCGCAAAATCGCATAATGCAAAAACAAATGTTATCGTACTCGTCCTAGGCCGTGTGACCAATGTCCACGAAACTTGGAAGATATCATCTGTATATAGAGCTGACCAAAAGTTGTCAAAAGAATTTTGCTACGGTACACCGTTCGCACTTTACAAGCAAACTAATTTGACGTGGCTAGCCACAAAACACGTACTTTGGCATATCTCGGCCAAATTATTTGATATCCGAACAAATCTTGGTACAGATCTTTGACATGCCATTCCAAGCCTCGATACCAAATTTGGTCAAAATCGGCCTTCAGGGGGCGCTATAATTAACGTGGAGGTCTTTCAGTAAATAAGTCAATGCATTTAAATGGGAATAATTTGCAATGTGAATATCTCTGCAGCAGTAAATGCCATCATCACAAAACTTGACAGTGTTGTTCGTCATGCCACCCCGAGCCTCCACACCAAATTTGGTGAAAATTCGCCGCCAGGGGGCGCTACAATTAACGTAGAGACCTTTTGGCAAATGAGTCAATGCATTTAAATGGGAGTAATTTGCAATGGATATGTCTCTGCAGCAGTAAATGCCATCACCATGAAACTTGAGACTAATGTTCGACATGCCACTCTGCGGCTCCCCAACGGATTTGGCGACAATCGCCCTTTAGGGGGCGCTATAATCAAGGTAGAAGCGGTTTGGCCTTTTACGCAACGAAGAGGAAATTTGCAATTGCATTTCACTACGTTCTTTGGAGCTCGCGCTCGGTCAGGCGGCGGCGCTTCGGGTTCTCCTTTCGCGGGCTCCGTTTTCGCCGGGGGGGACCGGCGCACAAGGCTTGGACCCCGTTCATAACTGCTTGCAGTTCTAGTTATTATTATTAGGGGTCCAAGCCCGAGGTTGCGAGAACGGGCGGTAGCGAAGCTACGCCGTTCGCACAGCAGGGCTGTGGAACCCTATTGGAATTGTAAAAATTCTTATTATTATTATTATTATTATTATTCTTCCGCCTCTAAAACTGATACTGCAGCCTAAACCGTAAATGGTGGGAGGTTGCCGTTTTCAGGAATGGTCCAGATCACTGCAGGGACCTCGGACGAAAAAATTCAGCCACTTTGACCACTAGGTGGCGCTATAGCAGAAAAAACGCGTTTGTCCTTATAACTCCCAAACCGTACATCGCACATTAAAAATACACATATCGACGCGTTCCTCGGATCCAGCTGAATCTCGTGGTATAGGCCACGCCCATTTCCGCCTAGACTTTTATACGTGAAAAATCGCGATTTATCGTAAACCTGCTTTTTCGTACTCCTCCTAGACCGTGCGACGGATCTGCATGAAACTTGGTCTGTAGTATCTCTAGGCCGACCTGACGAAAAGTTATCAAAAGATTTTTTTTCGGATGAAAATTTCGTAAACTACGCACAAACAAATTTGTGTAGCTAGCTACAAAGACACAAACGTTGCCATATCTCGGCCAAAATAAAGGGTATCATCACACGTCTTTAGATTCTTGTTTGGCATGAGCCTCTCAGTGTCTGCAACAAATTTTACAAAATTTGGTCGATAGGGGGCGCCAAAAGTACAAAAAGTTAATATCTCATGAACGGCTCATCCGATTTTCACGAAATTTGGTGCGTACCATCTAGGCCCACTCCTGAGGCCAGGACTACAGTGGGGTACTGATTCGTCAAAGTGGGCGTGGCCTATGGGACCCATGTTTGGATCTACCACTTAGACTAAAGTGAGCAACTTAAAATTTACAGTGTCGATGTGCAATGGCTTATGGACCTGACCTACCAAATATTACATAAGTGGACCACTAGGTGGCGCTACAATGACGTAAAACGTGTTTTTGCCTATAACTCCGAAAGGCTACATCGCAGACCGAAAATGTATAGATCCCCTTGTTCCTTGTATCGCCCTGAATCTGACGATATAGGACAAGTCCATTTCAACAACAAAGTTCTTTCGCAAAATCGCGCAATGCAAAAACAAATGTTATCATACTCGTCCTAGGCCTTGTTACCGATGTGCACGAAACTTGGTAGATATCTTCTGTATATAGAGCTGACCAAAAGTTATCAAAAGAATTTTGCTACGTTACACCGTTCGCACTCTACACGCAAACAAATTTGTCGTAGCTAGCCACAAAACACGAACTTTAGCATATCTCGGCCAAATTAATAGTTATCAGAACAAATCTTGGTAGAGATCTTTGACATCCCATTCCTAGCCTCGATACCAAATTTGGTTAGAATCGGCCGTCAGGGGGCGCTATAATTAACGTAGAGGCCTTTCGGTAAATAAGTCAATGCATTTAAATGGGAATAATTTGCAATGTAAATATCTCCGCAGAAGTAAATACTATCATCACAAAACTTGAGGGTATTGTTCGACATGCCACTCCGAGCCTCCACGCCGAATTTGGTGAAAATCCGCCGTCAGGGGGCGCTACAATTAACGTAGAGGCCTTTTGGCAAATGAGTCAATGCATTTAAATGGGAATAATTTGCAATGTAAATATCTCTGCAGCATTAAATGCTATCATCACAAACCCTGGGTGTATTTTGTTCAGCATGCCACTCTGCGGCTTCCCACAAAATTTGGTGAAAATCGGCAGTCAGGGGGCGCTACAATTAACGTAGAGGCCTTTTGGCAAATGAGTCAATGCATTTAAATGGGAGTAATTTGCAATAGATATGTCTCTGCAGCAGTAAATGCTATCATCACAAAACTTGAGATTATTGTTCGCCATGCCACTCTGTGGCTCTTCACCAGATTTGGCAACGATCGCCGGGGGCGACACGCGCCGGGGTGGACAGGCGCACGAGGCTTGGACCCCGTTCATAACTGCTTGCAGTTCTAGTTATTATTATTATTCTTTTTCTTCCGCCTCTAAAACTGATACTGCAGCCTAAACCGTAAATGGTGGGAGGTTGCCGTTTTGAGGTCTGGTCCAAAACCCTGCAGGGACCTCGGAAGAAAAAATTCAGCCACTTTCACCACTAGGTGGCGCTATAGCAGAAAAAACGCGTTTGGCCTTATAACTCCCAAACCGTACATCGCACATTAAAAATACACATATCGACGCGTTCCTTGGATCCAGCTGAATCTCGTGGTATAGGCCACGCCCATTTCCGCCTAGACTTTTATACGTGAAAAATCGCGATTTATCGTAAACATGCTTTTTCGTACTCCTCTTAGACCGTGTAACGGATCTGCATGAAACTTGGTCTCTAGCATCTATAGGCTGACCTGAGACAAAAGTATCAAAAGATTTTTTTTCGGATAAAAATTTCGTAAACTACGCACAAACAAATTTGTGTAGCTAGCTACGAAGACACAAACGTTGCCATATCTCGGCCAAAATAAATGATATCATCACAAATCTTTAGATTCTTGTTTGCCATGAGCCTCTCAGTGTCTGAATCAAATTTTAAGAAATTTGGCCAATAGGGGGCGCCAAAAGTACAAAAAGTTATTATCTCATGAACGGCTCATCCGATTTTTACGAAATTTGGAGCGTACCATCTAGGCCCACTCTTGAGGCCAGGACTACAGTGGGGTACTGATTCGTCAAAGTGGGCGTGGCCTATGGGACCCAAATGGGACCCAGGTTTATATCTACCACTTACACTAATGTGAGCAACTTCAAATTTACAGTGTCGATGTACAATGGTTCTTGGACAAGATGTACCAAATATTACAAAAGTGGACCACTAGGTGGCGCTACAATGACGCACAACGTGTTTTTGCCTATAACTCCAACAGGCTACATCGCAGACAGAATATTTATAGATCCACATGTTCCTTGTATGCATCTGAATCTGCTGATATAGGAAACGTCCATTTCTACAAAAAATTGTTTTCGCAAAATCGCGCAATGCAAAGAAAAATGTTTTCGTACTCGTCCTAGGCCGTGTGACCAATGTGCACGAAACTTGGTAGATATCATCTGTATATAGAGTTGACCAAAAGTTGTTAAAAGAATTTTGCTACGTTACACCGTTCGCACCTTACAAGCAAACAAATTTGTCGTAGCTAGCCACAAAACACGAACTTTGGCATATCTCGGCCAAATTATTAGATATCAGAACAAATCTTGGTGGAGATCTTTGACATGTCATTCCAAGCCTCCATACCAACTTTGGTAAAGATCGGCCTTCAGGGGGCGCTATAATTAACGTGGAGGTCTTTCGGTAAATAAGTCAATGCATTTAAATGGGAATAATTTGCAATGTGAATATCTCTGCAGCAGTAAAGGCCATCATCACAAAACTTGAGGGTATTGTTCGTCATGCCACTCCGAGCCTCCAAACCAAATTTGGTGAAAATCCGCAGTCAGGGGGCGCTACAATTAACGTAGAGGCCTTTCAGCAAATGAGTCAATGCATTTAAATGGGAGCAATTTGCAATGTAAATATCTCTGCAGCAGTAAATGCTATCATCACAACACTTGAGGGTATTGTTCGTCATGCCACTCCGAGCCTCCACACCAAATTTGGTGAAATTCCGCCGCCAGGGGGCGCTACAGTTAACGTAGAGTCCTTTCGGCAAGTGAGTCAATGCATTTAAATGGGAATAATTTGCAATGTGAATATCTGTACAGCAGTAAATGCCATCATCACGAAACTTGAGAGTATTGTTCGTCATGCCACTCTGCGGATCCCCACCGGATTTGGCGACGATCGCCGGGGCGACTCGCGCCGGGGGGGACCGGCGCACGAGGCTTGGACCCCGTTCATAACTGCTTGCAGTTCTAGTTAGGGGTCCAAGCCCGAGGCTGTGAGAATCGGCGGTAGCGAAGCTACGCCGTTCGCACAGCAGGGCTGTGGAACCCTATTGGAATTGTAAGGTTTCTTATTATTATTATTCGTCTTATTTTTCTTCCGCCTCTAAAACTGATACTGCAGCCTAAACCGTAAAAGGTGGGAGGTTGCCGTTTTGAGGTCTGGTCCAAAACCCTGCAGGGACCTCGCACGAAAAAATGCAGCCACTTTCACCGCTAGGTGGCGCTATAGCAGAAAAAACGCGTTTGGCCTTATAACTCCCGAACCGTACATCGCACAATAAAAATAAACATATCCATGCGTTCCCTGAATCCAGCTGAATCTCGTGATGTAGGCCACGCCCATTTCCGCCCCGACTTTTTTCCGTGAAAAATCGTGATTTATTGTAAACCTACTTTTTTATACTCCTCCTAGACCGTGCAACTGATTTGCATAAAACTTGGTAAGAAGCATCTATAGACCGACCTGACAAAAAGTTATCAAAAGAATTATTTTCGGATAAAAATTGCGTAAACTACGCCCAAACAACTTTGTGTAGCTAGCTACGAAGACACAAATGTTTCCATATCTTGGCCAAAATAAATGATATCATCACAAGTCTTTAGATTCTTGTTTCACATGAGCGTCTCAGTGTAGGAAACTAATTTTACAAAATTTGGTCAATAGGGGGCGCCAAAAGTACCAAAAGTTAATATCTCATGAACAGCTCATCCGATTTTCACGAAATTTGGTGCGCACCATCTAGGCCAACTCTTGAGGCAAGGCCTACAGTGGCGTACTGATTCGTCAAAGTGGGCGTGGCCTATGGGACCCATGTTTGGATATACCACTTACACTAAAGTGAGCAACTTAAAATTTACAGAGTCGATGTGCAATGGTTCATGGACCTGACATAGCAAATATTACATTATTGGACCACTAGGTGGCGCTACAATGACGTAAAACGTGTTTTTGCATATAACTCCGAAAGGCTACATTGCAGACCGAATATTTATAGATGGACTTGTTCCTTGTATTGACCTGAATCTGACGATATAGGACAGGTCCATTTATACTAAAAGGTTTTTTCGCAAAATCGTGTAGTGCGAAAAAAAATGTTTTCGTACTCGTCCTAGGCCATACAACCGATGTGCACGAAACTTGGTAGATACCATCTGTGTATGGAGCTGACCAAAAGTTATCAAAGGAATTTCGCTACATTACACCGTTCGCACTTTACAACCAAACTAATTTGTTGTAGCTAGCCACAAAACACGAACTTTAGCATATCTCGCCCAAATTAAAAGTTATCAGAAAGAAACCAGGTAGGCTTCTTCAACATCCCATTCCGAACGTCCACACCAAATTTGGTCAAAATCGGCCGTTAGGGGGCGCTATAATTAACGTAGAGGCTTTTTCGGCAAATAAGTCAATGCATTTGAATGGGAATACTTTGCAATGTAAATATCTCTGCAGCATTAAATGCTATCATCACAAACCCTGGAAGTATTTTGTTCGTCATGCCACTCTGCAGCTTCCCACCAAATTTGGTGAAAATCGGCCGTTAGGGGGCGCTATAATTAACGTAGAGACCTTTTGGCAAATAAGTCAATGCATTTAAATATGTTTTTGCGTATAACTCCCACAGTCTACATTGCAGATGAGAAGTTCTTAGATCTCCTTGTTCCTTGAATCCATATGAATCTGATGATACAGGGTAATCCCATTTCCACGAAGAAGTTATTTCGTAAAATCACACAATGCGCAAAAAAAAGTTTTCGTACTCGTCCTAGGCCATGCGACCGATGTGCACGAAACTTGGTAGATACCATCTGTGTATGGAGCTGACCAAAAGTTATCAAAGGAATTTTGCTACATTACACCGTTCGCACTTTACAACTAAACAAATTTGTTGTAGCTAGCCACAAAACACGAACTTTGGCATATCTCGCCCAAAATAATAGTTATCAAAAAGAAACCAGGTAGTCTTCTTCAACATCCCATTCTGAGCCTCCATACCATATGTGGTCAAAATCGGCCGTTAGGGGGCGCTATAATTAACGTAGAGGCTTTTACGGCAAATACGTCAATGCATTTGAATGGGAATACTTTGCAATGTAAATATCTCTGCAGCATTAAATGCTATCATCACAAACCATGGGAGTATTTTGTTTGTCATGCCACTCTGCAGCTTCCCACCAAATTTGGTGAAAATCGGCCGTTAGGGGGCGCTATAATTAACGTAGAGGCCTTTTGGCAAATGAGTCAATGCATTTAAATGGGAGTAATTTGCAATGGATATGTCTCTGCAGCAGTGAATGCTATCATCACAAAACTTGAGAGTATTGTTCGTCATGCCACTCTGCGGCTCCCCACCGGATTTGGCGACGATCGCCGGGGCGACTCGCGCCGGGGGGGACCGGCGCACGAGGCTTGGACCCCGTTCATAACTGCTTGCAGTTCTAGTTAGGGGTCCAAGCCCGAGGTTGCGAGAACGGGCGGTAGCGAAGCTACGCCGTTCGCACAGCAGGGCTGTGGAACCCTATTGGAATTGTAAGGTTTCTTATTATTATTATTCGTCTTATTTTTCTTCCGCCTCTAAAACTGATACTGCAGCCTAAACCGTAAATGGTGGGAGGTTGCCGTTTTGAGGTCTGGTCCAAAACCCTGCAGGGACCTCGCACGAAAAAATTTAGCCACTTTCACCGCTAGGTGGCGCTATAGCAGAAAAAACGTGTTTGGCCTTATAACTCCCGAACCGTACATCGCACATTAAAAATACACATATCCATGCGTTCCCTGAATCCAGCTGAATCTCGTGATGTAGGCCACGCCCATTTCCGCCCCGACTTTTTTCCGTGAAAAATCGTGATTTATCGTAAACCTACTTTTTTATACTCCTCCTAGACCGTGCAACTGATTTGCATAAAACTTGGTAAGAAGCATCTATAGACCGACCTGACAAAAAGTTATCAAAAGAATTATTTTCGGATGAAAATTGCGTAAACTACGCACAAACAAATTTGTGTAGCTAGCTACGAAGACACAAACGTTGCCATATCTCGGCCAAAATAAATGATATCATCACAAATCTTTAGATTCTTGTTTCCCATGAGCCTCTTAGTGTAGGAAACTAATTTTACAAAATTTGGTCAATAGGGGGCGCCAAAAGTACCAAAAGTTAATATCTCATGAACTGCTCATACGATTTTCACGAAATTTGGTGCCTACCATCTAGGCCCACTCTTGAGGCCAGGCCTACAGTGGCGTACTGATTCGTCAAAGTGGGCGTGGCCTATGGGACCCATGTTTGGATCTACCACTTACACTAAAGTGAGCAACTTAAAATTTACAGTGTCGATGTGCAATGGTTCATGGACCTGACATACCAAAAATTACATTATTGGACCACTAGGTGGCGCTACAATGACGTAAAACGTGTTTTTGCATATAACTCCGAAAGGCTACATTGCAGACCGAATATTTATAGATGGACTTGTTCCTTGTATCGACCTGAATCTGACGATATAGGACACGTCCATTTATACTAAAAAGTTTTTTCGCAAAATCGTGTAGTGCGAAAAAAAATGTTTTCGTACTCGTCCTAGGCCATACAACCGATGTGCACGAAACTTGGTAGATACCATCTGTGTATGGAGCTGACCAAAAGTTATCAAAGGAATTTCGCTACATTACACCGTTCGCACTTTACAACCAAACTAATTCGTTGTAGCTAGCCACAAAACACAAACTTTAGCATATCTCGCCCAAATTAAAAGTTATCAGAAAGAAACCAGGTAGGCTTCTTCAACATCCCATTCCGAACGTCCACACCAAATTTGGTCAAAATCGGCCGTTAGGGGGCGCTATAATTAACGTAGAGGCCTTTTCGGCAAATAAGTCAATGCATTTGAATGGGAATACTTTGCAATGTAAATATCTCTGCAGCATTAAATGCTATCATCACAAACCCTGGAAGTATTTTGTTCGTCATGCCACTCTGCAGCTTCCCACCAAATTTGGTGAAAATCGGCCGTTAGGGGGCGCTATAATTAACGTAGAGACCTTTTGGCAAATAAGTCAATGCATTTAAATATGTTTTTGCGTATAACTCCCACAGTCTGCATTGCAGATGAGAAGTTCTTAGATCTCCTTGTTCCTTGAATCCATATGAATCTGATGATACAGGGTAATCCCATTTCCACGAAGAAGTTATTTCGTAAAATCACACAATGCGCAAAACAAAGTTTTCGTACTCGTCCTAGGCCATGCGACCGATGTGCACAAAACCTGGTAGATACCATCTGTGTATGGAGCTGACTAAAAGTTATCAAAGGAATTTTGCTACATTACACCGTTCGCACTTTACAACTAAACTAATTTGTTGTAGCTAGCCACAAAACACGAACTTTGGCATATCTCGCCCAAATTAATAGTTATCAAAAAGCAACCAGGTAGGCTTCTTCAACATACCCTTCTGAGCCTCCACACCAAATCTGGTCGAAATCGGCCGTTAGGGGGCGCTATGATTAACGTAGAGGCTTTTTCGGCAAATAAGTCAATACATTTGAATGGGAATACTTTGCAATGTAAATATCTCGGAAGCATTAAATGCTATCATTAAAAACCCTGGGAGTATTTTGTTCGGCATGGCACTCTGCAGCTTCCCACCAAATTTGGTGAAAATCGGCCGTTAGGGGGCGCTATAATTAACGTAGAGGCCTTTTGGCAAATGAGTCAATGCATTTAAATGGGAGTAATTTGCAATGGATATGTCTCTGCAGCAGTGAATGCTTTCATCACAAAACTTGAGATTATTATTTGCCATGCCACTCTGCAGCTCTTCACCAGATTTGGCGACGATCGCACTTTAGGGGGCGTTACAACCGAAGTAGAAGCGTTTGGGGCTTTTACACAACGAAGAGGAAATTTGCAATTGCATTTCACTACGAACTTTGGAGCTCGCACTCGGCCAAATTTACCGACTTTTGTCTCGCCGCGGCGGCGCTTCGGGTTTTCCTTTCGCATGCTCCGTTTTTGCGGGCTCTCGGCATCGCCGGGGGCGGCTCGCGCCGGATAGGACTGACGCACGAGGCTTGGACCCCGTTCATAACTGCTTGCAGTTCTAGTTATTAGGGGTCCAAGCCCGAGGCTGCGAGAATCGGCGGTAGCGAAGCTACGCCGTTCGCACAGCAGGGCTGTGGAACCCTATTGAAATTGTAAAAATTCTTATTATTATTATTCTTCCGCCTCTAAAACTGATACTGCAGCCTAAACCGTAAATGGTGGGAGGTTGCCGTTTTCAGGTCTGGTCCAAACCACTGCAGGGACCTCGGACGAAAAAATTCAGCCACTTTCACCACTAGGTGGCGCTATAGCAGAAAAAACGCGTTTGGCCTTATAACTCCCGAACCGTACATCGCACATTAAAAATACACATATCCACGCGTTCCTTGGATCCAGCTGAATCTCGTGGTATAGGCCACGCCCATTTCCGCCCCGACTTTTATACGTGAAAAATTGCGATTTATCGTAAACCTTCTTTTTCGTACTCCTCCTAGACCGTGCAACAGATCTGCATGAAACTTGGACTGTAGCATCAGTAGACTGACCTGACAAAAAGTTATCAAAAGATTTTTTTTCAGATGAAAATTGCTTAAACTACGCACAAACAAATTTGTGTAGCTAGCTACAAAGACACAAACGTTGCCATATCTCGGCCAAAATAAATGATATCATCACAAATCTTTAGATTCTTGTTTCCCATGAGCCTTTTAGTGTAGCAAACTAATTTTACAAAATTTGGTCTATAGGGGGCGCCAAAAGTACCAAAAGTTAATATCTCATGAACAGCTCATCTGATTTTCACGAAATTTGGTGCGTACCATCTAGGCCCACTCCTGATGCCAGGGCTACAGTGGCGTACTGATTCGTCAAAGTGGGCGTGGCCTATGGGACCCATGTTTGGATCTACCACTTACACTAAAGTGAGCAACTTAAAATTTACAGAGTCGATGTGCAATGGTTCATGGACCTGACGTACCAAATATTACATAAGTGGACCACTAGGTGGCGCTACAATGACGTGCAACGTGTTTTTGCATATAACTCCGAAAGGCTACATCGCAGACCAAAAATTCATAGATCCCCTTGTTCCTTGTATCGACTTGAATTTGATGATATAGGACAGGTCCATTTATACTAAAAAGTTTTTTCGCGAAATAGCGCAATGCAAAAACAAATGTTATCGTACTCGTCCTAGGCCGTGTGACCGATGTGCACGAAACCTGGTAGATATCTTCTCTATATAGAGCTGACCAAAAGTTATCAAAAGAATTTTGCTACATTACACCGTTCGCACTTTACAAGCAAACAAATTTGTCGAAGCTAGCCACAAAACACGAACATTGGCATATCTCGGCCAAATTATTAGATATCAAAGCAAATCTTGGTAGAGATCTTTGAAATGCCATTCCTAGCCTCGATACCAAATTTGGTCGAAATCGGCCGTCAGGGGGCGCTATAATTAACGTAGAGGCTTTTCAGTAAATAACTCAATGCATTTAAATGGGAATAATTTGCAATGGATATGTCTCTGCAGCAGTAAATGCTATCATCACAAAACTTGAGGGTTTTGTTCGGCATGCCACTCCGAGCCTCCATACCAAATTTGGTGAAAATAGGCCGTCAGGAGGCGCTATAATTGACGTAGAGGCTTTTCGGCAAATAAGTCAATGCATTTGAATGGGAATAATTTGCAATGTAAATATCTCTGCAGCATTAAATGCTATCATCACAAACCCTGGGAGAATTTTGTTCGGCATGCAACTCTGTGGCTTCTCACCAAATTTGGTGAAAATCGGACGTTAGGGGGCGCTGTAATTAACGTAGAGACCTTCTGGCAAATAAGTCAATGCATTTAAACGTGTTTTTGCCTATAACTCCCACAGGCTACATCTCAGACGGAATATTTATAGATCCACTTGTTCCTTGTATCGACCTGAATCTGATGATATGAGACAGGTCAATTTATACAAAAAAGTTGTTTCGCAAAATCGCGCAATGCAAAAACAAATGTTATCGTACTCGTCCTAGGCCGTGTGACCGATGTGCACGAAACTTGGTTGCTATCATCTTTATAGAGAGCTGACCAAAAGTTATCAAAAGAATTTTGCTATGTTACACCGTTCACACTTTACAAGCAAACTAATTTGCCGTAGCTAGCCACAAAACACGAACTTTGGCATATCTCGGCCAAAGTAATAGTTATCAGAACAAATCTTGGTAGAGATCTTTGACATGCCATTCCTAGCTTCGATACCAAATGTGGTCGAAATCGGCCGTCAGGGGGCGCTATAATTAACGTAGAGGCGTTTTGGTAAATAACTCAATGCATTTAAATGGGAATAATTTGCAATGTAAATATCTCTGCAGCATTAAATGCTATCATCACAAACCCTGGGAGTATTTTGTTCGGCATGCAACTCTGTGGCTTCTCACCAAATTTGATGAAAATCCGCCGTCAGGGGGCGCTACAATTAACGTAGAGGCCTTTCGGCAAATGAGTCAATGCATTTAAATGGGAGTAATTTGCAATGTGAATATCTATGCAGCAGTAAATGCTATCATCACAAAACTTGAGATTATTGTTCGCCATGACACGCTGCAGCTCTTCACCGGATTTGGCGACGGTCGCCCTTTAGGGGGCGCTACAACCGAAGTAGAAGCGTTTGGGCCTTTTGGGCAACGAAGAGGAAATTTGCATTTGCACTTCAGTACGTACTTTGGAGCTCGCGCTCGGTCAAATTTCCCGACTTTCGCCTCGCCTCGGCGGCGCCGGGGGCGGCTCGCGCCGGGGGCGGCTCGCGCCGGGAGGGACTGGCGCACGAGGCTTGGACCCCGTTCATAACTGCTTGCAGTTCTAGTTAGGGGTCCAAGCCCGAGGTTGCGAGAACGGGCGGTAGCGAAGCTACGCCGTTCGCACAGCAGGGCTGTGGAACCCTATTGGAATTGTAAAAATTCTTATTAGGGGTCCAAGCCCGAGGTTGCGAGAACCGGCGGTAGCGAAGCTACGCCGTTCGCACAGCAGGGCTGTGGAACCCTATTGGAATTGTAAGGTTTCTTATTATTATTATTCGTCTTATTTTTCTTCCGCCTCTAAAACTGATACTGCAGCCTAAACCGTAAATGGTGGGAGGTTGCCGTTTTGAGGTCTGGTCCAAAACCCTGCAGGGACCTAGCACGAAAAAATTTAGCCACTTTCACCGCTAGGTGGCGCTATAGCAGAAAAAACGCGTTTAGCCTTATAACTCCCGAACCGTACATCGCACATTAAAAATACACATATCCATGCGTTCCCTGAATCCAGCTGAATCTCGTGATGTAGGCCCCGCCCATTTCCGCCCCGACTTTTTTCCGTGAAAAATCGTGATTTATCGTAAACCTACTTTTTTATACTCCTCCTAGACCGTGCAACTGATTTGCATAAAACTTGGTAAGAAGCATCTATAGATCGACCTGACAAAAAATTATCAAAAGAATTATTTTCGGATGAAAATTGCGTAAACTACGCACAAACAAATTTGTGTAGCTAGCTACGAAGACACAAACGTTGCCATATCTCGGCCAAAATAAATGATATCATCACAAATATTTAGAATCTTGTTTCCCATGAGCCTCTTAGTGTAGGAAACTAATTTTACAAAATTTGGTCAATAGGGGGCGCCAAAAGTACTAAAAGTTAATATCTCATGAACTGCTCATACGATTTTCACGAAATTTGGTGCCTACCATCTAGGCCCACTCTTGAGGCCAGGCCTACAGTGGCGTACTGATTCGTCAAAGTGGGCGTGGCCTATGGGACCCATGTTTGGATCTACCACTTACACTAAAGTGAGCAACTTAAAATTTACAGTGTCGATGTGCAATGGTTCATGGACCTGACCTACCAAATATTACATAAGTGGACCACTAGGTGGCGCTACAATGACGTAAAACGTGTTTTTGCATATAACTCCGAAAGGCTACATCGCAGACCGAATATTTATAGATCGACTTGTTCCTTGTATCGACCTGAATCTGATGATATAGGACAGTTCCATTTATACTAAAAGTTTTTTTCGCAAAATCGTGTAGTGCGGAAAAAAATGTTTTCGTACTCGTCCTAGGCCATACAACCGATGTGCACGAAACTTGGTATATACCATCTGTATATGGAGCTGACCAAAAGTTATCAAAGGAATTTCGCTAAATTACACCGTTCGCACTTTACAACCAAACTAATTCGTTGTTGCTAGCCACAAAACACGAACTTTGGCATATCTCGGCCAAATTAATAGTTATCAGAATTAAACCTGGTGGGATTCTTCAACATCCCATTCCTAGTCTCCATACCAAATTTGGTGAAGATAGGCCGTCGGGGGGCGCTATAATTGACGTAGAGGCTTTTCGGCAAATAAGTCAATGCATTTGAATGGGAATAATTTGCAATGTAAATATCTCTGCAGCATTAAATGCTATCATCACAAACCCTCGGAGTATTTTGTTCGGCATACAACTCTGTGGCTTCCCACCAAATTTGGTGAAAATCGGCCGTTAGGGGGCGCTGTAATTAACGTAGAGACCTTCTGCCAAATAAGTCAATGCATTTAAACGTGTTTTTGCATATAACTCCGAAAGGCTACATCGAAGACCGAATATTTATAGATCCACTTGTTCCTTGTATGGACCTGAATCTGAAGATATAGGACAGGTTCATATATACTAAAATTTTTTTTCGCAAAATCGCATAATGCAAAAACAAATGTTATCGTACTCGTCCTAGGCCGTGTGATCGATGTGCACGAAACTTGGTAGATTTCTTTTCTATATAGAGTTGACCAAAAGTTATCAAAAGAATTTTGCGACGTTACACCCTTCGCACTTTACAAGCAAACAAATTTGTCGTAGCTAGCCACAAAACACGAACGTTGGCCTATCTTGGCCAACATATTAGATATCAGAGCAAATCTTGGTAGAGATCTTTGACATGCCATTCCTAGCCTAGAAACCAAATTTGTTCGAAATCGGCCGTCAGGGGGCGCTATAATTTACGTAGAGGCCTTTCGGTAAATAAGTCAATGCATTTAAATGGGAATAATTTGCAATGTAAATATCTCTGCAGCATTAAATGCTATCATCACAAACCCTGGGTGTATTTTGTTCAGCATGCCACTCTGCGGCTTCCCACAAAATTTGGTGAAAATCTGCTGTTAGGGGGCGCTACAATTAACGTAGATGCCTTTCGGCAAATGAGTCAATGCATTTAAATGGGAATAATTTGCAATGTGAATATCTCTGCAGCAGTAAATGCCATCATCACGAAACTTGAGAGTATTGTTCGTCATGCCACTCTGCGGCTCCCCACCGGATTTGGCGACGATCGCCCTTTAGGGGGCGCTAAAATCGAAGTAGAAGCGTTTGGGCCTTTTACGCAACGAAGAGGAAATTTGCGATTGCGTTTCGCTACGGACTTTGGAGCTCGCGCTCGGTCAAATTTCCCGACTTTCGCCTCGCCGCGGCGGCGCTTCGGGTTCTCCTTTCGGGGGCTCCGTTTTCGCGGGCTCTCGGCGTCGCCGGGGGGCACCGGCGCACGAGGCTTGGACCCCGTTCATAACTGCTTGCAGTTCTAGTTATTATTATTATTATTATTATTCTTCCGCCTCTAAAACTGATACTGCAGCCTAAACCGTAAATGGTGGGAGGTTGCCGTTTTCAGGAATGGTCCAGATCACTGCAGGGACCTCGGACGAAAAAATTCAGCCACTTTGACCACTAGGTGGCGCTATAGCAGAAAAAACGCGTTTGTCCTTATAACTCCCAAACCGTACATCGCACATTAAAAATACACATATCGACGCGTTCCTCGGATCCAGCTGAATCTCGTGGTATAGGCCACGCCCATTTCCGCCTAGACTTTTATACGTGAAAAATCGCGATTTATCGTAAACCTGCTTTTTCGTACTCCTCCTAGACCGTGCGACGGATCTGCATGAAACTTGGTCTGTAGTATCTCTAGGCCGACCTGACGAAAAGTTATCAAAAGATTTTTTTTCGGATGAAAATTTCGTAAACTACGCACAAACAAATTTGTGTAGCTAGCTACAAAGACACAAACGTTGCCATATCTCGGCCAAAATAAAGGGTATCATCACACGTCTTTAGATTCTTGTTTGGCATGAGCCTCTCAGTGTCTGCAACAAATTTTACAAAATTTGGTCGATAGGGGGCGCCAAAAGTACAAAAAGTTAATATCTCATGAACGGCTCATCCGATTTTCACGAAATTTGGTGCGTACCATCTAGGCCCACTCCTGAGGCCAGGACTACAGTGGGGTACTGATTCGTCAAAGTGGGCGTGGCCTATGGGACCCATGTTTGGATCTACCACTTAGACTAAAGTGAGCAACTTAAAATTTACAGTGTCGATGTGCAATGGCTTATGGACCTGACCTACCAAATATTACATAAGTGGACCACTAGGTGGCGCTACAATGACGTAAAACGTGTTTTTGCCTATAACTCCGAAAGGCTACATCGCAGACCGAAAATGTATAGATCCCCTTGTTCCTTGTATCGCCCTGAATCTGACGATATAGGACAAGTCCATTTCAACAACAAAGTTCTTTCGCAAAATCGCGCAATGCAAAAACAAATGTTATCATACTCGTCCTAGGCCTTGTTACCGATGTGCACGAAACTTGGTAGATATCTTCTGTATATAGAGCTGACCAAAAGTTATCAAAAGAATTTTGCTACGTTACACCGTTCGCACTCTACACGCAAACAAATTTGTCGTAGCTAGCCACAAAACACGAACTTTAGCATATCTCGGCCAAATTAATAGTTATCAGAACAAATCTTGGTAGAGATCTTTGACATCCCATTCCTAGCCTCCTTACCAAATTTGGTTAGAATCGGCCATCAGGGGGCGCTATAATTAACGTAGAGGCCTTTCGGTAAATAAGTCAATGCATTTAAATGGGAATAATTTGCAACGTAAATATCTCCGCAGAAGTAAATACTATCATCACAAAACTTGAGGGTATTGTTCGACATGCCACTCCGAGCCTCCACGCCGAATTTGGTGAAAATCCGCCGTCAGGGGGCGCTACAATTAACGTAGAGGCCTTTCGGCAAATGAGTCAATGCATTTAAATGGGAATAATTTGCAATGTAAATATCTCTGCAGCATTAAATGCTATCATCACAAACCCTGGGTGTATTTTGTTCAGCATGCCACTCTGCGGCTTCCCACAAAATTTGGTGAAAATCGGCAGTCAGGGGGCGCTACAATTAACGTAGAGGCCTTTTGGCAAATGAGTCAATGCATTTAAATGGGAGTAATTTGCAATAGATATGTCTCTGCAGCAGTAAATGCTATCATCACAAAACTTGAGATTATTGTTCGCCATGCCACTCTGTGGCTCTTCACCAGATTTGGCAACGATCGCCGGGGGCGACTCGCGCCGGGGGGGACCGGCGCACGAGGCTTGGACCCCGTTCATAACTGCTTGCAGTTCTAGTTAGGGGTCCAAGCCCGAGGTTGCGAGAACGGGCGGTAGCGAAGCTACGCCGTTCGCACAGCAGGGCTGTGGAACCCTATTGGAATTGTAAAAATTCTTATTAGGGGTCCAAGCCCGAGGTTGCGAGAACGGGCGGTAGCGAAGCTACGCCGTTCGCACAGCAGGGCTGTGGAACCCTATTGGAATTGTAAAAATTCTTATTAGGGGTCCAAGCCCGAGGCTGTGAGAATCGGCGGTAGCGAAGCTACGCCGTTCGCACAGCAGGGCTGTGGAACCCTATTGGAATTGTAAGGTTTCTTATTATTATTCCGCTTTTTCTTCCGCCTCTAAAACTGATACTGCAGCCTAAACCGTAAATGGTGGGAGGTTGCCGTTTTCAGGTCTGGTCCAAAACCCTGCAGGGACCTCGGACGAAAAAATTCAGCCACTTTCACCACTAGGTGGCGCTATAGCAGAAAAAACGCGTTTGGCCTTATAACTCCCAAACCGTACATCGCACATTAAAAATACACATATCCACGCGTTCCTTGGATCCAGCTGAATCTCGTGGTATAGGCCACGCCTATTTCCGCCCCGACTTTTATGCGTGAAAAATCGCGATTTATCGTAAACCTGCTTTTTCGTACTCCTCCTAGACCGTGCAACGGATCTGCATGAAACTTGGTCTGTAGCATCAGTAGACCGACCTGACAAAAAGTTATCAAAAGATTTGTTTTCGGATGAAAATTGCGTAAACTACGCACAAACAAATTTGTGTAGCTAGCTACGAAGACACAAACGTTGCCATATCTCGGCCAAAATTAATGATATCATCACAAATCTTTAGATTCTTTTTTCACATGAGCCTCTTAGTGTAGGAAACTAATTTTACAAAATTTGGTCAATAGGGGGCGCCAAAAGTACCAAAAGTTAATATCTCATGAACAGCTCAACCGATTTTCACGAAATTTGGTGTGTACCATCTAGGCCAACTCTTGAGGAAAGGCCTACAGTGGCGTATTGATTCGTCAAAGTGGGCGTGGCCTATGGGACCCATGTTTGGATCTACGACTTACACTAAAGTGAGCAACTTAAAATTTACAATGTCGATGTGCAATGGTTCATGGACCAGACCTACCAAATATTACATACGTGGACCACTAGGTGGCGCTACAATGACGTAAAACGTGTTTTTGCATATAACTCCGAAAGGCTACATCGCAGACCGAATATTTATAGATCACCTTGTTCCTTGTATCGACGTGAATCTGACGATATAGGACAGGTCCATTTATACTAAAAAGTTTTTTCGCAAAATCGTGTAGTGCGAAAAAAAATGTTTTCGTACTCGTCCTAGGCCATACAACCGATGTGCACGAAACTTGATAGATACCATCTGTGTATGGAGCTGACCAAAAGTTATCAAAGGAATTTCGCTACACTACACCGTTCGCACTTTACAACCAAACTAATTCGTTGTAGCTAGCCACAAAACACGAACTTTAGCATATCTTGGCCAAATTAATAGTTATCAGAATGAAACCTGGTGGGCTTCTTCAACATCCCATCCCTAGTCCCCCTACCAAATTTGGTGAAAATAGGCCATCGGGGGGCGCTATAATTGACGTAGAAGCTTTTCGGCAAATAAGTCAATGCATTTGAATGGGAATATTTGCATTGTAAATATCTCTGCAGCATTAAATGCTATCATCACAAACCCTGGAAGTATTTTGTTTGTCATGCCACTCTGCAGCTTCCCACCAAATTTGGTGAAAATCGGCCGTTAGGGGTCGCTATAATTAACGTAGAGACCTTTTGGCAAATAAGTCAATGCATTTAAATATGTTTTTACGTATAACTCCCACAGTCTGCATTGCAGATGAAAAGTTCTTAGATATCCTTGTTCCTTGAATCCATATGAATCTGATGATACAGGGTAATCCCATTTCCACGAAGAAGTTATTTCGTAAAATCACACAATGCGCAAAACAAAGTTTTCGTACTCGTCCTAGGCCATGCGACCGATGTGCACAAAACCTGGTAGATACCATCTGTGTATGGAGCTGACTAAAAGTTATCAAAGGAATTTTGCTACATTACACCGTTCGCACTTTACAACTAAACTAATTTGTTGTAGCTAGCCACAAAACACGAACTTTGGCATATCTCGCCCAAATTAATAGTTATCAAAAAGCAACCAGGTAGGCTTCTTCAACATCCCCTTCTGAGCCTCCACACCAAATCTGGTCGAAATCGGCCGTTAGGGGGCGCTATGATTAACGTAGAGGCTTTTTCGGCAAATAAGTCAATACATTTGAATGGGAATACTTTGCAATGTAAATATCTCGGAAGCATTAAATGCTATCATTAAAAACCCTGGGAGTATTTTGTTCGGCATGGCACTCTGCAGCTTCCCACCAAATTTGGTGAAAATCGGCCGTTAGGGGGCGCTATAATTAACGTAGAGGCCTTTTGGCAAATGAGTCAATGCATTTAAATGGGAGTAATTTGCAATGGATATGTCTCTGCAGCAGTGAATGCTTTCATCACAAAACTTGAGATTATTATTCGCCATGCCACTCTGCAGCTCTTCACCAGATTTGGCGACGATCGCACTTTAGGGGGCGTTACAACCGAAGTAGAAGCGTTTGGGGCTTTTACACAACGAAGAGGAAATTTGCAATTGCATTTCACTACGAACTTTGGAGCTCGCACTCGGCCAAATTTACCGACTTTTGTCTCGCCGCGGCGGCGCTTCGGGTTTTCATTTCGCATGCTCCGTTTTTGCGGGCTCTCGGCATCGCCGGGGGCGGCTCGCGCCGGATAGGACTGACGCACGAGGCTTGGACCCCGTTCATAACTGCTTGCAGTTCTAGTTATTATTATTATTATTATTCTTCCGCCTCTAAAACTGATACTGCAGCCTAAACCGTAAATGGTGGGAGGTTGCCGTTTTCAGGAATGGTCCAGATCACTGCAGGGACCTCGGACGAAAAAATTCAGCCACTTTGACCACTAGGTGGCGCTATAGCAGAAAAAACGCGTTTGTCCTTATAACTCCCAAACCGTACATCGCACATTAAAAATACACATATCGACGCGTTCCTCGGATCCAGCTGAATCTCGTGGTATAGGCCACGCCCATTTCCGCCTAGACTTTTATACGTGAAAAATCGCGATTTATCGTAAACCTGCTTTTTCGTACTCCTCCTAGACCGTGCGACGGATCTGCATGAAACTTGGTCTGTAGTATCTCTAGGCCGACCTGACGAAAAGTTATCAAAAGATTTTTTTTCGGATGAAAATTTCGTAAACTACGCACAAACAAATTTGTGTAGCTAGCTACAAAGACACAAACGTTGCCATATCTCGGCCAAAATAAAGGGTATCATCACACGTCTTTAGATTCTTGTTTGGCATGAGCCTCTCAGTGTCTGCAACAAATTTTACAAAATTTGGTCGATAGGGGGCGCCAAAAGTACAAAAAGTTAATATCTCATGAACGGCTCATCCGATTTTCACGAAATTTGGTGCGTACCATCTAGGCCCACTCCTGAGGCCAGGACTACAGTGGGGTACTGATTCGTCAAAGTGGGCGTGGCCTATGGGACCCATGTTTGGATCTACCACTTAGACTAAAGTGAGCAACTTAAAATTTACAGTGTCGATGTGCAATGGCTTATGGACCTGACCTACCAAATATTACATAAGTGGACCACTAGGTGGCGCTACAATGACGTAAAACGTGTTTTTGCCTATAACTCCGAAAGGCTACATCGCAGACCGAAAATGTATAGATCCCCTTGTTCCTTGTATCGCCCTGAATCTGACGATATAGGACAAGTCCATTTCAACAACAAAGTTCTTTCGCAAAATCGCGCAATGCAAAAACAAATGTTATCATACTCGTCCTAGGCCTTGTTACCGATGTGCACGAAACTTGGTAGATATCTTCTGTATATAGAGCTGACCAAAAGTTATCAAAAGAATTTTGCTACGTTACACCGTTCGCACTCTACACGCAAACAAATTTGTCGTAGCTAGCCACAAAACACGAACTTTAGCATATCTCGGCCAAATTAATAGTTATCAGAACAAATCTTGGTAGAGATCTTTGACATCCCATTCCTAGCCTCGATACCAAATTTGGTTAGAATCGGCCGTCAGGGGGCGCTATAATTAACGTAGAGGCCTTTCGGTAAATAAGTCAATGCATTTAAATGGGAATAATTTGCAATGTAAATATCTCCGCAGAAGTAAATACTATCATCACAAAACTTGAGGGTATTGTTCGACATGCCACTCCGAGCCTCCACGCCGAATTTGGTGAAAATCCGCCGTCAGGGGGCGCTACAATTAACGTAGAGGCCTTTTGGCAAATGAGTCAATGCATTTAAATGGGAATAATTTGCAATGTAAATATCTCTGCAGCATTAAATGCTATCATCACAAACCCTGGGTGTATTTTGTTCAGCATGCCACTCTGCGGCTTCCCACAAAATTTGGTGAAAATCGGCAGTCAGGGGGCGCTACAATTAACGTAGAGGCCATTTGGCAAATGAGTCAATGCATTTAAATGGGAGTAATTTGCAATAGATATGTCTCTGCAGCAGTAAATGCTATCATCACAAAACTTGAGATTATTGTTCGCCATGCCACTCTGTGGCTCTTCACCGGATTTGGCAACGATCGCCGGGGGCGACTCGCGCCGGGGGGGACAGGCGCACGAGGCTTGGACCCCGTTCATAACTGCTTGCAGTTCTAGTTATTATTAGGGGTCCAAGCCCGAGGTTGCGAGAACGGGCGGTAGCGAAGCTACGCCGTTCGCACAGCAGGGCTGTGGAACCCTATTGAAATTGTAAAAATTCTTATTATTATTATTATTATTATTATTCTTCCGCCTCTAAAACTGATACTGCAGCCTAAACCGTAAATGGTGGGAGGTTGCCCTTTGCAGGACTGGTCCAGATCACTGCAGGGACCTCGGACGAAAAAATTCGGCCACTTTGACCACTAGGTGGCGCTATAGCAGAAAAAACGCGTTTGGCCTTATAACTCCCAAACCATACATCGCACATTAAAAATACACATATCGACGCGTTCCTTGGATCCAGCTGAATCTCGTGGTATAGGCCACGCCCATTTCCGCCTAGACTTTTATACGTGAAAAATCGCGATATATCGTAAACCTGCTTTTTCGTACTCCTCTTAGACCGTGTAACGGATCTGCATGAAACTTGGTCTCTAACATCTATAGGCCGACTTGAGACAAAAGTATCAAAAGATTTTTTTTCGGATAAAAATTGCGTAAACTACGCACAAACAAATTTGTGTAGCTAGCTACGAAGACACAAACGTTGCCATATCTCGGCCAAAATAAATGATATCATCACAAATCTTTAGATTCTTGTTTGAAATGAGCCTCTCAGTGTCTGAAACAAATTTTAAAAAATTTGGTCAATAGGGGGCGCCAAAAGTACAAAAAGTTAATATCTCATGAACGGCTCATCCGATTTTTACGAAATTTGGAGCGTACCATCTAGGCCCACTCCTGAGGCCAGGACTCCAGTGGGGTACTGATTCGTCAAAGTGGGCATGGCCTATGGGACCCAAATGGGACCCAGGTTTATATCTACCACTTACACTAATGTGAGCAACTTCAAATTTACAGTGTAGATGTACAATGGTTTCCGGACCACAGGTACCAAATATTACAAAAGTGGACCACTAGGTGGCGCTACAATCACGTAAAACGTGTTTTTGACTATAACTCCCACAGAATACATCGCAGATGGAATATTTATAGATCCACGTGTTCCTTGTATGCATTTGAATCTGATGATATAGGAAAAGTCCATTTCTACGAAAAGAAATTTTCGCAAAATTGCGCAATGCAAAAAAAAGTGTTTTCGTACTCGTCCTAGGCCGTGTGACCAATGACCACGAAACTTGGAAGATATAATCTGTATATAGAGCTGACCAAAAGTTGTCAAAAGAATTTTGCTACGGTACACCGTTCGCACTTTACAAGCAAACTAATTTGACGTGGCTAGCCACAAAACACGAACTTTGGCATATCTCGGCCAAATTATTTGATATCCGAACAAATCTTGGTACAGATCTTCGACATGCCATTCCAAGCCTCCATACAAAATGTGGTCAAAATCGGCCTTCAGGGGGCGCTATAATTAACGTGGAGGTCTTTCAGTAAATAAGTCAATGCATTTAAATGGGAATAATTTGCAATGTGAATATCTCTGCAGCAGTAAATGCCATCATCACAAAACTTGATAGTGTTGTTCGTCATGCCACCCCGTGCCTCCACACCAAATTTGGTGAAAATCCGCCGCCAGGGGGCGCTACAATTAACGTAGAGGCCTTTCGGCAAATGAGTCAATGCATTTAAATGGGAGTAATTTGCAATGTGAATATCTCGGCAGCAGTAAATGCCATCATCACGAAACTTGAGACTAATGTTCGACATGCCACTCTGCGGCTCCCCAACGGATTTGGCGACAATCGCCCTTTAGGGGGCGCTATAATCAAGGTAGAAGCGGTTTGGCCTTTTACGCAACGAAGAGGAAATTTGCAATTGCATTTCACTACGTTCTTTGGAGCTCGCGCTCGTTCAGGCGGCGGCGCTTCGGGTTCTCCTTTCACGGGCTCCGTTTTCGCCGGGGGGGACCGGCGCACGAGGCTTGGACCCCGTTCATAACTGCTTGCAGTTCTAGTTATTAGGGGTCCAAGCCCGAGGCTGTGAGAATCGGCGGTAGCGAAGCTACGCCGTTCGCACAGCAGGGCTGTGGAACCCTATTGGAATTGTAAGGTTTCTTATTATTATTCCGCTTTTTCTTCCGCCTCTAAAACTGATACTGCAGCCTAAACCGTAAATGGTGGGAGGTTGCCGTTTTCAGGTCTGGTCCAAAACCCTGCAGGGACCTGGGACGAAAAAATTCAGCCACTTTCACCACTAGGTGGCGCTATAGCAGAAAAAACGCGTTTGGCCTTATAACTCCCAAACCGTACATCGCACATTAAAAATACACATATCCACGCGTTCCTTGGATCCAGCTGAATCTCGTGGTATAGGCCACGCCTATTTCCGCCCCGACTTTTATGCGTGAAAAATCGCGATTTATCGTAAACCTGCTTTTTCGTACTCCTCCTAGACCGTGCAACAGATCTGCATGAAACTTGGTCTGTAGCATCAGTAGACCGACCTGACAAAAAGTTATCAAAAGATTTGTTTTCGGATGAAAATTGCGTAAACTACGCACAAACAAATTTGTGTAGCTAGCTACGAAGACACAAACGTTGCCATATCTCGGCCAAAATTAATGATATCATCACAAATCTTTAGATTCTTTTTTCACATGAGCCTCTTAGTGTAGGAAACTAATTTTACAAAATTTGGTCAATAGGGGGCGCCAAAAGTACCAAAAGTTAATATCTCATGAACAGCTCAACCGATTTTCACGAAATTTGGTGTGTACCATCTAGGCCAACTCTTGAGGAAAGGCCTACAGTGGCGTATTGATTCGTCAAAGTGGGCGTGGCCTATGGGACCCATGTTTGGATCTACGACTTACACTAAAGTGAGCAACTTAAAATTTACAATGTCGATGTGCAATGGTTCATGGACCAGACATACCAAATATTACATACGTGGACCACTAGGTGGCGCTACAATGACGTAAAACGTGTTTTTGCATATAACTCCGAAAGGCTACATCGCAGACCGAATATTTATAGATCACCTTGTTCCTTGTATCGACGTGAATCTGACGATATAGGACAGGTCCATTTATACTAAAAAGTTTTTTCGCAAAATCGTGTAGTGCGAAAAAAAATGTTTTCGTACTCGTCCTAGGCCATACAACCGATGTGCACGAAACTTGATAGATACCATCTGTGTATGGAGCTGACCAAAAGTTATCAAAGGAATTTCGCTACACTACACCGTTCGCACTTTACAACCAAACTAATTCGTTGTAGCTAGCCACAAAACACGAACTTTAGCATATCTTGGCCAAATTAATAGTTATCAGAATGAAACCTGGTGGGCTTCTTCAACATCCCATCCCTAGTCCCCCTACCAAATTTGGTGAAAATAGGCCATCGGGGGGCGCTATAATTGACGTAGAAGCTTTTCGGCAAATAAGTCAATGCATTTGAATGGGAATATTTGCATTGTAAATATCTCTGCAGCATTAAATGCTATCATCACAAACCCTGGAAGTATTTTGTTTGTCATGCCACTCTGCAGCTTCCCACCAAATTTGGTGAAAATCGGCCGTTAGGGGTCGCTATAATTAACGTAGAGACCTTTTGGCAAATAAGTCAATGCATTTAAATATGTTTTTGCGTATAACTCCCATAGTTTGCATTGCAGATGAGAACTTCTTAGATTTCCTTGTTCCTTGAATCCATATGAATCTGATAATACAGGGTAATCCCATTTCCACGAAGAAGTTATTTCGTAAAATCACACAATGCGCAAAACAAAGTTTTCGTACTCGTCCTAGGCCATGCGACCGATGTGCACGAAACTTGGTAGATACCATCTGCTTATGGAGCTGACCAAAAGTTATCAAAGGAATTTTGCTACATTACACCGTTTGCACTTTACAACTAAACTAATTTGTTGTAGCTAGCCACAAAACACGAACTTTGGCATATCTCGCCCAAATTAATAGTTATCAAAAAGAAACCAGGTAGTCTTCTTCAACATCCCATTCTGAGCCTCCATACCGTATTTGGTCAAAATCGGCCCTTAGGGGGCGCTATAATTAACGTAGAGGCTTTTACGGCAAATACGTCAATGCATTTGAATGGGAATACTTTGCAATGTAAATATCTCTGCAGCATTAAATGCTATCATCACAAACCCTGGGAGTATTTTGTTTGTCATGCCACTCTGCAGCTTCCCACCAAATTTGGTGAAAATCGGCCGTTAGGGGGCGCTATAATTAACGTAGAGGCCTTTTGGCAAATGAGTCAATGCATTTAAATGGGAGTAATTTGCAATGGATATGTCTCTGCAGCAGCGAATGCTATCATCACAAAACTTGAGATTATTGTTCGCCATGCCACTCTGCAGCTCTTCACCAGATTTGGCGACGATTGCCCTTTAGGGGGCATTACAACCAAAGTAGAAGCGTTTGGGCCTTTTACGCAACGAAAAGGAAATTTGCAATTGCATTTCACTACAAACTTTGGAGCTCGCACTCGGTCAAATTTCCCGACTTTTGCCTCGCCGCAGCGGCGCTTCGGGTTGTCCTGTCGCGGGCTCCGTTTTTGCGGGCTCTCGGCGTCGCCGGGGGCGACCCGCGCCGGGGGGGACCGGCGCACGAGGCTTGGACCCCGTTCATAACTGCTTGCAGTTCTAGTTAGGGGTCCAAGCCCGAGGCTGTGAGAATCGGCGGTAGCGAAGCTACGCCGTTCGCACAGCAGGGCTGTGGAACCCTATTGGAATTGTAAGGTTTCTTATTATTATTCCGCTTTTTCTTCCGCCTCTAAAACTGATACTGCAGCCTAAACCGTAAATGGTGGGAGGTTGCCGTTTTCAGGTCTGGTCCAAAACCCTGCAGGGACCTCGGACGAAAAAATTCAGCCACTTTCACCACTAGGTGGCGCTATAGCAGAAAAAACGCGTTTGGCCTTATAACTCCCAAACCGTACATCGCACATTAAAAATACACATATCCACGCGTTCCTTGGATCCAGCTGAATCTCGTGGTATAGGCCACGCCTATTTCCGCCCCGACTTTTATGCGTGAAAAATCGCGATTTATCGTAAACCTGCTTTTTCGTACTCCTCCTAGACCGTGCAACGGATCTGCATGAAACTTGGTCTGTAGCATCAGTAGACCGACCTGACAAAAAGTTATCAAAAGATTTGTTTTCGGATGAAAATTGCGTAAACTACGCACAAACAAATTTGTGTAGCTAGCTACGAAGACACAAACGTTGCCATATCTCGGCCAAAATTAATGATATCATCACAAATCTTTAGATTCTTTTTTCACATGAGCCTCTTAGTGTAGGAAACTAATTTTACAAAATTTGGTCAATAGGGGGCGCCAAAAGTACCAAAAGTTAATATCTCATGAACAGCTCAACCGATTTTCACGAAATTTGGTGTGTACCATCTAGGCCAACTCTTGAGGAAAGGCCTACAGTGGCGTATTGATTCGTCAAAGTGGGCGTGGCCTATGGGACCCATGTTTGGATCTACGACTTACACTAAAGTGAGCAACTTAAAATTTACAATGTCGATGTGCAATGGTTCATGGACCAGACATACCAAAAATTACATACGTGGACCACTAGGTGGCGCTACAATGACGTAAAACGTGTTTTTGCATATAACTCCGAAAGGCTACATCGCAGACCGAATATTTATAGATCACCTTGTTCCTTGTATCGACGTGAATCTGACGATATAGGACAGGTCCATTTATACTAAAAAGTTTTTTCGCAAAATCGTGTAGTGCGAAAAAAAATGTTTTCGTACTCGTCCTAGGCCATACAACCGATGTGCACGAAACTTGATAGATACCATCTGTGTATGGAGCTGACCAAAAGTTATCAAAGGAATTTCGCTACACTACACCGTTCGCACTTTACAACCAAACTAATTCGTTGTAGCTAGCCACAAAACACGAACTTTAGCATATCTTGGCCAAATTAATAGTTATCAGAATGAAACCTGGTGGGCTTCTTCAACATCCCATCCCTAGTCCCCCTACCAAATTTGGTGAAAATAGGCCATCGGGGGGCGCTATAATTGACGTAGAAGCTTTTCGGCAAATAAGTCAATGCATTTGAATGGGAATATTTGCATTGTAAATATCTCTGCAGCATTAAATGCTATCATCACAAACCCTGGAAGTATTTTGTTTGTCATGCCACTCTGCAGCTTCCCACCAAATTTGGTGAAAATCGGCCGTTAGGGGTCGCTATAATTAACGTAGAGACCTTTTGGCAAATAAGTCAATGCATTTAAATATGTTTTTACGTATAACTCCCACAGTCTGCATTGCAGATGAAAAGTTCTTAGATATCCTTGTTCCTTGAATCCATATGAATCTGATGATACAGGGTAATCCCATTTCCACGAAGAAGTTATTTCGTAAAATCACACAATGCGCAAAACAAAGTTTTCGTACTCGTCCTAGGCCATGCGACCGATGTGCACAAAACCTGGTAGATACCATCTGTGTATGGAGCTGACTAAAAGTTATCAAAGGAATTTTGCTACATTACACCGTTCGCACTTTACAACTAAACTAATTTGTTGTAGCTAGCCACAAAACACGAACTTTGGCATATCTCGCCCAAATTAATAGTTATCAAAAAGCAACCAGGTAGGCTTCTTCAACATCCCCTTCTGAGCCTCCACACCAAATCTGGTCGAAATCGGCCGTTAGGGGGCGCTATGATTAACGTAGAGGCTTTTTCGGCAAATAAGTCAATACATTTGAATGGGAATACTTTGCAATGTAAATATCTCGGAAGCATTAAATGCTATCATTAAAAACCCTGGGAGTATTTTGTTCGGCATGGCACTCTGCAGCTTCCCACCAAATTTGGTGAAAATCGGCCGTTAGGGGGCGCTATAATTAACGTAGAGGCCTTTTGGCAAATGAGTCAATGCATTTAAATGGGAGTAATTTGCAATGGATATGTCTCTGCAGCAGTGAATGCTTTCATCACAAAACTTGAGATTATTATTCGCCATGCCACTCTGCAGCTCTTCACCAGATTTGGCGACGATCGCACTTTAGGGGGCGTTACAACCGAAGTAGAAGCGTTTGGGGCTTTTACACAACGAAGAGGAAATTTGCAATTGCATTTCACTACGAACTTTGGAGCTCGCACTCGGCCAAATTTACCGACTTTTGTCTCGCCGCGGCGGCGCTTCGGGTTTTCATTTCGCATGCTCCGTTTTTGCGGGCTCTCGGCATCGCCGGGGGCGGCTCGCGCCGGATAGGACTGACGCACGAGGCTTGGACCCCGTTCATAACTGCTTGCAGTTCTAGTTAGGGGTCCAAGCCCGAGGCTGTGAGAATCGGCGGTAGCGAAGCTACGCCGTTCGCACAGCAGGGCTGTGGAACCCTATTGGAATTGTAAGGTTTCTTATTATTATTCCGCTTTTTCTTCCGCCTCTAAAACTGATACTGCAGCCTAAACCGTAAATGGTGGGAGGTTGCCGTTTTCAGGTCTGGTCCAAAACCCTGCAGGGACCTCGGACGAAAAAATTCAGCCACTTTCACCACTAGGTGGCGCTATAGCAGAAAAAACGCGTTTGGCCTTATAACTCCCAAACCGTACATCGCACATTAAAAATACACATATCCACGCGTTCCTTGGATCCAGCTGAATCTCGTGGTATAGGCCACGCCTATTTCCGCCCCGACTTTTATGCGTGAAAAATCGCGATTTATCGTAAACCTGCTTTTTCGTACTCCTCCTAGACCGTGCAACGGATCTGCATGAAACTTGGTCTGTAGCATCAGTAGACCGACCTGACAAAAAGTTATCAAAAGATTTGTTTTCGGATGAAAATTGCGTAAACTACGCACAAACAAATTTGTGTAGCTAGCTACGAAGACACAAACGTTGCCATATCTCGGCCAAAATTAATGATATCATCACAAATCTTTAGATTCTTTTTTCACATGAGCCTCTTAGTGTAGGAAACTAATTTTACAAAATTTGGTCAATAGGGGGCGCCAAAAGTACCAAAAGTTAATATCTCATGAACAGCTCTACCGATTTTCACGAAATTTGGTGTGTACCATCTAGGCCAACTCTTGAGGAAAGGCCTACAGTGGCGTATTGATTCGTCAAAGTGGGCGTGGCCTATGGGACCCATGTTTGGATCTACGACTTACACTAAAGTGAGCAACTTAAAATTTACAATGTCGATGTGCAATGGTTCATGGACCAGACCTACCAAATATTACATACGTGGACCACTAGGTGGCGCTACAATGACGTAAAACGTGTTTTTGCATATAACTCCGAAAGGCTACATCGCAGACCGAATATTTATAGATCACCTTGTTCCTTGTATCGACGTGAATCTGACGATATAGGACAGGTCCATTTATACTAAAAAGTTTTTTCGCAAAATCGTGTAGTGCGAAAAAAAATGTTTTCGTACTCGTCCTAGGCCATACAACCGATGTGCACGAAACTTGATAGATACCATCTGTGTATGGAGCTGACCAAAAGTTATCAAAGGAATTTCGCTACACTACACCGTTCGCACTTTACAACCAAACTAATTCGTTGTAGCTAGCCACAAAACACGAACTTCAGCATATCTTGGCCAAATTAATAGTTATCAGAATGAAACCTGGTGGGCTTCTTCAACATCCCATCCCTAGTCCCCCTACCAAAGTTGGTGAAAATAGGCCATCGGGGGGCGCTATAATTGACGTAGAAGCTTTTCGGCAAATAAGTCAATGCATTTGAATGGGAATATTTGCATTGTAAATATCTCTGCAGCATTAAATGCTATCATCACAAACCCTGGAAGTATTTTGTTTGTCATGCCACTCTGCAGCTTCCCACCAAATTTGGTGAAAATCGGCCGTTAGGGGTCGCTATAATTAACGTAGAGACCTTTTGGCAAATAAGTCAATGCATTTAAATATGTTTTTACGTATAACTCCCACAGTCTGCATTGCAGATGAAAAGTTCTTAGATATCCTTGTTCCTTGAATCCATATGAATCTGATGATACAGGGTAATCCCATTTCCACGAAGAAGTTATTTCGTAAAATCACACAATGCGCAAAACAAAGTTTTCGTACTCGTCCTAGGCCATGCGACCGATGTGCACAAAACCTGGTAGATACCATCTGTGTATGGAGCTGACTAAAAGTTATCAAAGGAATTTTGCTACATTACACCGTTCGCACTTTACAACTAAACTAATTTGTTGTAGCTAGCCACAAAACACGAACTTTAGCATATCTCGCCCAAATTAATAGTTATCAAAAAGAAACCAGGTAGGCTTCTTCAACATCCCCTTCTGAGCCTCCACACCAAATCTGGTCAAAATCGGCCGTTAGGGGGCGCTATGATTAACGTAGAGGCTTTTTCGGCAAATAAGTCAATGCATTTGAATGGGAATACTTTGCAATGTAAATATCTCGGAAGCATTAAATGCTATCATTAAAAACCAAGGGAGTATTTTGTTCGGCATGGCACTCTGCAGCTTCCCACCAAATTTGGTGAAAATCGGCCGTTAGGGGGCGCTATAATTAACGTAGAGGCCTTTTGGCAAATGAGTCAATGCATTTAAATGGGAGTAATTTGCAATGGATATGTCTCTACAGCAGTGAATGCTTTCATCACAAAACTTGAGATTATTATTCGCCATGCCACTCTGCAGCTCTTCACCAGATTTGGCGACGATCGCACTTTAGGGGGCGTTACAACCGAAGTAGAAGCGTTTGGGGCTTTTACACAACGAAGAGGAAATTTGCAATTGCATTTCACTACGAACTTTGGAGCTCGCACTCGGCCAAATTTACCGACTTTTGTCTCGCCGCGGCGGCGCTTCGGGTTTTCATTTCGCATGCTCCGTTTTTGCGGGCTCTCGGCATCGCCGGGGGCGGCTCGCGCCGGATAGGACTGACGCACGAGGCTTGGACCCCGTTCATAACTGCTTGCAGTTCTAGTTATTATTATTATTATTATTCTTCCGCCTCTAAAACTGATACTGCAGCCTAAACCGTAAATGGTGGGAGGTTGCCGTTTTCAGGAATGGTCCAGATCACTGCAGGGACCTCGGACGAAAAAATTCAGCCACTTTGACCACTAGGTGGCGCTATAGCAGAAAAAACGCGTTTGGCCTTATAACTCCCGAACCGTACATCGCACATTAAAAATACACATATCCACGCGTTCCTTGGATCCAGCTGAATCTCGTGGTATAGGCCACGCCCATTTCCGCCTAGACTTTTATACGTGAAAAATCGCGATTTATCGTAAAACTGCTTTTTCGTACTCCTCCTAGACCGTGCGACGGATCTGCATGAAACTTGGTCTGTCGTATCTCTAGGCCGACCTGATGAAAAGTTATCAAAAGATTTTTTTTCGGATGAAAATTTCGTAAACTACGCACAAACAAATTTGTGTAGCTAGCTACAAAGACACAAAAGTTGCCATATCTCGGCCAAAATAAAGGGTATCATCACAAGTCTTTAGATTCCTGTTTGCCATGAGCCTCTCAGTGTCTGCAACAAATTTTACAAACTTTGGTCAATAGGGGGCGCCAAAAGTACAAAAAGTTAATATCTCATGAACGGCTCATCCGATTTTCACGAAATTTGGTGCATACCATCTAGGCCCACTCCTGAGGCCAGGACTACAGTGGGGTACTGATTCGTCAAAGTGGGCGTGGCCTATGGGACCCATGTTTGGATCTACCACTTAGACTAAAGTGAGCAACTTAAAATTTACAGTGTCGATGTGCAATGGCTCATGGACCTGACCTAACAAATATTACATAAGTGGACCACTAGGTGGCGCTACAATGACGTAAAACGTGTTTTTGCCTATAACTCCGAAAGGCTACATCGCAGACCGAAAATGTATAGATCCCCTTGTTCCTTGTATCGCCCTGAATCTGACGATATAGGAAAAGTCCATTTCAACAACAAAGTTCTTTCGCAACATCGCGCAATGCAAAAACAAATGTTATCATACTCGTCCTAGGCCGTGTGACCGATGTGCACGAAACTTGGGAGATATCTTCTGTATATAGAGCTGACCAAAAGTTATCAAAAGAATTTTGCTACGTTGCACCGTTCGCACTTTACAATCAAACTAATTTGTCGTAGCTAGCCACAAAACACGAACTTTAGCATATCTCGGCCAAATTAATAGTTATCAGAACAAATCTTGGTAGAGATCTTTGACATCCCATTCCTAGCCTCGATACCAAATTTGGTTAGAATCGGCCGTCAGGGGGCGCTATAATTAACGTAGAGGGCTTTCGGTAAATAAGTCAATGCATTTAAATGGGAATAATTTGCAATGTAAATATCTCCGCAGAAGTAAATACTATCATCACAAAACTTGAGGGTATTGTTCGACATGCCACTCCGAGCCTCCACGCCGAATTTGGTGAACATCCGCCGTCAGGGGGCGCTACAATTAACGTAGAGGCCTTTCGGCAAATGAGTCAATGCATTTAAATGGGAATAATTTGCAATGTAAATATCTCCGCAGAAGTAAATACTATCATCACAAAACTTGAGGGTATTGTTCGACATGCCACTCCGAGCCTCCACGCCGAATTTGGTGAAAATCCGCCGTTAGGGGGCGCTACAATTAACGTAGAGGCCTTTCGGCAAATGAGTCAATGCATTTAAATGGGAGTAATTTGCAATAGATATGTCTCTGCAGCAGTAAATGCTATCATCACAAAACTTGAGATTATTGTTCGCCATGCCACTCTGTGGCTCTTCACCAGATTTGGCAACGATCGCCGGGGGCGACACGCGCCGGGGTGGACAGGCGCACGAGGCTTGGACCCCGTTCATAACTGCTTGCAGTTCTAGTTATTATTATTATTATTCTTCCGCCTCTAAAACTGATACTGCAGCCTAAACCGTAAATGGTGGGAGGTTGCCGTTTTCAGGAATGGTCCAGATCACTGCAGGGACCTCGGACGAAAAAATTCAGCCACTTTGACCACTAGGTGGCGCTATAGCAGAAAAAACGCGTTTGTCCTTATAACTCCCAAACCGTACATCGCACATTAAAAATACACATATCGACGCGTTCCTCGGATCCAGCTGAATCTCGTGGTATAGGCCACGCCCATTTCCGCCTAGACTTTTATACGTGAAAAATCGCGATTTATCGAAAACCTGCTTTTTCGTACTCCTCCTAGACCGTGCGACGGATCTGCATGAAACTTGGTCTGTAGTATCTCTAGGCCGACCTGACGAAAAGTTATCAAAAGATTTTTTTTCGGATGAAAATTTCGTAAACTACGCACAAACAAATTTGTGTAGCTAGCTACAAAGACACAAACGTTGCCATATCTCGGCCAAAATAAAGGGTATCATCACACGTCTTTAGATTCTTGTTTGGCATGAGCCTCTCAGTGTCTGCAACAAATTTTACAAAATTTGGTCGATAGGGGGCGCCAAAAGTACAAAAAGTTAATATCTCATGAACGGCTCATCCGATTTTCACGAAATTTGGTGCGTACCATCTAGGCCCACTCCTGAGGCCAGGACTACAGTGGGGTACTGATTCGTCAAAGTGGGCGTGGCCTATGGGACCCATGTTTGGATCTACCACTTAGACTAAAGTGAGCAACTTAAAATTTACAGTGTCGATGTGCAATGGCTTATGGACCTGACCTACCAAATATTACATAAGTGGACCACTAGGTGGCGCTACAATGACGTAAAACGTGTTTTTGCCTATAACTCCGAAAGGCTACATCGCAGACCGAAAATGTATAGATCCCCTTGTTCCTTGTATCGCCCTGAATCTGACGATATAGGACAAGTCCATTTCAACAACAAAGTTCTTTCGCAAAATCGCGCAATGCAAAAACAAATGTTATCATACTCGTCCTAGGCCTTGTTACCGATGTGCACGAAACTTGGTAGATATCTTCTGTATATAGAGCTGACCAAAAGTTATCAAAAGAATTTTGCTACGTTACACCGTTCGCACTCTACACGCAAACAAATTTGTCGTAGCTAGCCACAAAACACGAACTTTAGCATATCTCGGCCAAATTAATAGTTATCAGAACAAATCTTGGTAGAGATCTTTGACATCCCATTCCTAGCCTCGATACCAAATTTGGTTAGAATCGGCCGTCAGGGGGCGCTATAATTAACGTAGAGGCCTTTCGGTAAATAAGTCAATGCATTTAAATGGGAATAATTTGCAATGTAAATATCTCCGCAGAAGTAAATACTATCATCACAAAACTTGAGGGTATTGTTCGACATGCCACTCCGAGCCTCCACGCCGAATTTGGTGAAAATCCGCCGTCAGGGGGCGCTACAATTAACGTAGAGGCCTTTTGGCAAATGAGTCAATGCATTTAAATGGGAATAATTTGCAATGTAAATATCTCTGCAGCATTAAATGCTATCATCACAAACCCTGGGTGTATTTTGTTCAGCATGCCACTCTGCGGCTTCCCACAAAATTTGGTGAAAATCGGCAGTCAGGGGGCGCTACAATTAACGTAGAGGCCATTTGGCAAATGAGTCAATGCATTTAAATGGGAGTAATTTGCAATAGATATGTCTCTGCAGCAGTAAATGCTATCATCACAAAACTTGAGATTATTGTTCGCCATGCCACTCTGTGGCTCTTCACCGGATTTGGCAACGATCGCCGGGGGCGACTCGCGCCGGGGGGGACAGGCGCACGAGGCTTGGACCCCGTTCATAACTGCTTGCAGTTCTAGTTAGGGGTCCAAGCCCGAGGCTGTGAGAATCGGCGGTAGCGAAGCTACGCCGTTCGCACAGCAGGGCTGTGGAACCCTATTGGAATTGTAAGGTTTCTTATTATTATTCCGCTTTTTCTTCCGCCTCTAAAACTGATACTGCAGCCTAAACCGTAAATGGTGGGAGGTTGCCGTTTTCAGGTCTGGTCCAAAACCCTGCAGGGACCTCGGACGAAAAAATTCAGCCACTTTCACCACTAGGTGGCGCTATAGCAGAAAAAACGCGTTTGGCCTTATAACTCCCAAACCGTACATCGCACATTAAAAATACACATATCCACGCGTTCCTTGGATCCAGCTGAATCTCGTGGTATAGGCCACGCCTATTTCCGCCCCGACTTTTATGCGTGAAAAATCGCGATTTATCGTAAACCTGCTTTTTCGTACTCCTCCTAGACCGTGCAACGGATCTGCATGAAACTTGGTCTGTAGCATCAGTAGACCGACCTGACAAAAACGTTATCAAAAGATTTGTTTTCGGATGAAAATTGCGTAAACTACGCACAAACAAATTTGTGTAGCTAGCTACGAAGACACAAACGTTGCCATATCTCGGCCAAAATTAATGATATCATCACAAATCTTTAGATTCTTTTTTCACATGAGCCTCTTAGTGTAGGAAACTAATTTTACAAAATTTGGTCAATAGGGGGCGCCAAAAGTACCAAAAGTTAATATCTCATGAACAGCTCAACCGATTTTCACGAAATTTGGTGTGCACCATCTAGGCCAACTCTTGAGGAAAGGCCTACAGTGGCGTATTGATTCGTCAAAGTGGGCGTGGCCTATGGGACCCATGTTTGGATCTACGACTTACACTAAAGTGAGCAACTTAAAATTTACAACGTCGATGTGCAATGGTTCATGGACCAGACATACCAAATATTACATACGTGGACCACTAGGTGGCGCTACAATGACGTAAAACGTGTTTTTGCATATAACTCCGAAAGGCTACATCGCAGACCGAATATTTATAGATCACCTTGTTCCTTGTATCGACGTGAATCTGACGATATAGGACAGGTCCATTTATACTAAAAAGTTTTTTCGCAAAATCGTGTAGTGCGAAAAAAAATGTTTTCGTACTCGTCCTAGGCCATACAACCGATGTGCACGAAACTTGATAGATACCATCTGTGTATGGAGCTGACCAAAAGTTATCAAAGGAATTTCGCTACACTACACCGTTCGCACTTTACAACCAAACTAATTCGTTGTAGCTAGCCACAAAACACGAACTTTAGCATATCTTGGCCAAATTAATAGTTATCAGAATGAAACCTGGTGGGCTTCTTAAACATCCCATCCCTAGTCCCCCTACCAAATTTGGTGAAAATAGGCCATCGGGGGGCGCTATAATTGACGTAGAAGCTTTTCGGCAAATAAGTCAATGCATTTGAATGGGAATATTTGCATTGTAAATATCTCTGCAGCATTAAATGCTATCATCACAAACCCTGGAAGTATTTTGTTCGTCATGCCACTCTGCAGCTTCCCACCAAATTTGGTGAAAATCGGCCGTTAGGGGTCGCTATAATTAACGTAGAGACCTTTTGGCAAATAAGTCAATGCATTTAAATATGTTTTTACGTATAACTCCCACAGTCTGCATTGCAGATGAAAAGTTCTTAGATATCCTTGTTCCTTGAATCCATATGAATCTGATGATACAGGGTAATCCCATTTCCACGAAGAAGTTATTTCGTAAAATCACACAATGCGCAAAACAAAGTTTTCGTACTCGTCCTAGGCCATGCGACCGATGTGCACAAAACCTGGTAGATACCATCTGTGTATGGAGCTGACTAAAAGTTATCAAAGGAATTTTGCTACATTACACCGTTCGCACTTTACAACTAAACTAATTTGTTGTAGCTAGCCACAAAACACGAACTTTGGCATATCTCGCCCAAATTAATAGTTATCAAAAAGCAACCAGGTAGGCTTCTTCAACATCCCCTTCTGAGCCTCCACACCAAATCTGGTCGAAATCGGCCGTTAGGGGGCGCTATGATTAACGTAGAGGCTTTTTCGGCAAATAAGTCAATACATTTGAATGGGAATACTTTGCAATGTAAATATCTCGGAAGCATTAAATGCTATCATTAAAAACCCTGGGAGTATTTTGTTCGGCATGGCACTCTGCAGCTTCCCACCAAATTTGGTGAAAATCGGCCGTTAGGGGGCGCTATAATTAACGTAGAGGCCTTTTGGCAAATGAGTCAATGCATTTAAATGGGAGTAATTTGCAATGGATATGTCTCTGCAGCAGTGAATGCTTTCATCACAAAACTTGAGATTATTATTTGCCATGCCACTCTGCAGCTCTTCACCAGATTTGGCGACGATCGCACTTTAGGGGGCGTTACAACCGAAGTAGAAGCGTTTGGGGCTTTTACACAACGAAGAGGAAATTTGCAATTGCATTTCACTACGAACTTTGGAGCTCGCACTCGGCCAAATTTACCGACTTTTGTCTCGCCGCGGCGGCGCTTCGGGTTTTCCTTTCGCATGCTCCGTTTTTGCGGGCTCTCGGCATCGCCGGGGGCGGCTCGCGCCGGATAGGACTGACGCACGAGGCTTGGACCCCGTTCATAACTGCTTGCAGTTCTAGTTAGGGGTCCAAGCCCGAGGTTGCGAGAACGGGCGGTAGCGAAGCTACGCCGTTCGCACAGCAGGGCTGTGGAACCCTATTGGAATTGTAAAAATTCTTATTATTAGGGGTCCAAGCCCGAGGCTGTGAGAATCGGCGGTAGCGAAGCTACGCCGTTCGCACAGCAGGGCTGTGGAACCCTATTGGAATTGTAAGGTTTCTTATTATTATTCCGCTTTTTCTTCCGCCTCTAAAACTGATACTGCAGCCTAAACCGTAAATGGTGGGAGGTTGCCGTTTTCAGGTCTGGTCCAAAACCCTGCAGGGACCTCGGACGAAAAAATTCAGCCACTTTCACCACTAGGTGGCGCTATAGCAGAAAAAACGCGTTTGGCCTTATAACTCCCAAACCGTACATCGCACATTAAAAATACACATATCCACGCGTTCCTTGGATCCAGCTGAATCTCGTGGTATAGGCCACGCCTATTTCCGCCCCGACTTTTATGCGTGAAAAATCGCGATTTATCGTAAACCTGCTTTTTCGTACTCCTCCTAGACCGTGCAACGGATCTGCATGAAACTTGGTCTGTAGCATCAATAGACCGACCTGACAAAAAGTTATCAAAAGATTTGTTTTCGGATGAAAATTGCGTAAACTACGCACAAACAAATTTGTGTAGCTAGCTACGAAGACACAAACGTTGCCATATCTCGGCCAAAATTAATGATATCATCACAAATCTTTAGATTCTTTTTTCACATGAGCCTCTTAGTGTAGGAAACTAATTTTACAAAATTTGGTCAATAGGGGGCGCCAAAAGTACCAAAAGTTAATATCTCATGAACAGCTCAACCGATTTTCACGAAATTTGGTGTGTACCATCTAGGCCAACTCTTGAGGAAAGGCCTACAGTGGCGTATTGATTCGTCAAAGTGGGCGTGGCCTATGGGACCCATGTTTGGATCTACGACTTACACTAAAGTGAGCAACTTAAAATTTACAATGTCGATGTGCAATGGTTCATGGACCAGACATACCAAAAATTACATACGTGGACCACTAGGTGGCGCTACAATGACGTAAAACGTGTTTTTGCATATAACTCCGAAAGGCTACATCGCAGACCGAATATTTATAGATCACCTTGTTCCTTGTATCGACGTGAATCTGACGATATAGGACAGGTCCATTTATACTAAAAAGTTTTTTCGCAAAATCGTGTAGTGCGAAAAAAAATGTTTTCGTACTCGTCCTAGGCCATACAACCGATGTGCACGAAACTTGATAGATACCATCTGTGTATGGAGCTGACCAAAAGTTATCAAAGGAATTTCGCTACACTACACCGTTCGCACTTTACAACCAAACTAATTCGTTGTAGCTAGCCACAAAACACGAACTTTAGCATATCTTGGCCAAATTAATAGTTATCAGAATGAAACCTGGTGGGCTTCTTCAACATCCCATCCCTAGTCCCCCTACCAAATTTGGTGAAAATAGGCCATCGGGGGGCGCTATAATTGACGTAGAAGCTTTTCGGCAAATAAGTCAATGCATTTGAATGGGAATATTTGCATTGTAAATATCTCTGCAGCATTAAATGCTATCATCACAAACCCTGGAAGTATTTTGTTTGTCATGCCACTCTGCAGCTTCCCACCAAATTTGGTGAAAATCGGCCGTTAGGGGTCGCTATAATTAACGTAGAGACCTTTTGGCAAATAAGTCAATGCATTTAAATATGTTTTTGCGTATAACTCCCACAGTCTGCATTGCAGATGAAAAGTTCTTAGATATCCTTGTTCCTTGAATCCATATGAATCTGATGATACAGGGTAATCCCATTTCCACGAAGAAGTTATTTCGTAAAATCACACAATGCGCAAAACAAAGTTTTCGTACTCGTCCTAGGCCATGCGACCGATGTGCACAAAACCTGGTAGATACCATCTGTGTATGGAGCTGACTAAAAGTTATCAAAGGAATTTTGCTACATTACACCGTTCGCACTTTACAACTAAACTAATTTGTTGTAGCTAGCCACAAAACACGAACTTTGGCATATCTCGCCCAAATTAATAGTTATCAAAAAGCAACCAGGTAGGCTTCTTCAACATCCCCTTCTGAGCCTCCACACCAAATCTGGTCGAAATCGGCCGTTAGGGGGCGCTATGATTAACGTAGAGGCTTTTTCGGCAAATAAGTCAATACATTTGAATGGGAATACTTTGCAATGTAAATATCTCGGAAGCATTAAATGCTATCATTAAAAACCCTGGGAGTATTTTGTTCGGCATGGCACTCTGCAGCTTCCCACCAAATTTGGTGAAAATCGGCCGTTAGGGGGCGCTATAATTAACGTAGAGGCCTTTTGGCAAATGAGTCAATGCATTTAAATGGGAGTAATTTGCAATGGATATGTCTCTGCAGCAGTGAATGCTTTCATCACAAAACTTGAGATTATTATTCGCCATGCCACTCTGCAGCTCTTCACCAGATTTGGCGACGATCGCACTTTAGGGGGCGTTACAACCGAAGTAGAAGCGTTTGGGGCTTTTACACAACGAAGAGGAAATTTGCAATTGCATTTCACTACGAACTTTGGAGCTCGCACTCGGCCAAATTTACCGACTTTTGTCTCGCCGCGGCGGCGCTTCGGGTTTTCATTTCGCATGCTCCGTTTTTGCGGGCTCTCGGCATCGCCGGGGGCGGCTCGCGCCGGATAGGACTGACGCACGAGGCTTGGACCCCGTTCATAACTGCTTGCAGTTCTAGTTATTATTATTATTATTCTTCCGCCTCTAAAACTGATACTGCAGCCTAAACCGTAAATGGTGGGGGGTTGCCCTTTGCAGGACTGGTCCAGATCACTGCAGGGACCTCGGACGAAAGAATTCGGACAACTTTGACCACTAGGTGGCGCTATAGCAGAAAAAACGCGTTTGGCCTTATAACTCCCAAACCGTACATCGCACATTAAAAATACACATATCGACGCGTTCCTTGGATCCAGCTGAATCTCGTGGTATAGGCCACGCCCATTTCCGCCTAGACTTTTATAGGTGAAAAATCGCGATTTATCGTAAACCTGCTTTTTCGTACTCCTCTTAGACCGTGTAACGGATCTGCATGAAACTTGGTCTCTAGCATCTATAGGCCGACCTGAGACAAAAGTATCAAAAGATTTTTTTTCGGATGAAAATTGCGTAAACTACGCACAAATAAATTTGTGTAGCTAGCTACGAAGACACAAACGTTGCCATATCTCGGCCAAAATAAATGATATCATCACAAATCTTTAGATTCTTGTTTGCCATGAGCCTCTCAGTGTCTGAAACAAATTTTACAAAATTTGGTCAATAGGGGGCGCCAAAAGTACAAAAAGTTAATATCTCATGAACGGCTCATCCGAGTTTTACGAAATTTGGAGCGTACCATCTAGGCCCACTCCTGAGGCCAGGACTCCAGTGGGGTACTGATTCGTCAAAGTGGGCGTGGCCTATGGGACCCAAATGGGACCCAGGTTTATATCTACCACTTACACTAATGTGAGCAACTTCAAATTTACAGTGTCGATGTACAATGGCTTCTGGACCAGACGTACCAAATATTACAAAAGTGGACCACTAGGTGGCGCTACAATCACGTAAAACGTGTTTTTGCCTATAACTCCCACAGAATACATCGCAGATGGAATATTTATAGATCCACGTGTTCCTTGTATGCATCTGAATCTGATGATATAGGAAAAGTCCATTTCTACGAAAAGAAAGTTTGACAAAATCGCGCAATGCAAAAAAAAACGTTTTCGTACTTGTCCTAGGCCATGCGACCGATGTGCACGAAACTTGGTCGATAACATCTGTATATAGAGCTGATCAAAAGTTGTCAAAAGAATTTTGCTACGTTACACCGTTCGCACTTTACAACCAAAGTAATTTGTCGTAGCTAGCCACAAAACACGAACTTTGGCATATCTCGGCCAAATTATTAGATATCAAAACAAATCTTGGTAGAGATCGTTGACATGACATTCCTAGCCTCCATACCGAATTTGGTCAAAATCGGCCGTCAGGGGGCGCTATAATTAACGTAGAGGCCTTTCGGTAAATAAGTCAATGCATTTAAATGGGAATTATTTGCAATGTCAATATCTCTGCAGCAGTAAATGCCATCATCACAAAACTTGAGGGTATTGTTCACCATGCCACTCCGAGCCTCCAAACCAAATTTGGTGAAAATCCGCCTCCAGGGGGCGCTACAATTAACGTAGAGGCCTTTCGGCAAATGAGTCAATGCATTTGAATGGGAATAATTTGCAATGTGAATATCTCTGCAGCAGTAAATGCTACCAACACGAAACTTGAGGGTATTGTTCGTCATGCCACTACAAGCCTCCAAACCAAATTCGGTGAAAATCCGCCGTCAGGGGGCGCTACAATTAACGTAGAGGCCTTTCAGCAAATGAGTCAATGCATTTAAATGGGAGCAATTTGCAAGGGATATGTCTCTGCAGCAGTAAATGCTATCATCACAAAACTTGAGATTATTGTTCGCCATGCCACTCTGTGGCTCTTCACCAGATTTGGCAACGATCGCCGGGGGCGACTCGCGCCGGGGGGGACCGGCGCACGAGGCTTGGACCCCGTTCATAACTGCTTGCAGTTCTAGTTATTATTATTATTATTATTCTTCCGCCTCTAAAACTGATACTGCAGCCTAAACCGTAAATGGTGGGAGGTTGCCGTTTTCAGGAATGGTCCAGATCACTGCAGGGACCTCGGACGAAAAAATTCAGCCACTTTGACCACTAGGTGGCGCTATAGCAGAAAAAACGCGTTTGTCCTTATAACTCCCAAACCGTACATCGCACATTAAAAATACACATATCGACGCGTTCCTCGGATCCAGCTGAATCTCGTGGTATAGGCCACGCCCATTTCCGCCTAGACTTTTATACGTGAAAAATCGCGATTTATCGTAAACCTGCTTTTTCGTACTCCTCCTAGACCGTGCGACGGATCTGCATGAGACTTGGTCTGTAGTATCTCTAGGCCGACCTGACGAAAAGTTATCAAAAGATTTTTTTTCGGATGAAAATTTCGTAAACTACGCACAAACAAATTTGTGTAGCTAGCTACAAAGACACAAACGTTGCCATATCTCGGCCAAAATAAAGGGTATCATCACACGTCTTTAGATTCTTGTTTGGCATGAGCCTCTCAGTGTCTGCAACAAATTTTACAAAATTTGGTCGATAGGGGGCGCCAAAAGTACAAAAAGTTAATATCTCATGAACGGCTCATCCGATTTTCAAGAAATTTGGTGCGTACCATCTAGGCCCACTCCTGAGGCCAGGACTACAGTGGGGTACTGATTCGTCAAAGTGGGCGTGGCCTATGGGACCCATGTTTGGATCTACCACTTAGACTAAAGTGAGCAACTTAAAATTTACAGTGTCGATGTGCAATGGCTTATGGACCTGACCTACCAAATATTACATAAGTGGACCACTAGGTGGCGCTACAATGACGTAAAACGTGTTTTTGCCTATAACTCCGAAAGGCTACATCGCAGACCGAAAATGTATAGATCCCCTTGTTCCTTGTATCGCCCTGAATCTGACGATATAGGACAAGTCCATTTCAACAACAAAGTTCTTTCGCAAAATCGCGCAATGCAAAAACAAATGTTATCATACTCGTCCTAGGCCTTGTTACCGATGTGCACGAAACTTGGTAGATATCTTCTGTATATAGAGCTGACCAAAAGTTATCAAAAGAATTTTGCTACGTTACACCGTTCGCACTCTACACGCAAACAAATTTGTCGTAGCTAGCCACAAAACACGAACTTTAGCATATCTCGGCCAAATTAATAGTTATCAGAACAAATCTTGGTAGAGATCTTTGACATCCCATTCCTAGCCTCGATACCAAATTTGGTTAGAATCGGCCGTCAGGGGGCGCTATAATTAACGTAGAGGCCTTTCGGTAAATAAGTCAATGCATTTAAATGGGAATAATTTGCAATGTAAATATCTCCGCAGAAGTAAATACTATCATCACAAAACTTGAGGGTATTGTTCGACATGCCACTCCGAGCCTCCACGCCGAATTTGGTGAAAATCCGCCGTCAGGGGGCGCTACAATTAACGTAGAGGCCTTTTGGCAAATGAGTCAATGCATTTAAATGGGAATAATTTGCAATGTAAATATCTCTGCAGCATTAAATGCTATCATCACAAACCCTGGGTGTATTTTGTTCAGCATGCCACTCTGCGGCTTCCCACAAAATTTGGTGAAAATCGGCAGTCAGGGGGCGCTACAATTAACGTAGAGGCCATTTGGCAAATGAGTCAATGCATTTAAATGGGAGTAATTTGCAATAGATATGTCTCTGCAGCAGTAAATGCTATCATCACAAAACTTGAGATTATTGTTCGCCATGCCACTCTGTGGCTCTTCACCGGATTTGGCAACGATCGCCGGGGGCGACTCGCGCCGGGGGGGACAGGCGCACGAGGCTTGGACCCCGTTCATAACTGCTTGCAGTTCTAGTTATTATTATTATTATGTGTGTGTGTGTGTGTGTGTGTGTGTGTGTCTCTTTCCTTCTTTAGATGAGCTTGCCCCTGAGAGTGCACTCGAAAGACAATATAGAGAGCTGCGTAAGGACTACTCCTCACTGAAAGGAGAGCTGGAGGCCGTACAAGAGGAAAGCTGACAGCTGAAAAAGAAACTGAAGAACTCCAAATTCGGGTTCAATTCTATTTCAGACTCTGCACTTTGCTTCTTCAGCGGTCTCCAAAGAGCACAGGCTTTTTTATGGCTATTGAGCATTCTCAAAAGAAGCACAACAATCACCTCCTCACCACCTCCTGTTAGTGCTCATGAAAATCAGGTTTGGCCTCTCCAACAGGGACATAGCATACCGATTCGGCCTTCCCTTCTCCACTGTTTCCAAAATTTTAAGGGAGTGGGTGCCCCTGCTGTCCTCCGTCCTAAAACCACTAGTAATTTGGCCCAGTAAGGAAGCAGGTCGGGCCTCAGACAAGTTAATAACATTAGATTCACACTTTTTAATGATGTCATACTTGCAGACAGAGGGTTCCTAATAAGAGAAGAGTTGGCGAGTGTGGGAGCAACTTTAAAAATCCCTTGTTTCACTAAGGGTAAGTCACAGATGTCTGGTTTGTCCGTTGACATGTCCCGACAGTTGTCAAGGGTTCGTATACATGTAGAACATGTAATTGGTCAGTTGAAGAATTTTCAAATATTGAACAGCATCATACCAATAAGCCAGGTTTCACAAATCTGAAGAGGTCTGTGGTCCCCCAGAAATAGACAGCAGCATTTGTATGTATATGCTGTATGTTAATGTTGTTCCTGTGATTTCTATGAGCATTGTACTTTTTGTCCCCACAAAAAAGATTTTCCAAGTCAAGTTAAAACTGTATACCTGTATGTGTGATGTATGAATTATTAATGAAATGTGTAATGATATTTGTAATATGATGTAATGTAACAAACAAAATGAAATTAATGAATATATATTTAACAAAGACGTATGACTTGAGGTGACTTTTTGGGGTGTTGTGCAGTACAGTATCCACCTTGGCTAATAGTTATATGTCTTTACATCCACATTTCCAATTTTTGGTCTGTCTGACAATGTTCACACATTTGTAGTGGAATTGTTGGCAACAGTCTTTGCATGTGATCATTTTGTAGCTCATAATATTCATCTAGGCAGAAGGTAGCATCAACTTCAGACCCCTGTAGTCCCTCTCTTTATTTGTATGGACATTTGATCTCTAGTAAACCTGTTCCACAGCAGTCACAGGAAAATACCCCATCAGGAGAAGCAGCCAGATATGGCTTGTCTGCTTTCACAGTTAGCCCCACTGCTTTTAGGTTTAAATTTGTATGTGTCTTCCTCATTTCTGTTTCATAACACTGACATGCGGTATCTTCCATTTACCTGCCCCACATGACAGCTGAGCTCTTTGGCGTCATACTGCATTACATGTTTGACCACACTTTCAAGTGAAGACTGCTTACATCTAACAACCCTGTTAAAAGTACTTCCAGTTATACGTCCTACTCTGTGTATGTTCCATGTTGTGCACACTTGCTCTTTAGTCACATTCTGTAGATGTTCCAGTTTAGTAATTGTGCATCTTCCTCTCATTTTGTCAAAGCTAACTTCACACTTAACTTTTAGGTCAGCTGGTGACAGGTCCCTTGCAGATGGATCATACATAGCTGTTAGAGGTTCAGGGAGTTCATATTCAGTTTCAGAGGCTGTATCTGTGTCAGATTCCATGTCTGTGTTGATGGCTGTAAACAAAGCAGCATCTTGGCATATTGTTTTCAGAGCCTGAAGATCATCGGATGTAATTGCTGTGTGTAGGAACAGATTTGTATATTTTCAAAAGAAAGGCAGTATTTTTAATACAACTTTTTCAGTATTTTTGTATTATGAAAATGCAACACCATCATTATATTCATAATTTATTTACATGCAGGCCTATCTGTAGTGTTTTATCTGCTCATTCAATTTCAATTCAATTTTATTTATAGTGTCAAATCAGGAGTTATCTCAAGACACTTTACAGATAGAGTAGGTCTAGACCACACTCTATAATTTACAAAGACCCAACAATTCTAGGAATTCCCCCAAGAGCAAGCATTAAGTGCAACAGTGGCGAGGAAAAACTCCCTTTTAGGAAGAAACCTCGGACAGACCCAGGCTCTTGGTAGGTGGTGTCTGACGTGCCGGTTGGGGGTGTGATGAACAGTGGCAATAACAGTCACAATAAAGATAATGAAACAGTGACTAGAAATAGTAGTTGTAGTATAGCAGGGATCACCGTTTAGAGTTTTGTAGGTCAGGAGAAGGATTTTAAATTCAAAATACAGGAGAAATATGATCTCTTTTCTTAGTTCTTGTCAGAACACATGCTGCAGCATTCTGGATCAGCTGGAGAGTCTTAAGGGTTTTATTTGAGCATCCTGATAATAAGGAGTTACAATAGTCCATTGAAATTATACATGCTGCAAATAATTCCAAATCTAGGCAAATGGAAGAGTGGGACAGTAGGAGGAAGTTGTATGTTATATTCTTTCTATTTATAATGTTTGAGCCTCTAGGTTGCAGATGGCTCAGTGTGTAGCCTACTTTGAACGTTTTGGAGTGTTGGTACACAACGAGATTGGGGTAACTTGGTTAGATGCCTTTTTGGATGGCTAAAGTTAATCATTTTTAGTTTCTGTGGCTCAACTTTTGACCGGGACATATCCTTCCACTGATTGGGCTTGGACGTGCAGGCAACCTCCTCCTCAGTAGCATTTTTCCATCCTGACAGTTCAACTTGACACATGATGGCAGCAGCATGACTACAACAAGAGGCGAGGTTGCAGTGATGGACAGGGGTAATGTGAGAGAAAAGCAGAATTAGCATAGCATTATTTTTGTGTGATTGCAGCTCCATTTTGATAAGTAGACGTACCCTGCCATGCATTTGCAGTTAGCCGTGAGGATGTACCCAAGGGCCTTGTGGACATACACCCAGGCATCATAAGGCTTGGCTTTAATGCCTTGCCTTTGGCTAGGAGGCACACCTGACCTCAACATGCAAAAATCTGGTGCAGCATCAAAGTATTTGACAAGCTGCACATGACCACAGAGCACGTAGTTGTATGCATCAAGGGATTTGTAGGCTCTAATCCTTTCTCTAGTATACACACTTGGTATATATATATATATATACTGATATGATATGTGGTCAAGCGTAAACATGATGCCATACATGAGCCTGACCATACATTATCTCAGCGCAAACTGGGAACTAAAATCGAAGTGCCTGGAGACTGTGTTCACGCCAGAAAGCCACACGGGTGACAACCTGGCGGAAGCCCTCAGGTCCTCCTTCCAAGAGTGGTCCCTGGACGAGAGGAAACTGGTCTGTATTACCACGGACAATGGAGCAAATATTGTGGTTGCGGTCCGAAAGCTTGGCTGGACATGGCTAAATTGCTTTGGCCATAATCTACATTTAGCCGTCACAAATTCGATGAAGTCAGAAAAGGACAGCACTGCCCGAGCCATGGGTGTCTGCAGAAATTTGGTGACGGCTTTCTCCCAGAGCAGTAGAAGAAAAAGCTCCAGAGAGAGCAAGTCGAGCACAACCTGCCCCAACACTGCTTAGTTCTGGTGAGTTGTTCTAAACTCCGATTCTTCTTTCTTTAGAGGTTGTTTTTCAGGTAACAGTCCGTGGATATAAACGCACTCGTCCAAACGCAACTTGAAACTTTGAACAATTTATTCTACACAATAAAGGGTTGCAAACGGTGACAAAACCTGCTCTATAATTCATATTAAACTCAAAAGGTATCGAAAAAAGTAATCTATAAATAAATGTTAATTCATATTATTGTTAATATGTTTATGATGTAATAATTATACATTTTCAAAGCGAATACGAAACGAAATAACGAAATATAAAATAGCCTACTGTAAATAACTGGGCAAAACTCATGGAAACGCCAATCAATGCTCTGATTTTCTGCTGCCCATTTTCATGATCAAGATGAGATTTTATTGATCCCGAGCTGGAGAAATTCGCTTAGGCTATAGCCGCTCCAGATACTACGTAACCTGCATGCGTTCTTGAGTGTGTGACGCAGCTGCCGGGGGATTTTGTGTGTGTGTGTGTGGGGGTGGGGGGGGTCAGTTAACCGCCAAATCGCAATTCCTGTTGCTTCATTACCGCGGTAAGAAAAAATCCCATACTGTCACAGCCCTAATTAGAAATGAATTTATTTTGACAAACAGCAACAACAAATGGTTCCAACCAATCACAATTTCATAAACATATAAACCAACATTCAAATGACTGTGAGAGTGTGTGTGTGGTGTGGGTAGCCTGTGTGTGCGGATATATGTGTGTGTTTCAGTGTGTAAATGTGTTTGTGTGGGTTATTGTTTCAATCAGTGTTTTTGTTTTTGGTAAAGCACACTGATTTCCTATTCTGTGTGAAACCTCAGGAAGCAGTTGCTGGTGGAGGTAAAACAGAGGTGAACATCACACTTCCGGCACTTGGCTTTTGGTGTACCCGTGCACCCTAGGACCTTTCATCTTCCCTTTTTTTCAGCCATGACAATCCAGTGGGCTGTAGCATCCAGGCGCACATCAGGGACTGGAATTGGAGTAGCGGGGCCTTTTCTCCTCTTCTCTTTGTATTCACCAGCAACTGTGGAACTGGGACGACCTTTCTTGCGCTCCAGACTTTTTCCATTCTTGCATAGGCCTTCAGCGATGTATGACTTGAAGGTATACAGCTTCATTTGTTCCTCCTTTCTCATGCCAGTGCTTTCACAATCTCTTCGGTAGTGAAGCCAGGTGGTCACGATGATCATATCCAGGAAGTGGAACACCAGCCGGTGGTACCACTTCTTTGATCTGATTTTGGTCCGGTACAGTGCAATCAGTGAGTCAAGCAGATAGAACCCACCCATATTCTTGTTGTACTCTTTCACTACAGCAGGGCAGGGGACTTTGGTGATCAACTTTTGCTTGCGATCCCACCTGTCAACCTCGGTGACAGGGTGTGCTCCAGTGTAATCACTGAGGAGGGTCACTGAGCGGTTATCATACCACTTCACAACATGCAAAGTGGTTTCTCCAACAATGGCCATCTTTTGTTCAAAAGATCCACGTCCTGCTCTCTTTAGGTCAGTATCGCAAATCAAGTTTACACCTGGTAGTCTGTTGCCACGAACAGTACCAGTGCAGTGAATTCCCTGCTGAGCCAGTGTGAGCACAAGAGGAACACTTGTAAACCAGTTGTCGAAGTAGAGCTTGTAGTTCTTTTGCTTTGGTATAGGCTGAGCCAGGTGGAGAACAACATTGCCACTTGCTCCCACATCTGCTAGCTCAGGGGGTTGTACAACTCTCCCTGTGTAGACTTCTAGGTTGTACGGTACACCATCAGAACCAGCCAAGACGAGTATCTTGTAGCCCCATTGTTTTGGTTTTGATGGCAGGTACTGCTTCAATCTACTTCTTCCCTTGAATGGGACCATCTGCTCATCAACAGCCAGCTTCTCACCCATTGAGATTGATGTCAGTTTTGATGTTAGATGAGTGACCAGTGGTCGGATCTTGTGGAGTGGATCATCGTTTTCCTCCTGTCGTTCTTCATTGTTATTGAAGTGCAGGGATTTTTTTATAGCCTCCCATCTATTCAGTGCCATGGTGTCAGCTACTTGGGACACTCGGGAGGCTTTGTTCCAAAACATGCGGGTGCCTAGCAAACCAAACAATGACATGTATACCACTATACCCAGGAACTGATCCAATTCTTTGGGGGTGAGGTTGAGTGGTTTGTTTGGATTACATTGTATTGCATATAAATTTGACTGCCCCGCAATAACTTCTAGAATGTCTGCAGAAAAAAACAACTTGAAGTACTGGAGGGGGGACATGATATCATCAGATCTTGGAAGCAGGCCCTGCCATTCTGGGTAAGTATTTAGGTTTTCATTGTGGAGTGTTCTCCACCGGGGTAGGCCTGGAACAACAACCTCTGCTACATCTTCATCTTCATACTCAGTCTCGTTGTCAACAGAAGCCTCTCCTTGAAGATAGAAAGCAGTTAGCACACATTTGAATGTGTCATATACACTTCTACACACACACACACACACACACACACACACACACACACACACACACACACACACACATTACTTTGCTGATGGACCCCTAACCTACCCCTCTTCCGGACTCTCCTCAAGCTCACTGTCATCACTGTCAGAGGGAATGACCCTAACTGCTCGACCATGTTCCTTCTGGCCATAAAATGTTCTTGTGTCCATTTCCTGTAAATATCAGTAGATAGTAAGTAAAAACGTTGACTATGGTCATAATTATGCATCCAAGAACATCTCCACACTTCAGCATGTTATTGCCCTAACAATAACAATGGTCTTACTGCGCAATGTTGCCCTGAGGCAACAAACCAAAAAACACACTTTTAGTATATAAATAAATCTAAAAAAATATTTAAACAAACATACTTCTTTACATACTCATGCACATACATACATTTTTTATATAAAAGTATTTCAATTTAAACATTTAAAAAAAGTTCCAGCTCAAGACAAAAGGCCACGCCCACTTTTGCCCGTCATTTTATAGGATGCAGAAATGTCAGGAGATATTTACTATCTTTTTTTTTATAAAAAATAATTTAAAGGGGCAGTGTGAGGTCTAAAAAGGTTGTTTGTTGCCTGAGGGCAACACCATGCCATAGACACATCTTAAGACTGACAATGCTTTTTTACAAGAGACTCATTTAATTACTAAAGAACATCATAAATTAAAAGCCTCATGGGTTGGCCAAACCTTTCACTCCAACTTTACAGGGCAAGGGGCATGGCCATCTTAATACACAAGAAGGTCACATTTTTCCCAACCAAAGTCATTTCTGACCATCAAGGCCGCTTCATCATAGTTTCTGGTTCCCTCAATAACGTTGACGTTGCTCTTGTCAATCTCTATGCATGGAATGATGAATCATTAATTGCAAAAAATATCTCAGTTTTGCCTGACCTGAACTCCTACCATTTAATTTTGGGAGGTGACCTCAACTGTGCAATAGATCCACTATTGGACAAATCCTGCCCTAGGAGGTGCAGGATTTCTGTCTGCTGTAAATAGTGTAGAATACTCCTCTATTGTAATATCGGATCATGCTCCGTTGTTGCTTGACCTCTCCTTTATGCTTCTACAGAAAGCCCGCCCTCCATGGAGATTGAACTGCGCTTTGTTAAATGATGATACATTCTGGTGAACGATCTCAAAAGCCATTGATGATTTCCTTATATCGAACAACTCTGACCTCATATCCCCATCTCTACTTTGGGAGACTCTTAAGGTAGTTGTCCGAGGAGAGATTATATCATACTCTGTGAGGCAGAACAAATTGAAAAAGCAAGAACAAGAAAAGCTTATGGAAAGAATAAGAGACGCAGACAGCAAACTTTCAGAGTCTCAATCTCCTGAATTGGACAAAATTAGACAAAATCTCCAGATGAATTACAACTCTCAACCCAAGAGACAGAAAAGTTACTGTTACGATCACGCAGATTGGTTTATGAGTATGCTGAGAAGGCAGGATGCCATTTATTACATCAAATCAAGGCCCACTCAGCATCCCAGCAAATTAAACAAATAAAGACCCACTCTGGTGAACTTACAATGATCCCATCAGTCATTAATGACACCTTTAAAACCTTTTATTCCATGTTGTGGAATCACAATCTCCCCTGATAACGAACATATGATGCAATTTCTTGATAACCTGGAATTCCCATCTATATTTGCTACTCAGATCCGCGAGATGGACTGTCCCCTACAACCTAGTGAGATAGCAGACTCAATTAAATTAATGCCGCCCAATCTCTCTTTTAAATGCAGACTATAAAATTCTAGCTAAGGCATTAGCTATCGAGCTATTAGGCAGCGCTTGTTCAATAGCTATTGAACAAGCGCTGCCTAATATTATCTCACCCGACCAAACAGGGTTTATGAAAAACAGACACTCTTTCTCTAACATCCTTACTGCTGATTTATACCAGTTGCGTAATGTCTGCGGAACGGCTCCGCTGCGTGTCGGCTCCGTGCTCCGCCGTCCGTCAATACACACCAGGTCCGGATTTGTTGCGGAATGGCTGCAGCCATGACTGACAGCTGTAGTCACGAGGACCCACTAGATCTTGTGAATTCACATAGAATAAAACCACAAAACCACCAACAGTTTGTTTCTATTCAGAGGACTAGAGAGGAAACAACTCCGTGCTGTGTTTTCAAGGTGTAGTGAAGGGAAATATGATCCGCCGTGAGCACGCTGTATTTTATTTAGAAAATTAACCGGATGTTTTATTTTGTTTCTGTGCTCCACTTCCTGTCCCGCACTATCTGCCGTGTGCTGAATTGCTGCGGAGCTCTCCGGCGTCCGGCAAAAATAGAAGCTCTGCGTATCTTATCCGGAGGGCTGCGGACCGCCGCAGCTGTGCCGGAGTTGGGATGCAGCCGTTACCCAGTCAGTGAAAATACACACATTGACTTTAGTGGAAACCGATTGACTCCGCCAACGTTCCGGAGCCGTTACACAGTCGGTATAAATTGGGGGTTAGGCTTCTTAATATTTTTTTCTCTTCACTGTCTGATGAGAAACCAGAGCCGGTGGTCTCTTTGGATGCTGGGAAAGCTTTCGATAGGGTGGAGTGGGGGTACCTCTTCGAGGTTTTTAAAAGATTCTGTCGGCCCCAAATTTATTTCTTGGATTACTCTCTTGTATTCCTCACCAAGGGCCTCCATAAACACTAACGGGATGAGGTTCCAATGTTTCACCCTTGGCAGAGGAACCTGCCAATGTAGCCCTTCAGATACCTGATAGGCTTCTCCCCTTTAAGATGTCTAGAAACAACTTTAAGTATTTAGGTGTCATCATCTGTCGAAATATATCTGTCTTTTACCAGGAAAACTTCCCGCCCTTAATTGATAAGCTTAAAGCGGACCTTGAGAGATGGAATGTCTTGCATATATCCATTGCAGGTAGTGATGACGAACTGACCGAACCCGATTTGTGTCACTGAGCCGGGAGAATCAAGTGCCATGCGTCAATGAACCGACTCACTCGCGGTTCCACTGGAGTGGTGGTAGAATCAATCAGGAAATGGACTACCTCAAGCAGCACGATTCATTGGACCGAAAGAGTTGTTAAGAGAGTTGTAGAGACCGTGCACCAGGCTACTGACCGAGACTGAATGTAACCGTGTAACCGCTCGAGTCTATGTAATCAAATGGTTGTCTAACGGTTCTTGGCAAGTTTGAGTTATCAACCGATCCCAGGAACCTTTATTTCTCGTGCATCTTAGATTATTGTGTACATAGAAATTCACACATTATCGATGGGGAGTACATCACATACAAATACCCGTCATGTTATCTTGGTAGTATGTTGTTTAATTGTTAAAGAAATTAATATTGCAGCCTGTCACGAGGATACCGTGCACCAGGCTGAAAGAGACCATGCCGAATGCACGAGTCTATGTAATCAAACGGTCGTCTAAAGGTTCTCGGCAAGTTTGAGTTATTAACCGATCCCTTTGCCTTTCTGTTGTCTCCCCCCCGCCGCAGGCACGTGAACCGGTGACCGAATCTATAGACTTGGTTTGCCAACCAACAACTGTCCGGTTGAACCGACTCGTGTAAAAGAGCCGGTAGGAGCCCATCCAACCAGCCAATTTTTCTCATAACCCAGTGGTTATTTCAACTTTAAGAATCTGGTCTCAATTTAGACTTACTTTTGGACTCAGAGAGCAGAATAACCACAGCCCCATCCACAACAACCATCTCTTTCCCCCCACTGGCACTGACATGGCCTTCTTTTTGTGGCAGAGGTCGGGCCTTGTTAAACTGAGCAATCTCTATATTGATAATGTGTTCTGCAACTTCAGTGACCTCTGTGAAAAATGTAATCTACCAAAATCGCATCTATTTCGATACTTCCAGGTGCGTAACTTTGCTAAGTTTAAAAACCCATCCTACCCCAATGCCCCTCCTAAATCAGTAATTGATTCAATCTTGGACATTTCCATAAATCAGAAAGGCCTCATGTCAAAAATGTACACCTTGCTTTCTCAACTCACAGAGCCGACTTTTGCCAAAATCAAAGGAGATTGTGAATGTGAACTCGGCAGAGTTATAGGTGATGATTTCTGGAGAGATGCATTAGCCTGAGTAAATGATAGCACTTCTTGCCCCAGACTCAATCTGATACAATTTAAGGTTGTACATCGCATATATCTAACTAACTCCAAACTTTCCAAAATATATCCCAATATCACTGACAAATGTAATAGGTGCCACATGTCACCAGCTAACACGGCACATATGTTTTGGGCTTGTCCTCATCTTCAGGGTTATTGGACAGCTATTTTTAACCACCTGTCTAGGGCCCTAAACATTGTGTTGACTCCATGTGCAGACACTTGTATTTTTGGAGTATTACCAGACCATCGATTGCTTGGGAGGAAAATAAGGGATGCTATTGCCTTTGCATCCTTATTAGCACGTAGAAGAATATTGTTGGAATGGAAGTCAACATTTGCCCCTAAAGCTTCTTTATGGCTTAAAGACTTCATGATGTTCTTATCCCTGGAGAAAATTAAATTCAGCTTAAGGGGATCTGCGGGGAAATTTGATTCTGTTTGGGGGCCCATGGTTAAGTACATTTCGAAGTTAAGGTCACTACAGGAAGAAGGACATGTCTTCCTAAGTATAAGGTAAATAATTTCAATTGATCTACATTGCCACAGATTCACATCCCTTTTTGTGGGTGTACCATTGCTGTTGTGCTTTGACAAGAGAGGGATTTATCCTTTTTTTATTTTATATTTTGTATATATTATTTATATATATATTTTTAAATATTTTTTATTATTTACATTTCATCTCTTTTTTATTCTGTATGTACCTGCATAAATATATACATATGTGTGTACGTGTGACATGCATATTCATCTAATCTCATAATGGTACAAATCATTTATGCTGTTATACTTGCAAACTATGGTTGGGCTGGGGGGGTGGGAAAAAAAGAGATGTACACTATACTTAATAAAAAAAAGTGCTGTGACATGGGCAGGGATGGCAGATGACCTATAGTTTGTTGAGAAACCCTATAGCTGATGGTACAAACAGGGGCGCCGCCAGGAATTTTGGGCATGACAAAAAAATCAAATTGGGCCCCTCTGCACAGCTGTTGTCACCACATCTCTAGGACCTAACCCTGGATTTCCACAGGATGCGTAACTGCTGCGGAACGGCTCCGGAACGTCGGCGGAGTCAATCGGTTTCCATTAAAGTCAACGTGTGTATTTCCACCAGCTGCATAACGTCTGCGTTCGACTCCGGCACAGCTCCGGCGGTCCGCAGCCCTCCGGATCAGATACGTAGAGCTTCTATTTTTGCCGGACGCCGGAGAGCTCCGCAGCAATTCAGCACACGGCAGATAGTGCGGGACAGGAAGTCGAGCACAGAAACAAAATAAAACATCCGGTTAACTTTCAAAATAAAATACACCGTGCTCACGAAGGATCATATTTCTCTTCACTACACCTTGAAAACACAGCACGGAGTTGTTTCCTCTCTACTCCTCGGAATAGAAACAAACTGTTGGTGGGTTTGTGGTTCTATTCTGCGTGAATTCGCGAGATCTAATGGGTCCTCGTGACTACAGCTGTCAGTCCTGGCCGCAGCCGTTCCGCAACAACTCCGGATCCGGTGGGTATTGACGGACGGCGGACCACGGACGGCGGACCACAGAGACGTTCCGCAGCGGAGACGTTCCGCAGCAGTTACGCAGCCTGTGGAAATCCAGGGTAACTGTCCCATCAAAATCTTTAAATAACTCTAATTAAAGGCTTGCAACTGTTTTGCTTCTTGTAGTTCAATACTAGTACTAGCACAATATTTACTGCTGGTGATTTGTACATGCATGCAAGTCTAGTATGCAGTTAACTATTTGATGCAAGATTAAAAGCAACCATAAAAAATGTGCTGAAGGCCATCTTTTACAGTCTCAATGTAATTTTATTGAAAAATTTGACAAAATGGAAAATTCTCTTAAAAAAATTATTATTATTAATTATTATTATAATTATTAATGAAAGATTAAAAAAAAAAACTATAAATATATATTAACTGCCCTTCATGATGGGAATAATAAAATCTGTATCTATAGATGTAATTTCATAATTCAATCTAAATGAACGTATCAAACTGGATTATTTTAATATTGTCTGTATCTTACATGCATGCTCAGGTAAACTACTCACTGTTTCCAACTGTCCAGCATCCAGTACAGACAGTAGGTTGTTGTTGTTTTTTATTTTATTTCATAATGATCATTATGTGAGAAAATAACTGTTATTAATGTTTGAATTTCTGTCATTAATAAATATTTCATTTTCTTTTTTGTAATGGTAAAAAGAGCAAGAGAGACAGAGAAATCCCCACAGACTCCCTGCAATGATGCTAACTGGCATGTCATTGAACCCAATGTTGCTCACCTTCTTCACTGGGACAGGGAGGGGCACAGTTAGGGGGAGACTGGGGTGCTGCTGACTCATCTGTTAAGTCTGGCAGGGACAATGATTTAATATGAATATCTTGCTAAACGTTTCCCTGCACTGACTAAATGGTGATTAAATGTAGGCTAACACTAGTCTATAGCTAGCTAGCTTATTTCACTATGGACATTAAGCCAACAGGTTAATACCACTCACAGACTACAGGCTATAGGGATGGGCATTCGATTAAATTTTCTTTGTCGATCGTCGGGAGAATTAACGATCGACTATCGATTAATCATTAATATTTTTATATTAAAATTCATTATTTATTTAACTTTTTATAAATTAAAAACGCAACGAAAATACAAAAATACAGCATCTTTTTCCTCGATGAGATCTTAATTACAAGAAGAACAACTTGTGGCAGTTAAACTGGAGGTTAGGCTAAACTTGCACAGGCACAGGTACCTCCACACTAACTTGGTCAGCCCGGGCCGGGGAACCTTATTTAGTGAGTTTCTACCAGTCTGGTGATGATACGTCGTGACGGAATGTGACATACTGGTTCCAATATCCATCTTAATGAACTTGCAGATGCCTTGGGTAATTTTCTCTCTCTATCGCAGCTCCTCCGTGCTAACGCCGAGTTGATGCTAGGTTGAGACTGAGAGCAGGACGCGAAATTACAAATCCCACATTACCAGGGTCGGATGTCTGATGCACGGATGTGGTACATCATACTGTATGTGGTACATCATTTGAGTCGTGGCCGTGTTGTACTTATATACGGCATCGCAGTGTTTGCAGTGAACTAAGTCATTTTTTAAATCAAAATGGTCCCACGCCACACTTTGCCGTGACCTCTTCATGATTACTTTTGAAATCAAAACGGAAACTCGCAGGTAACTGAGTAGCCTATCGTGTCCCTGGGTGTTAAAATGCTTCAAGACTCACTACGCAACGCAACCTGCATTAGTTTAATCAATGACAAATTAACGTGATCAACGAAATTCTTAATGATCAATTATCGATCGTCGATTAATCATTGCCCATCCCTAATAGGCTACCCACCTTTCTTAGTGAAAAACTGGGTTACAGTTTGACACCCTTTCCTTTGTCTTTCCTCTTTCTCTTTTCTCTCTTTCCTTTTTTGAAAACCCGATTTTGATGTAACGTTACTTGGCAACATTGTGGTCACTGTAGTTCTGGCGCATCTACTGACTGCAACTAAACACCATAACTGAGTGCGCTAAGGCAGGACCAAACCATGTCATGCAGATACAGGGGGATGGTCAGTCAATATGGATGTTTACTTTTTGGTCAATGGAGATATTTAACTTTTACTGCCAAAAACAAGTAAAAACAAAGAGATCATTAATTTTATTGTTATATTTGAAATATATGTACTGAATGATGATGGTTTAATAATTTTATATTAGTTTTTTACCTATTTTTTGGGGCCCCTGTCATTCATGGGCCCTTGGAATTGTCCTAACTTTTCCTCTCTATACGGCACCCCTGGGTACAAATGATCTCAGGTATCTGTTAGACCTGGCAAGGTATACCTCCTTCCTGATGGTAGGAGGCAAAACTCAGAGTGTAGTGGGTGAGTGATGTTAGTCAAAATGGCCATTGCCCTCTGTGTGGCTCTGGCCTCATACACATACCCAGTGCTGTTGAGGTCAGTACCAATTATTTTCCGACATATGTTTACAGTTTTACCTAGTCTGTTTTTGTTGATTACACTCAAATTGCCAAACCAGCAGATCATAGCAAAGGTTAAAATTGACTCAACAAATGATGAATAAAAAGTTTTCACCCCTTCAACTTTCTTAAAAAGTCTGTGATTGGCTTTTTTACATATATAGTCTGTATTGGTGTCAAATTGGTAAATGGTGCCCAAGTACTTGTATTGGCTTACTACATCTAATGCTGTGCCATTAATCAAAGTTGAAGCAGTGGTGGAAGGATTGCGATGAAAGTCAATACACATCTCTTTGGTTTTAGAGACCTTGAGTTGTAAATATGAGTCCTTGCACCATGAGATAAAATTGTCCAAAACTGGGCCATGGCCCACCTCGTGATCCTGCAGAAGACTAATTATCACAGAATCATCAGCATACTTGATAATGTGCCTTGATTCAAACATACTCTGACAGTCATTGGTGTAGAGCACAAAGAAAAGTGGTGACAGAACACACCCCTGAGGTGACCCTGTTGAGCATGTGAGGGCCTTAGATAAAGTGTTATTTACCCGGGTTCTCTGTGACCAGCCAGCATATGGTACCAAAGTCAATATCAGGAAATTGCAATAGTCTGTGAGCAAGAATATGGGGCTGTATACAGTTGAACGCTGATGAGAAATCAACAAAACACAAGCGTTCATGTGTCTTCTAGCCCTCTAAATGTCCAGTAGCGAAGTCCAGCTGTGGCATCCTCAACCCCCTTACTTGGTAGATATGCAAATTGGAGTGGATCAATTTGCTTGCATTTGCAGATTGACGTCACAGCAGCTCAGTCCCAACAGAAGGACGCTGAAGAGGAAATAATTTGTCTAACCCGTGAAAGCAAAGACAACACACGCTCTTTGGTGGCACAAAAAGCTGTTGTGACCCCAGCTGCGACAGAGACTGGAGAATAAGACGAAGCACACGTCAGCTCTGATGGCCCAGGTGCAGACTCTGGGAGAGGCCAACAGGGCTAAAGATGAGCTTCTGGCTCTGAAAGACCAAATAATCTATCATCTGAGGTCTGAGCTCTTTGAAGGGAAGAGCCACATCAATCAAGCTCCAAGACACACCAAAGATAATGTTGGACATGCTGAGGTGTAATTTCCACTAGGGGACAAGGGGCACATGTCCCCTTTTTTCAAAATCTTGTTTGTGACGGGAAGTGAAAATGGCAGCAAGGAGGGATATCGTACCGGAGCTGCCCCTGCAACATTACAACAGCTATTTTCAGTCATAAACCATGACAACCCAAGTTTGATATTAGTAATCAGAGGTGCAGTGCTACGCCCTCTTCTGTGCTTCCGTTGGAACAGTCGCCCACTCATAGTTCCATAACCACGGTGTCTGTCCACCAACTCAGATTGGATAAATCAAAGGTAACTAAAAGAGGGGCTTAACAACCTAATTGGAATTAAAACTACCACTGCAATGATAGAACAGAATAGGAAAATTAGATGTGGACTATTAAATATTAGATCTCTGTCTTCTAAAGCATTATTAGTAAATTATTTGATATCAGATAATCAAATTGATCTATTCTGTTTTACCGAAACCTGGCTGTGCCATGAAGAATATGTTAGTTTAAATGAAGCCACTCCTCCCAGTTATAGTAATACTCAAATTCCTAGAGGCTCAGGCCGAGGAGGGGGGATTGCAGCCATATTTGATTCAAGCCTGTTAATTAATCCTGAACCTAAACTAAATTATAACTCATTTGAAAGCCTTGTTCTTAATCTTCAACATCCAACATGGAAAACAGACAGTTATATTTGTTGTTGTTTACCGAGCTCCAGGTCCGTATTCTGAATTTGTATCTGAATTCTCTGAGTTTTTATTATGTTTAGTCCTAAAATCAGACAAAGTACTTATTGTAGGTGGTTTTAATATCCATGTGGATGTTGACAGCAATAGCCCAGTAAACTTACCAAACAGGCCCAGGATGCTGCAAATGTTGGTATAATATGAAAGTGGTTGGTGGATTAAAGGCAAAAAAATAATAATTTATTGAATAAATCAAATTTGAACATGTCTGTCAGTGGCTGGTTGATCTTTAGCCTACAGTGTTTAGTTAATTTCCTATCTTATCCTGGCCTGGGACACATTATACGGTTTGATAAAGTATTGGACTTTAACTCATTGCACTTACAATAATGAGCGTAGCTATCCTCAATTTAGGTCATCCTGTACGTCTCATGTTCGGTTTTTCCTGAAGGGAAACACACTGTCATATGGGCACCTGACGGGCACAAGGCTACAATGCGCATGCGTCGAATCGTGCAGCACACACACGCCCCGAACCGAGACAAGCGGACCGAACGGTTCAAATGTTTTTTCATGAACCGTACCACCCCTAATTGTTACGAGGATGACACCCAACTATACCTATCAATTAAGCCAGATGAAACCAGTCAGTTAGCCAAACTTCAACATGCATCATCATGGATGACCTACAATTTTCTGATGTTAAACTCAGACAAAACTGAGGTGATTGTGCTGGGCCTTAAACACCTCCGAACCTCATTATCCAAAGATATAGTTACTCTGGATGGTATTGCCCTGGCCTCCAGCACTACTGTTATTTTTGATCAGGATATATCCTTTAACGGCCACTTAAAACAAACCTCAAGAACAGCGCTTTTTCACCTTCGAAACATTGACAAAATTAGGAACATCCTATCTCAAAATGATGCTGAAAAACTAGTCCTTATTATCAGGATGCGCAAATAAAACCCTTAAGACTCTCCAGCTGATCCAGAATGCTGCAGCACGTGTTCTGACAAGAACTAAGAAAAGAGACCATATTTCTCCTGTATTAGCTTCTCTGGATTTGCTTCCTGCAAAATTCAGGATTGAATTTAAAATCCTTCTCCTGACCTACAAAGCTCTAAACGGTCAAGCACCATCATATCTTGAAGAGTTCATAGTACCTTATTGTCCCACTTTTGTGCATTCTGCATTGCGCTCCCAGAATGCAGAGTTACTTGTGGTTCCTAGAGTCTCTAAAAGTAGAATGGGAGCCAGAGCCTTCAGCTATCAGGCTCCTCTCCTGTGGAACCAGCTCCCAGTCTGGGTCCGGGGGGCAGACACCGTCACCACATTTAAGAGTAAACTTAAAACTCTCCTCTTTGATAAAGCTTATAGTTAGGGAGTGAGGAGTTGCAGTGTTCGCCTAGCCCGGCGGGGGAGGGTGTATAACTGCAGACACAGCACACCTTCTTTTCTCTGCTTCTCTTCATAGTCGTCAGATTCATCTACCATATAATCAATAATATAATAAAAGTAGAGGGATGCAGGCCATATATATATATATATAAAACAATTGAATTGCCTCAAACTTCCCACCAGCCAGCTGAACTGATTGAATATGAGTGGTGGAACATCTTAACCAAGCTATTTTTTTATACAGGGTATTATAAAACAATAAAACTGTTGATACAAAACACAACAAAACTCATATACAATATTCTGTTGGCCGTTGTGCTCAGTAAGTAACTTTATATACTTAACATGTTCAAAATAAAATAAACTACTTATACTACTGTCATACTTATTTTATATTTAGAGGCGCTGTTCCTCATCTGGCACTACTATGATATTTTTTAGAATACTCCAATATTCACTTCAATATTTGAAAATAAGGGTGAAGCACAAATAAAGCTGCAGTTTAAACTGTTAACACTAGATGGCAGGAGTGTAACATTACTGCAGAACTGTCTGCCTGCTCTGTTTGCAGAACACTACCTTCCTTTTTTGGCTCATTATAAACCTTAACATCTTATATGAAAGTGGACTGTTTTGAATAAAATAAGACACAATTTAAACCATGATTATGATTATGACTAAACTGTAACTATGTCTAAGTCTGCCCTATAATTGTTTTTTGTTAATATGGTGTGTTAGTTGTTTTTTTCACCTGAAAATTACAGCAGGGGATTTGATTTGGTTTTGCTGAGCATGGTATCAAAATAAATTAACTCCAAGAGAGGATTCATTTTAAAACTGTCTACTTAAAAACACTTTAGGATTAAAGCAGCTATTTCTAGGTTTTTCTTCCAACGTTTGAAGAACCCGTGTTAGAGGGAATAGAAAGCAGAGAAGGGACTTTTTGAGATGACTCTTACTGTTTGTGGTCCAGAAGATTAAGGCAGAGGACAGGAGGGAGGAAAAAACAGACGTGTGCACAAAGGAGCTTGTTAAAAAAAAAAGGAGAAAAATATAGTAGCTATACCTACAAAAGACAGACTGTTTACTATGACTAATGGCATGAGGTTAGCAGTTGTCAGGGCAACTGGCCAGCCATCCACCGAGGCCTCAGAGGCAAACAGGAAGGGGAGTGGGAACTGAGAACAGCAACTGAAACTGAAAGAGCAGTTAGTGCTCTGACTGAACCGAGTGAGCTGTGTGTAAATGTGTGAAACACGGAGACATCTGCTCTGACAAAAATCTAAACCACACGCACAAGAGACATATTTTCCACTTAGCACGCATACCTCTTAATATTCGTGTGCAGTCATTACATGTGCTAACTTGCCTCAGCCCCAAGCCTTTATTTCTTATCTCAAACCTGAGCTCCAACCCCATTTGTTGCCCAGTTAGGACAGGCAGCATGTCCTCAACATTTTACTGGACATTAACATCAGCAGATACACAAGTTCTCACAGTCTCTCATAAGCCATAAAACTGGACTCTGAGCTTTGTGAGTGCACAAGATAAACTGTTAGCAATCTGTCTACATGTCATAAACAGTGGTGGAAGAAGTAAAAGTACTACAGTACTGAAAAATACTCTAGTACAAGTAAAAGCCCTGCATTGAAAATGTTACTTAAGTAAAAGTATGTAAGTATTATCAGGAAAATGTACTTAAAGTATTAAAAGTATTCTATGCAGAAAATAGCTCACATTTTAGAAACTGGACATAGTCAAAACCGTTTTGTCTAATGATTTCAGCTGTAATTGTAGGGCTATATATTGTTGGGTTTAATTCAACAAAACATATTTTATAAACTGCATGTGTTTTATGTGCAAAGATCTTAAGTTGTAACTAGTAACTAAAGCTGTTAAATTCATGTAGTGGAGTAAAAATATTTCTCTGTGAAATATGGAGGAGTAGAAGTAGAAAGTGGCAGGAAAAGAAAAGACCCAAGTAAAGTACATCAACATTTAGTACTTAAGTACAGTACTGGAGTAAATGTACTTAGTTCCATTCCACCACTAGTCATAAAGCACGTTAATAAACACCTCAGAATAAATACAAAAACATTCTTTATTGAGATTTACATGTTGATTGACTTGTAGTTCATAATGTACAGAGAATAAGCAGTGGAGACATGTTGCACTGCATTTCAAGCAGCTGAGCAATTACCTTTTTTTATATTCTTTGAACTGAATGGCAATATTACCCTTTATGGTGCTGACACACACCTCAGATCTGACTGAACAATGATTCAGTGGCTCTGAATCACATCAAGCAAAAGCAGGTTGGAACTAAACGATAGATCACTTTTCTTTTTAACATAATTACATCTCGTCGACATCAACTTTCACTGTTGACTTTTGGCTGCAATGACTTCCTTTTAACACACATAAAGCAGAAATGTAAGTAAAGTTACTTATAAGTGCACTTGAGGTATTCCTTGCTACACCTCTTTCTAATAACAGGGTCAGCCTTTGGAGGCAATGTGAATTATAGAGGGGTCTGAATATTTGATAGTTCGAGTAGAAGTCTTGATCATTTCGATTTTTAAAACATTAAATATTATTTCATTCAATATATCCACTCTGCTGTGAAGGTCTAATATGGATCATCATGTTTATAGGCCAAGCAACACTTAGAGTATAGTAAATAGGCACACTTAAGTTTATCAAACAATTGCCAGTATCTGATTTGGTCATCACAACTACAGGATTGTGCAAATCCCAACTGTTATTTTTTTAAATATCTTGTTTAGAGAGGATGTAACCACTATGACAAAATTGCAGGAGCTAAAAAAAAAAAAAAGGCTCACAGAGACAAATGCATTGTTTATAAAAAAAAAAAGGGCAGGTGTTTGTAAAGGCTGTTGACAAAATGATTAGCATACATTGCTTTAAATATGGTCTGTTTATTGTAGCCTTACCATCAAAAAGTAGCATGAAGTGGAACCACACAGAAATAGAAGCAACTTTTCAGTATGTGATGCAAGGTTTGGAACCCTAAAAAGGCACACGGGAGGAACATTTTGGTAAAGCAATGCCTATTCCACACCTGCTATCAAGTAAGACCAAAACCCCTTTGATTCAATGAGACTCAAATAAATTCACCATGATAGTAATGTGCGGTCCAGTGTAAGTCTCTCTAGTGGTTTGGTATTTGTCCTATTTGTTTTTGCTTGAGGAACTTTTCAGAGCTGTTCCCACTGGGATTTGCGCAAGCCAGGGAGGAGAACTGTGCTTTAGCCTGCTAGCTGCTGACACAAAGTAGCTTTCTGACACACATCATAATTCATAACTGAGGACTCTCAGGGGGACCTTATATAAACATTTCATATTCTGGTACTTTACATTTTACTAAATAATACTGAAACAAATGATTCCAATAATTCCTTGTAAAACAGGCAACAAACACAAAATACCTTCCATTTGCAGCCAACATTCATCATTCTGTGCATAATATATTTACTTTTAAAATGTGTCAAAAGACATTTATATATTTATCTTTAAGACAACAGGAGTAAGGCTAGTGGCTAGTGAGCCGAAGAATGGAGGGATGGACATAATGAGGAAAAACAAAGGAGAGACTTAAACTGAGACATCTGTGCACTAAAGTCAACTGGGAAACAAAGACACTAGACTGTAAAAACAACAGCGCTCAGACCTGCTGACGACACGGTCCTCTGGGATGTATCTCAAGCCCAGACTTCCCTATTCCTTAGTATTATAGCAGGACATTCACTTCAAATGTGCAGAATTAACTGCCGATTGCACTCACTTTCGCTGACACCGTCACTCAAGTTAAGATGTTCAGATGTTCGAACCCTGAGATTCAGTCCCTCTGTCCCCTCCCTCTAACCCAATGGACTCACATAGAAATAGTCTAACATATGGGCATGTTTGTTACACCGCTATTCAATTAACCAGGTCAAGACATGTACACACTGTGCACAAAGATAGCGTAACAAGCACTTCTTCATCCCTCCATGATTGCCACAATGACACTGCCTCCTGTCTCAATCCACACAGGGCCAAGTTCAATTCCTGAAAGCTACCTGCGTGCATGCGTCACTAGCAGACTAAAGCACAGATAGTTTGAATCCAGCTATCAAAAGGCACACATTTTCAATAAGGCTTTTCCACACACACACCACACACACACACACACACACACAGCTGTCCGTGACGTGCTGAAGCAGCTTGCAGGCATACATACATATGAGCTATGTACATTATTAACGCCAGAAGGAAAAAGAGAAGACATGAATACATAGTTCACAGTGTGTCAGTCAGTCTGTCAGCGAGTCTGTCGTTCTTTCTGTCTGTTCATCCGTCTGTGTGTTGGCGGGGTACTTTGTCCTGAGGTCTCCAGACAGACACATACACACGCCTGCTTTCCACTGCGCCGGCCAATCAGGGCTTCATGTTTGTCGATCTTTATCTAGATCACAACATGCCTTTGATTCTTTTTTGCAACTTGCTGCTGGTTTAAGCTGGTTTGCCAACAGAGGTGTGTTTTCCCATGAAATGTTGTGTTCATTGCTTTGTTGTGAACACGTCTTTGTTCCAATCCGTGTGTGCCGATAAAACATTTCGTAATGTTTCATGCTTACACTTGAGCTTACACAATGTTAAGAAGACGTAATGGTGAGGAATCTTAATGGACGTGTGTCTAAATCTGGCCATTCCATGAGAAGAGATTTAAAAAATGTAAATGACATACAAAAAAAACTTCCTGTGAACAACTATTAGGAACCATTAGTTTGATTTGAGACTGTATACAGCTAAAAAAATCACAACACAGTGGATGGATATTAGGATGTAGTTATAACTCTACAATAAGGCAATACTGACTCAAAGATAAATCATTAAAAAGTGCATTAATCTACAGGTCGGACAATTAAAAACATTTAGACATTTTCACAACTAAAAGAGTACTTTTTTCATTAGATGAAAAGTGGTGAATTTCTTTCATTGGGCATAATGCATGCTTAAGTGTTAGCACAAAGCAGCAGAGAACCCAATCGTCCAGTGACACGTGGATGATTATGGAGTCTAAAAGGCCACATATAACAGATGTGGACATGCACACACGGTTCCATTTATTCCAAGTCTGCATACGCGTTTGTCTGTGTGTCCATGTGGTCATTAATTCTAAGCTGCAGGCGGATGGTTCCCGAACCCTCGCAATCATGGGAAGATGATGACACACACGGACCCTCGCATCCACTTTTTTTTTTTTATTATTATTATTTTAAACAAATAATGAATTTGGCATAAGTGCTCACCAATCAGTGGGCATGACAAGCCCTGGCAAATTAAGTTAAGTTTCCCCGATTAAGAGGGAAAACTGAGAGAATTCATTGCCCAGACAGAAGCTACAAAATAAAATCAAAGGTTTTGATGCTCGCCCTGTTTCGGCTCCATGCAGCGCTGATGGGAGGAAAAAACAAACTGTCTCTCTCCGTCAATCCTATGTCCTGGAAGCAGTGATGGTACTCCCTCATCTGGGGTTAGAGGTCAGGAGGAAGTCACATCCGAGGTTTTCATAATGACACTTGCGCGCATCTCATGGGTGTGGCTGGTTGCCGTAGAAACCAGAGAGTTGTGGTTGTAGGCGGGCGTCCAGCCGTCTGTGTGGTAGCTGATGAGCGGCACCGGGTCCCGCGTGCTGGTCACCCGGAAGTTGGGCTTGGTTGCAGTGACGAAGGTGGCCATGCCGGGGAGAGGACACGTGGGAATCCTGAGAACTGACGGGTTGTAGTCCTGCCTCCAGACTGCACTGACACCCTGTCAGTTCAAACAAGGAAAAAGAAGACGAAGAAGAGGTGCGTAAGCAAAAGCGCAATCAGAGCCACAAAAGGCTGTGGCTAATTTCCTGACGTATGTTATGGTGAAACCCCACCGCAGAAATAAGCTGAATCAACACCTCAGTGATCCAGTCAGAATATGACGTTATGCATTACATGTTAAAAAAAAAAACAAGTGTCAATATCACTGTATCCAAGAGCCAGGAAGTGTATTTCTTATTGACTACTATTATTCACTGCAAAAACTAATCAGGACTTGAAGGAAGGTTTCTACATTACAACAAAGTTAAGAACACTGTACTCTACCACTGATGTAGAGTGTGTGTGTGTGTGTGTGTGTGTGTGTGTGTTCACTGTGGGTACAATGTACTACAAAGGACAACATCAGATCAAACTGTTAATGTTTGACAGCCACAGTTCCTGACAAGGCCCTCCTCTTTCTCAGTCTCTCGCAACATTACAGGAAGGAACACACACACACACACACACACACACACACACACACACACACACACACACACACACACACACACAGTTTCAGCAGTAAGGTTGAAGCAGGTAAAAACCTGTTTTTTTCTGTTGATCAGAGCAGTTAATTATTCATCACTCTCTTCTCTGTGTATAAAGTGTGTTGAATGGGAGACTCACCTCTTTGGTGTCCTCTGTGTCACTGTCTGTGTCGCTGCCTGTAGAAATAAAAAATATGTAAAGAAAGGCAGGGATAAACAGTCAATTCATTAGTATTCAGGTATTTAGCAAGAAGTCATTCTTTGATCAAATACATCAGGGTGAAAGAAACACAGAAAGAGAAAGACGTGAAGAGCGGGAGAAAGAGGAAGAGCTCAATTAAACCAGGAAAACATATTGACCATGCTTACATGCAACAGTGCGTGTTTTACTATTTGAACAGTTTAAACGGTGCAAACACCTGCACACAGTAGCACAACTCAATGAACCATGACTTTTCAAGCCATGGTAGCGATAGAGAAAGGAAAAGAAAGTAGAGACAAAAAATGACAGATTGAATGATTACAACTGTAAACTGACAGAGCCACTTCTACCTGTATGACTGGTTGGGGCAGAGAAAACGCACACACGCACACACACACACACACACACACACACACACACACACACACACCCACACACCTCTGGGTGGTAATGAAAATGAACTCTGAGCATCACGAAATATTAAGGCATCGCCATGTTTAGTTTCCAGTGAGCACGCATGGTTATGGATCTCTAACAAAGTTTTTTATAATTTATTTTTTTACTTCTAATTATTAAGTACATTTAATATCATAAAAATACTTTTTATATTTAAGTACAGTTAATATTTAGATACTTTAAGACTTTTACTTGTAATATTGTAAAAGGTAACTTTAACTTTTACCAAAGTCATTTTCTGGTAAGGTACTTTTACTAAAGTATTGCTTTAAAGTATTTTATACAACACTGGTAGAGTAGAGTGATGTGTAAGCGTGCGTGCGTGCGTGTGTGTGTTCTCTCACCACAGCATGAAGACACAGGAGAGATTTGGAGCGGGTACGAGTGGGAGGAGCTAACAGTCTGCTCTTCGTTCTCAGTGGTCACTTCGATCGTCTGACAGACGAATGGCAGCTGCTCGCTGGTGATCACGTGGTCTTCTACTGAGCTGTGAATGGCTGTGAATGGCCACATCGGATATGTTATGACAGGCTGAACACATGATGTCACTCCAGGGCTGTAAATTAATTATTGATCAAATATATATTAAGTGTGTGGAAAGATCTAGTTACACATCTACCCACTGATGAGAGATTAAGCGTCTTCTCCATCAGCTATTCGGACACCTCACAAAATCAAAGTGTAGTTATTCAATATTTATAAAGTCAAAAAAACTGCTGTGACCGTGGCATTAGAAATCAACTTGAACACCAAAGCATCCTCTCAAGGCATATAGTGAGCAGAGAGTGAACGTATTAGGGCAGGAGTCAGTTATTATGCTTTATAAGTTCAAGTCATCAACCAGACTGTCAGAAACATAATGTAACCAGAATATGGGGCCCATACATGAATGCAATATTGCATAATTAATGGGGGAGAATTTGATGAACTGATTTTAATGTAATGTATAAGTCACTACAAATATGTGTGAGAGATGACTGGTGCTGTATAATGTCAATGTTTTACTGTATAGGTGTCAGTAGGTTACAGCAGTGGGATGACTGCTTAGTGAGAGATCACTGTTGTTCTTGTCTCTGTTTCTATAAAAAGGCAATACAAATGTGAATGATGAAAATTAAAAACAATTATGTAACTAGCAATATGTCTGTGACCAGGTTTAACTGTTTTACAATGACAACACATCAGAGCAGAAATATATTCTAAAAATAGGCCTAAACCGAGGTATGATCCAATATATTAATAATATAGCGGATATCTGAATATCAGCTATATCCGGGCCAAGACTTCCTCTTCCGGGGGCCGGGTCTGACTTGAGACGCGAGAATGTTGTTGGAGTTGAGAAACAACGTCTCTAAAAACAGAAATCTGCATATGAATGCAGATGAATACATTTAAAAAAAGAAGAAGCTAAATGGCCGTCAAACGATCGGTTTCGAGGTTGCATTTCAGCCAACGTGTTCCGCCTGTTTTGCCCTCAACACGGGCTGTTTACTTGCATGCAACCAAAGCCCTCTCCATTGCTAAAACAGACTACAAAGGGAAACCAGAATTTTTTTTGATACCAACATTTTGTCCCATTGCCTACAGGTTGTGCCTTCACATAAAGATATCGGTTTGCAGAGATCACTGGTGTAGTACCTGAGCCACTGTCCGTCAATGTCAGCTCTAGTGCTTCCTGCTTGATCACTTCGTGTTCGATCATTTCCTGTTTGGCGTAGTCAATAAGTCCAACATGAGTGACTGGAGATGGAGAAGCTACCTGATGTTGAGAAGGGAAGAGAGTGGAAGAAGAGACCGAAAAAGATTAATAATTATGGAAGATCAATTTTAAAATCGTGCATGCCGTTTTTGTGTCCAAACAGGACGGTGACTTTAATGTTACAGGAGCACATCTGTGCCTGTGTTGTCATCACACTGTGATGAACACCTGTATCAGCAGCATATATAGCGCAGGAAACCTTTAACTCAAACTTCTAAAACACAGAAGTTTATTTATACCAGTTATATGGACAGCAATACTCACATTCCCATTTAAACATAGTATCCTCAATCTAATAACTTCATTACATTTTAGCTGGGATAATGAGAAACTCTAATAGTGACAGAGGGGATGTAGTGACTCGGTGCACAGATATTAGTAAGCTTCATGCTGATGGTTTTGCGTATTTAGCTCTAAAAAATATACTTGGAACAGATTTTTATAAACAGCTTATTTTAGCTAAGACCTAGTCTTGCTTTGCAAGACCTTCCTCCATAGCACTGCGGAGGAGGGTCTGGCGAGTCCACAAAGCATTCCGGGATGGAAGTAAAACCTGCTCTGGCTTAATCCCAATCATCTTGGCCGGCGCTGAGCCTCTGCAAAATATCCTCGGGAAGGAACTTGTTTTGGTGGAACATGTGTACATTCAAAAGTTGTTTTAGTCGTGCAACAGAAAACTGATTGGACAGATAGTCCAGTTAGCTGTCTGGATTTACCCGGCAGAGATCTGAGGAGCAGTTAACCATAGATCTCATAAATCCACCGGAGTTTAAAATTCCAACACAAAGGAATCGAATATCTGGCCTAAATGAGTGAAATCCGGCGGAATTTCTGTCGCCAACAGAGCAATCCCAGAAGTGGAACGTCGAGGATGTAGACTAGCTGAGACCATACCAGGATACAACCTGATGTCTGGAGCATTTCAGGCATGTAAACACAGATATTACACTGACCAAAATGTACTAAACTAAGCAGCCCAATATTACAGTAAACAAGCATTCTTGTTCACTCCTAAACACATAATGAAAATGTTAAGGTTAAATAGAAATGAATATACTGATAAGTAGATTTCACATTATATAAATCAGTCAGTATTTAAGAGTCATTTTTATTCAGTTTTGACTCTACACTCAAATCTAAGCAATACAGAATTTAAGATTTCCAGAAATCTTAGCAACATTTCTCAGTAAAGTTAAGTACCTCTGTGTGACCAGATTAGCCAGGAGAGGACTATTTATTGCAAGGCCTGAGTGAGAAATCAGAAACACTCTCTCTGGTGGTATCATTTCCCATCATGCTGCTGTTCTTCAGCGGCCCTGCCACTTATGGTGAGCAGAAATAAAATGTTGAATAAAAGGTAATGTCACGTGTGGCCGGGTTAGCTCAGTTGGTAGAGCTGGCGCACATATGTAGAGGTTTGCTCCTCAACGCAGTGGCCGCGGGCCCCACTCTGACTTGCGGCCCTTTTCTGCATGTCATTCCCCCCCCTCTCTCCCCTTTCATGTCTTCATCTGTCCTGTGAAAATAAAGGCCTAAAAATGCCCCCCCAAAAAATTATCTTAAAAAGGTAATGTTTAATAGATGTGTGTGTTATGTGCCCACAAAAACCACTACTCTATCCTGCACATGCTGTGGGTGTCATGTGTAAAAGGGCTTTGACATGTTTATCTACCTCTTTATTTCCCTTGGGCCTCCCCTCCTTCTCTGTCTTCTTCTTTCCTAAATGGACATACAGACAGAAACACACACACCTTTCAGAAATGGATTTAAAAGCAACAATACACGTGGCGAGGGTCTTGATACGGTAAATATGGAATTATAAATAAGTCTGTTCAAGAGAAATGGATCACATCTAGAAAAGTGATAAGAGTTATTAACCACAGCAGCAGCACTCACCTTTCTTTTGTGATTAACAATTCTCTCTTTTTTTAAACATACAAAACACAAATTCGCAACATGAGCATATCCTCCCACAAAAATAATAACAAAAGAGACAAACTGTAAACCAAATAAACATGTGTATAAATGACAACACCATAAACCAGTTATACACGTCTCTCCCCAGCACAAAGCTTCATAGGAGCCGTACAGAAAGCTCAGGTACTTTCCCCATATACCCTTAGCCCTTCATTCCTCCATCCCCTAAAAAGAATCTGTCTGGCTATCATTAAACTAGTCTGCACCCAGCTTCTTATGTGTTTAGCACTCACCTTTCTTCATGTTTCTCTCGGAGGAGGAGAGCATCTTATAGACTCTGAAGGCATTAGTTCCCTTTTTGTTGCTTTTATCCTTCACCTCCTCGATGTCTGGAAGGCTGTTCATGGCACAGCGGAAATTAGCCTTCCACGTCTTTGGGTCTGGACGGTCGATGCCTGCCTGGTATTTGCCTACACATACACAGAAACAGAAAGTCACAGGAGATTGACCGGGTGGTTATTTATTTCCAAGTATAGTATGTAATTATTCAGTTTGTGATTTTCCTCGTACATTATTCAGCTTAAATTAGTCCACTGCTCTGCAAGAGATTAGACAAAATGAAAAGTATGCTTTTTTGATGTGCATTTGTTGGGTATGACACATCATACAAACACAGTTACAAACTTTAAAATGAGACTATTAATTGGTTATTATTAGTTTTTAGGTGGCAAACGCTGGTATAATCAAATCGTGTTTCTTCAAACAATTAAAAAAACATACTTTATGTAAGTTTAGTTCTGTGGACTGTGCTGGTTGGAGTTTGTTTAATTTCATAAATACACTTACACACAGAATCAGTGAATTAATTGTTCATCAAACTAAGTATTGCTAGTGACTATTTAGATTACCAACAAGCTATGTCTGGACACTGCAGCTGATTGCTAAAAGTAGGTAAATTTCTTTCTCGGCTTCCCTAAAGTGTGGAACTAAAAATAAATAATATTTTCCACTGGCAATTTCTGCATTTCTGACTTTTTCATTTTTGCAATCTTTTTCTGAACCTGGGATGTCCTGGGAAGAATCGAGCTGATTTTAAAACATTTTCCTCTTAACTGATGCAGCTAGAAGTTGTGGGACTTTCTCACAGAGCCGCTGTGTGCTTCCTAACAAAGGCTGAGACACTTTCTGCGGCCTCAATGAATGGGACACTCCGGCAACTTGGTCATTTAGATTTCTTCCTAAAACATATAATGCGCATCAAAAGTTTCTTTAATTTTAGACAGAGAAGTGGTGCGGTGTCTGGTAGGCATGCAAATGAAAACCACTGAAAAGGAGAACCCCTGTTAGATGTGTGTGTATTACCAGTATGTATGGCCCATCTCATGAAGAGCGGAGCATCTTTCTCCAGGTCCCAGCCATGACGCGCTGCATGCATCCATGGGATCTGGAAGATTCTCTTTTCCTAGAGACATTTACATTTTGTCAGCTGCTGAACTACAATAATTGTGTTTGTGTGTTTGTGTGTGTGTGTGTGTGTGTGTGTGTGTGTGTGTGTGTGTGTGTGTGTGTGTGTGTGTGTGTGTGTGTGTGTGTGTGTGTGTGTGTGTGTGTGTGTGTGTGTGTGTGTGTGTGTGTGCGCGCGAGTGTGTATCAGTTCAGTATCAGTTAGGGCTGCACAACATATCGTTTTTTATCATCATCATCGCGATATCTCCTGGCGCAATAAACACAGACGCCGAAAAAAAAAGACACTCAGAGAAAATATCAGTAGAAAACTGCACTTTCAAATGTAACGGTCATTCTTCTTCTTTTTGTTCATATTCAATTTGTTCAATGAAAGAATGTTGGAAATCATTTCCTTTCATTTGTTTCATACCCAACAAGCACTTTGTTGTATTTTAGCAGAATACTGAAAGCAGCGGAAATGCAGAACTGAGATCACTTTAATAATATATTTACTTATTGCAAGTAATATTGTTATTAGGGGTGTGCAAAACAACCAATTCACATTCGTATCGCGATTCAAGCTCTACCGATTCAAAATCGATTCATAGAATTCCAAAAATCTATTCATTTTATTTATTTATTTTATTGTATGTCTACTGCAATCACATGGGAAAAGTAACCACATTTACATACTGTGAATCTTTTTATTAACCGAGAATCGTTTTTGAATCGAATCTTGAGCCTAAAATCAATATCGAATTGAATGGTGACATTTTCTGAATCGTGCACCCCTAATTGTTATGGCGATATTCAGCAACGCTATCGCCTATTTTCCTCATATTGTGCAGCCCTAGTATCAGTGTACACTTACTTTGTTAACCCATTTGAGTCCCGGTATCTGACAGGAGTCGATCTGTTCCTCGAGCCACGGCCTCATCCTCATTCTCTCTACTGGCATCGTTTTCTGTGAGCACACACACATTCAGACACAAACACATACGCATGTGTAGGAGTGTGTATATTATAGATGGCAACATCTGTATGTAGGACGACTGATTACAAACAATTCAAAGGATTTTCCTGAAAAAGGTTTAATGACAGTATATTATGACTATAATGGGTATCGCCACTGATTTCCTAAATGGATTCGATTCCGATTCACAAGATTCTGATTCTATTTGATTCTGTATCGATTCGATCCGGGATATTTCAGTTACAATACCAATTTTGCTTGGATATAAAAAGAGATTCTTAGAGAACGTGTGCTGTAACTTGTACAAGGAAGCCTCTAATTCGGTGCATTGTTAAAAATATTAATGTTGTCATTAAGAATTGACCCCAAAGCAGTTGCACTGACCCAGAAAAAAATAAAATTGTACAAGTGCTTTCTTTAGTGCAGAGGGTGTGATGCCTAAAGCCAAATATCTGTGAAATGGCCATGTCAGATTATCCTCCTCTGCCTAACTTTGGAGCGTTGTTTAGCATGCCATGGATTCCTTAGATCGTCTAGTTTCATTTGATACAAACATCTTCACTCTAGCTTTAAAACGAAGCCCCCTAGAAGATTGATCTCGGGATTTTACGAATCGATATCTGATCATTCAAATCCAGATCAAAACCGATTTTTTTTTTTTAAACCCAGCCCTAATTATGACAATTTAATTCTAATAGAAAAAAAAGGGTTGTAATTGGAACAGCCAACAATACAAATATCATGAGAGGGAGCAACCACTTATGGGTATTTTGCAATACGAAACCATGCTCTGTGAGCAAAACATAGGCGAGAGTTGAATCCATTGTGTCTGCGGTTGTAAAGATAAAACTCCTGCCAAGTTCATGACAGTGAACTTACACTATCACTGTGACTGCAGCCGTGTACGCCACCGCTATCCACAACCACATACTGGCCATGTTTGATCTGATTAAATTACATTTCAAATAAAATATTTTAGAAGACAAGAGTGACTACAAGTTAATGAGTACAGCGTGTTTATCTATTTAAAAAAAAAAAAACAATACAGAGCAGCCCAGCCCATTTGGTTTAAGAGCAGTCTGATGGGATCAAAGTCCTTAAAGGACCGGATCAGCCGAAGAGCCTGACACTCCCCATGCACACAACACACTGCCTCCTGACAGGTCAAACAGGGTGACATGGCACAGCCTCAAACACTGAGTAGTATCCTCTTTTTTCAGTGGTGGAATGTATCCAATTACATTTACTCAAGTACTGTGCTTAAGTACAAATTTGAGGTACTTGTACTTTACTTGAGTCTTTTCTTTTCATGCCACTACTCTGCTACATTTCAGAGGGAAATATTTTACTTTTTACTCCACTACATTACTCTGACAGCTTTAGTTACTAGTTACTTTACAAATTAAGAGTTTTGCACACAAAACACATGTAGTTTATAAAATACGATGTTTTGTTCAAAGTTAAACAACCCAACAGCATATAGGCCTACAATTGCAGCTGAAATGATTAGACGATTAAACACAAGACGGTTTTGACCATTTCCAGTTTCTAAAATGTGAGCATTTTTCTGCATGATACTTACATACTTTTACTTAAGTAACATTTTCAGTGTAGGACTTTTAAAACTTCCAGCTGCATCCAGCTTACAGTGTACAGGTCGACTGCAGCAATATCATCAGCTCTATATTACTATGGCTAACAATAACTTTACAAAAGTGGTAGTATAAATATATACAGTTTATGGTACAAATACTGTACGGTATCGTAATTAAATATGTTGAACCAGAAGTTTTCACAGCTGTATTAGTAAAAATATGAATGAATTTTAGGGTTAAAATTCCAAAAAGTAAATCATAGGGATAAGTCATTAACTCAGACTTAACTAGCGTCAGACCAGACTGCTACTTATAATACTATGTGTGTTTTTTGATTGCACAATGAGTCACATTTACTATCCTTTGTAAATTGCAACAGTTACCAGGCAATGAATATTTACAATAGCTAAACCCTGTAATTGCAATTATAACCCACAAAGCCTAATCTTACATATTTGTACGTTACAAATATTATTTATGACGTTAAGTTGAAGTATGGTTTTGAAGAGTGCTTCTACACGACTTGCCCTGCTTACTGTCAACCATATCATTTCAAACAAAACACATTTCTAAGTTGCAGAGCATGATACGTTAACGTTACCTGTAGTGCAGTTCAAATAACATCATGCTTACGGTACTCTGAATTACTAACACATGCACGAAAAGCCTGAATACAACATGGATTTGTTCACGTCAGCTCACTTTTCCTTCCATAACAAAATGCAATTAAACAATACTTTTAAAATGTCAAACTAACAAAAACCGTCCCTCTGATAGCATACTAGCCAAATGCTATCAAATACGAACAAAAGCTTAGTTCTAGCCATTTAGAACCTCTGACTTTTGGTAACGTTAAATGTTAGTAACAGGTTTATTTGGCATTGAAGTTTGATTCGGTAAAAAAGGTCAAGTCAAGAGTTAACAGCGCGGTCTGTTAGTCTAACGTTTCAAGCGTGCTGACCCCAAAAGAACCAAGCCAAAAGCGAAAATAAATACCGTACCTAATCAACGAAGGCAGAGAAAAACTACAGTAGCTATTACTTTCACTTACACACACAGCGAGCTAGGGATCCGTCATGTCGTCCTGTGGGAAGTCTGTGTGCTGCAAGTCAACAGTGTTAATATGCGGAAATAAAATGTTACCTGTACAGTTTGGACGGCCTGTAGCCTCACAGTCCTGCTGTCAGAACAACAGACGCAGCTGAAGTTGGACAAGGTATTTGTCTTTTTTTTGTAGAAAAAGGAAAGCGTGGTAGTCGTTTATTTCTGTTTCTGTGCCCAGACCGAAAGCAAAACAACGGCTGGTTCGGGAAGTGGGGGCTAGAGCTGGAAATCCCCCTCCTCTCTCGCACTCGCGCGAGCGGCGTCGCGGAAGTCTCTTGACAGCGTGCGCGCTCCCAAAAAAACCTGAATGAAGAGGGCTCACTCTGCTCTTATTTTCTTGGTACCACAAAAGTCAACATAAACCTCTTCTCATGCTTTATTTATTTATATTATGTAGAACATGTATTATATGTAAGTGCACCAGTGTTAGCAATTAGGTTGTTTTTCAGATTTTACACTGTCACCCTAAAAGTAACGTTAGGCCTATTAGAATTAAATGACCCTGTGTCCCTGTGTGAATATATTATAGAATTACAACAATATATAACTCTCAATACTCATCTATGCAACTCAAATGAAGTGCATATGTAGTTAAATATGTTAGTTATTATTTCTGTTTTGTTATTGCATTTCCTTGTTGAGTGTCTATAAAAAAAATGTTGTGACCCGGCTGCTGTAACAACACAAAATCAGTTTGGTTTCCGTTTCTATTTCTCCTGTCCAAACCGCTGGTTATAAGGTTGAAAACATGGTTGATATTTCACCTGTACACAGCTAAAATAGCCTACCGTGGCCAAATACAACTAAATGCCTACCATTAAAAATATGTAAGGCGAGGGCATAGCCTGTAGTCTATGGGCGAGGTGAGTAAACACGTAGAGTGTGAACTACTATTGTTTAATTTAGCCAAAGCATAGGAGCACATGACATGCGGAAAACTACCCACGCCCACTTTTGAATAGACGATCTTTGAGTTGAATTTTATTTTCACTTCCTGTTTCTCCCCCTCCTCCCCCCATGCCCCATCCATCCATTTCTGCGCTGCTGATGCTAGAAACGAAACAAGAAACTTGTGTGTGTGTGAGATTAGACATCCCACCTGCAGTTATTTGGAAATGATTGTCACTATATTTGCATGCGCTGAACGGATGCCCTGTAGTTAGAGATGTGGGTTCAAAAAATGACCAATGTGCATTTTACACTGAACACAAGAGTTTTCGGTTAGGAAGTTTCTTTTATAGATTCAAAAAATGCACCGTTGCAGTTTGTTTAAAATGTGTACACGATTAAACATGCTATTGTATCTTACATTTTGAAAAGGTTTAAACAATGGGATTGATATCCTGACTAACACTGTGAAATACTTGATTTGCTGTGTCCACTAAAATAAAAAATACATCAATACCAGGTATTCAATTGTATGCAGGCTATATACATTTTCAGATTATGTTATGTTGATGACATTCCTTTCATTTCTGCCACAGTTTGTCCCCTACGTGGCCCTTTCTTTTTACACCAAATAGAAACTTTTTTTTTAAATACAGGAACAGAAATTATGATGTTTGAAAAGCAATGATTTACTACCAACCAGTCTTGTATAAAGTACTTGAAAGCAATACTTGAGTAAAAGTACAAGTATGTTACCAGAAAAGGACTTTGGTAGAAGTTAAAGTCACCTTCTAGAATATTACTTGAGTAAAAGTCTTGAAGTATCTGATATTTACTGTACTTAAGTATCAAAAGTAATTTTCTGACACTAAATATACTTAAGTATTAGAAGTAAAAGTAAAAAAAAAAAAACATTGATTATGAACTTTATGGCCAAAGGTGTGTAACATTATCTTCCTCACTACTGTCGTTGGGGGGTGGTCATCGTCTGTTACCATGGCGGCAGAGCCTGCAGCAGTCATTATGCTTCCTCCTCTTCTTCTTTAGTTTTAGCCTCTGTTTTTTTCTTATTTTCTTACCGCTTGGCAACAAACAGGCATCAGGTCACCAACTGGAACGGAGCGAGTATTATCTTGGCAATTTAGGAGCAATGATTTACCATATCTGCTTTTTTTTTCCAGTGTAACAAATTTCTTCAGATTTTATTGTGTAGTAACGAGTAACTAAAATGCTGAGGAGAAATGTAGTGGAGTAAAAGTAAACATTTTATTTAGGAAATGTAGTGGAGTAAAAGTAAAAGTTTCCAGAAATATAAATAACGAAGTAAAGTACAGATACGTGAAAATTCTACTTAAGTACAGTAGTGAAGTATTTGTACTTCGTTACATTACAACACTGCTACCAACAAACTAAATACAAGTAAACTGTGTCAGGAGGCACTTATGAACATACTGTCACAGGTCACAGCCCTCTGGACCAGCAGAGTCAGGGTTATATCTTTCTGACACACACACACACACACACACACACACACACACACACACACACACACACACACACACACACACTCACACTAAATACAGGCTGCCATCGAGACCTAGTATTATGTAACAAGCTACAGCAATGCCTCTGTGAGGCTGTACAGTGGTGCTTTGAGCTAAAACAGACATGCTAACATGTTCACAATGACAATGCTAACATGCTGATGTTTAGCAGGTACTGTATAATGTTTACCAGTGTTGTGACCAAGTCTTCTTTGCTCAAGTGAGTCTCAAGTCATTTGGTCCAAGCCTCAAGGTTTTTTTGGGGGGCAAGTTAAGTCAAGTCACAGGTTATGTCAAGTCGAGTCCTTAGTTAAAGTAAGTCAAGTCCCAAATCAAGTCACCTTTTTTTTTTTTTTACACCCAAGTGAGCAGGTCTTGCATTCGGCAGTTCCCTTTTCTTGTGTGGAATTTCTATGAACATACTGTCACAGGTCACAGCCCTGTGAGTCAGGGTTATCTCTTTCACACTCTCTCTCACACACACACACACACACACACACACACACACACACACACACACAGCAGGGGAAAATAGTGAAGGTTTATACTTTAACAGTGAGACTGATGGGCCAGAAAAACAAAAGCAGCCATATAGATAGGAATATATATATATATATATAAAGATAGATAAAAACACAGTTATACTCTAGATCACACCATAGTGTGCAGTTTACATATAGGTGGGGGGGGTTAACCTACAACCCATGTTCAAAATATTGAGATACACAGAAAGAAGAGTGGCAGCTGGAACACACTGTAGCCTAGAAATCTACGCACCCTAGCGGCAGCAAATTTAATTTGCAGCCAGGGTCGTCTAGCAACTCTCCGTTGGCTTGCGAGCTGGAAAAACCGAATTCTGGTCAGGCCATGGCCATGGCTTATGGCTGCTGCTGCTGGCGAACAGCGGTCTTCTCAAAAGACAACTCTTTATCCCGCCCCTCGGATTGAGACCTGTCAATGGTGAGTTCCCAGACCCAACATCTTGATGTGGGTCAGGCTTGGCAGGCTACATTATCTGTGCATCAAGGGTTAAAGGTAGCCAGCATTTCAGTTCCTGAGTGCAGGCTACCTTTAAAGGTCTGCTGATTCATTAAAGGCCCTCAGAACCACACTCAATGATTCTCTGGCTTCCTCTAGTGGTTGCATGTTCACATGGTGCCACTGACTTATCATTATAAAACAGTCCCCATAAACTGTTAATCATTCATACAAACACAGGCTTATTGCTTTCATCCATCTTGATGTACAGATCAAGTCTGTAGTGTGTTGATATTTCAGAACAAGGTACACAAAAATGATAACACTGATTGCCAATGTGCATGTCAAGTGTTTTGATGCACACTGAATGGTAACTCACTAGAAATTATTTTGATTCCAGGCCTCAATTTGTCAATAGACTAAATAACCTGCAAGATAATGTAACATTCTTGCTGGGGTTGCAGTTCAATGCAACTTTGAATATGCTGCCACCTTCTGGTATGGAAGTTATCCACAATTCACTGCAAATAAGCTTCAAATGGATCAAAATGAGCTCTAAGTATTGTATCTAATCTCCCATTGGCAGACCTTCCACCACAGCACTGCAAAGGAGGGTCTGGCTAGGATGGGAGACAAACATGCTCTGGTTTATTGGCATTTCTTTAAACCAATCACAATTGTCTTGGGCGGTGCTAATTGCTCGACGGAGCCACAGTGATGCTGCAAAATAGTCTTGGGAAGGAACTTGTTTTGGTGGAACATGTGTATGTTCAAAAGTTGTTTTAGTCGTGCAACAGAAAACTCAGATTGGACAGATAGTCTAGCTAGCTGTCTGGATTTACCCTGCAGAGATCTGAGGAGCATACCATACCATAGTCCTCATATATCGACCGGAGTTAACTACTGTATCTAAATTCCTTCTCTGTACACACTTGGACCCAGCATATTTAAAAACTTTCTTACAGTGAAAGCAAATTCAATGAATGTTACTTTAATTCCATGGACAAAAAAAATGTTTACACACTGTTCTCTTAATCTACAGCTACAGGGATTTAAAATGTTTGGTGAAGAAATGGTTGTGACATAGTAAGTTTATTACAACCTCAAATCAGAAAAAGTTGGGACAGTATGAAAAACACAAGTAAAAAAAGAAAGTAGTGATTTCTAAATGTACTTTGACTTGTATTTCATTGCAGACAATGTGAACACAATATATTTCATGTTTTGTCCGGTCAACTTTATTTCATTTGTAAATATACATCCTTTCCTGTCATTCAGACCTGCAACACATTCCAAAAAAGGTTGGGACAAGAGCAATTTAGGGCTAGTAATCAGGTAAATTGGTTAAATAATGATGTGATTTGAAACAGGTGTCATGGTATGGGGTTGTGTCAGTGCCTTTGGCAAAGGTAACTTGCACTTCTGTGATGGCACCATTAATGCTGAAAAGTACATAGAGATTTTGGAGCACAATATGCTGCCTTCAAGAAGACATCTTTTCCAGGGACGTCCATGCATATTTCAACAAGATAATGCAAAACCACATTCTGCACACATTCCAAAGTCCTGGCTGCGGAGGAAGAGGATACAGGTACTTGACTGGCCTGCCTGCAGTCCCGACCTGTCTCCAATAGAGAATGTGTGGCGCATTTTGAAGCGCAAAATGCGACAACGAAGACCCCGTACTGTTGCCCACCTTAAGACTTGTTTGCAGCAAGAATGGGACAAAATTACACCTGAAACACTTCATCACTTGGTGTCCTCAGTCCCTAAACGTCTTTTCAGTGTTGTGAAAAGGAATGGCAACATTACAAAGTGGTAAATGCTTTACTGTTCCAACTTTTTTTGAAATGTGTTGCAAGAACCAAAATAGGAATTTTGTTTTTTTGAAACAAAAAACAATAAAAATCATGAGGAACACATAAAATGATGTGCTGTTGTATTGTCTGCAATTAAATACAAGTCAAAGTACATTTAGAAATCACTACTTTCTTTTTTTATATGTGTTTTCCATACAGTCCCAACTTTTTCTGATTTGGGGTTGTAAGTTATGTTTGTGTCAAATCCCTGAGTTTGCAATCGGACATTGTAGGTAGAAACATTTTTTGAAAGCACATAAGTGGTATTTTGTGGAGAAAGTGTCATGCAAAGATTCATCTCATTTGAACAAACTGTACTGGTTATTATCCACATACAGTAAGTACACAATAATAACCTCCATAATAACTTTATCCAGTTACCATCCACCTGGTACACAATCAATCTCAAAACGGCGTGCACAATTTTGCTATGTATTCCGTGTTGAACGCCATGTTTCGTCGGGACGGTGGTGTGCAACAGCTTTAAGCTATGTTTTCTCTCATTTGGTGGCGGCGTCACAGGTGAGACCCAATCAGCAGAGACATGTCTGTAAACTCATGGTTAATAAAAACACAGACCGGGTGTTCAACGCACTCCCGTTTTGGTTTCAAAAAACGTGTTGCTATGTTTTGTCGGGGCTAAACGTTGCCCTGGAGTTTCCCTACTCCCCTAGTGACTGATAATCCTACAAGCAATCTGATTGGAGACTAAATCAATCAGCCAATCAGAAATGACCCACTTTAATTCTCTGTTTGGCTGGAATCACGGGCGAACAGGGCAGGTATGTTGTTAAAATGAAATTATACTTTTAGCGATAATAATTTTGCCTACAAAAGATAATTTATATGCATGCAAAACATTTTTTTCTGTGCTGAAAATGTCCCATTGCACGCTCAGCATGTAGACACAAATATGCCATAGACTTTGAGATCTGTTATTTTCCCTTTCCCCTTTGTAACAAGGACCACAATGGAAATAAACATAACTTTTTATTGTTTTTATTCTCAACATGGTAGTTGTATGTCAGGACTGGGTAACCACAGTCTTGTATTTACTTTTATTATTGTCAAACAAATCTATATCTATCACCGATCCCAGTAAAAGTGATTAAAACATCCCCAGAGGTTGAGTGCAGAGGTAATGACAGTGGTAATGTAGTAATACATAAAAAACTACAACACCTGCAGTAGACCTATGACCACCATAATATTCTTTTTTTCATGTGATGGCCAGATATTTTATGATGATCTACCTGTGCTTCTGCATTTATTGCATTCAACAAACATTGAAAAAGCAGACGTGCAAACATACAGTATTATGTTTATGTAGTAAAAAAAACAAACAAGATATTTCCACGCTTCTGCTAATGAATCGTGTATAATCACTGCAACAGGCGTATTGAAAATGCAGCCCTGAAAATGGTCGCAACACCGTTTAGTATCTTGTCTGCAACACACAATGATCAAAGATAGAATTAAAACTAGTAAAAGATCAAACACTAAAAACAAATCCTAAAAAATAAACAGTTCGGGCTCAACATAAACCTCACTGTTATTCTAATATTGACAGTGCATTTGGGTAGTCACATTAAAACTAATGTTATCCTGTTTTACATGTTTCAGTACAACCATCAAATACCATCACAGTTAAAGCTGTGGGTGGCAGTTTGGTCAAAGAGAGCAGCAATCAGGCTGCTTTGAAGGTAAAACAGAGGGATATGAAATAAGTGATACCGGCACAGTCACTTGTGACAACTTAGCAGTTTTCAAGCGTGGAAATCAGAAAAGTAGAAGTCTTTGGTCAACATTGAGACGATGCAGGGGATCTGCTTCTTGCCACTAAATCCCGGCAGGTCGGAGGAGGACTCAAAGTGGATCGCCACCTTGCGGTTGACGCGGGTCATGATCTGCATCAGCTCCAGCTCTCTGAAACGCGCCAACATCTCGCACAGCGCCTGCATGAACCAGGAGCCGTTGGTCGTGTTTCTCCACGAGTAGTAGCCTGCAGGACGAGTCACGTTACGAGTGTATTACCATTCCATTATGGATCATAAACATACTAGTGCTGCACAATATATCGTTTGTTTTTTTTAAAACAGGTTGTGAAAGGCTGCGACATATCGCGAAGGACACAAGAGAGTATCAGTAGAAAACTGCATTTTGAAATGTAACCCACTTTTTAATTCTTTTTCTAAGTTTTCTTTTAGCACAGCAGTGTGGATTACAGCATTACTTACGTCAGAACAATATCTGTTTCATTTTCTCTGCTGTCCATTTTTCTTTTTTTCAAACATAAAGACAACAGGAACTCCATACAGTTTGGGAGAGGTAAGTTGTACAGTGCAGTGTTAACATAAAACAAGTTGGTAAGACCGGGGATGTCATTCTCTTTTTAATGGTGCTTTTTATGTTAAATTCAATTTTTTTATTTGTCCAATAAAATAATGTTGGAAATGATTATTATTTTTGTTTTTTAAATTCAACAAGCAATGTGTTGCATGTTAGAGGAATACTGAAAGCAGAAAGGCAGAACTGAGTACACTTTTTTTTAATTGCAAATAATGTCATTATCTAGCCTGGTTGACACCAGACCCTTCTCAGTTGTAACTGAGAAGCTTCATTCACAGCGCATTTCTAAAGGGGCGTCATCAACGGACGCCGCTCAAATGCCTCTGGGCGCAATTGGACAGTCCTTCAACCAATCAGACCAACGATCCGGGTGACGTAGCAGCGACAGCAGCATCAACGGGTTGCTGCGCTTCGGTGGCCGTCATGTTGAATGTAAACAAAAAGCTGCTTGCCGTCGCTGCGCTATCGTCATCGTGTAAAGCCCGCCTCAACGGTTGTGATTGGTGCCTCATTTGGCCAGACTGACTTGCAGAGCAAATCTCAAATTTGCTGGAAGTTCGTCAGGGTTTTCCCAGGCTAGTTGTTATCGCAATATTCAACAACATTATCGCATATTACATATTGTCCTCATATTGTGCAGCCCAACAAACATACTGAATACCAGCACAGAATGTAGACATTTATCCGTGTGTCATTTAATGAACATTCCCAGGCAAAAAGTCTTTTCTACCACTTCCGTTGTACAGTGTGTTACCTGGAGCAGTAGAATAGGCATACAGGAAGTCTGCCGCCACAGGAATCCTCTCTGATGTTTGAGCATTGACACTGTCGGCCTCAACAAAGGATCCGTCATCCAGGTCCGCCCCACGGCACGCCTCGAAAGGAAATACAGGTAGATTAAATTTAACATATATTATGCACATTAAAGCTGGGATAGGCAGTTTTTTTCTGGGATCATCGGGCAAAAAGTCCATACTGATCTTTCAGCATGTTGTAATTAAAGTGGACTGACAGATAACTAGACTTCTGCATCTCCTCTTGCCTCTGTTTCCAGCCTTTAGAAAACTAGTCCCTGACTGGGGACTTTGGCCAATCACAGATCATTTCAGAGCGAGGGCGTTCCTATTGGCTGTTCTACAAATGCAGGTGCACGTACACATCCCTTCAGATGGTGAAAGCCTGATTCAATGATTTACGATTCTGCAGAAAAAGTTGCTATTCCAGCATTGGCACCAACTGAATACACTGGAAAGCAACCCCAGAAAAAGAAGTAAGACTTTTAAGAAAAGGTCTAAAAGAGAGTCTGACAATAAATGCAACATATGTCGACACCAGCGAAACGTTCCAGAGATGGAGAGAAAATGTTTAAAATATAGTTAAGCCTTTTGCTAACCTTAGCCAAAGGCTCACGGCTGTAGCTAAAGCTCACAGCTAAGGTTCCCAGGAGACTCAACTATTAGCAGGTTTTCTCTCCATCTCTGTAACGCATCGCCAATGTTGACACGTTTTATTCATAAACATGAACTTGAATAACAGTATGTCATCTCAAATGGCTTGACAAGCCTTCAAAGAAAACGGTCATTCTCATAGAAGAGAGCTGCAGGAGGAGGGCTATTTTTTCACATTTCTGGCATTTGTTTCGCCTTTTCCAGAAAACTGCCACCCACAGCTTTAACTGTGATGGTATTTGATGGTTGTACTGAGACACTGGGGGCATGTGGTTTAAAAAGCTACAACAGCAACCAGCGGTGATTGTTGCGCAATTCCGATTTTATCTAAATCACATCTCTGAGTTTAGACTTTTGCCCTTACATTTACATAAAATGTTCAACTTCTTATATTTGAAGCCTGGCATCAAATAGTGAGAAAAACATAACACATTACTGTTGAGAGTCCTTTTTGCAAACTTAGACAAAGTGTACCAAATCTTACACTACAAAACAAGCATCTCCAAGCACAGCCGCAGACAGGGCTGTAGTACTCGAGTCTGGACTCTGACTCGAGGCGCTTTTCTGTTGCTCTGACTAGTCTGTATTTGGACTCGGACTTGTCTCGGACTCGGGGATTGGACTCCAAATTTTCTAGAGTTGGTCTCGACCGAGTCCAGCACTATATGGCTTTTGTTCTAAAGTAACTTCCTCCTTCAAAATAAAACCACAGATGGAGTGTGCTCATTCAGAAGACAGGTGTTGGCATTGAGATTGGTCGCCTGGTATACTACACCTGGCTGCATCATATTCCTCAATCATCTGGATTCAATAATTTTCATTTTGGCCACAGACACAATGTCAGCGAGCACTTTGTACAATGGATTCTTCAGGACAAGTAATAAGTTCAAGAATTGGAACATTTCCATTTTATACTTTAAGTAAATAATGTGGCCTAATTTGACCCTTTCTTTCTACGATCTCTCTCTCATTTGGACTCTTTGGACTTGGTCTTGACTCGGTTTCGACTAGTCTTGGACTCGACAAAGGTGGGCTTGACTACAGCCCTGGCCGTAGCAAGGATTTTGGAAATCAGTGTCCTAGTTAGCTACGTCTCTGTCTTCAAGCATTATAGGCACATTGCCTGAAAGTGATGGCACAAGATGAACAGGTATTGTTTCAACTAGTACACGTGTATGTGTGTGGTAACGTGGGTATATTTAACCAACCTGTATGAAGAAGAGCTTGGGTTTCCCCACCAGACTCTTACAGCGATCTCCTTTAAAGTATTCTGTCAGCTTCTCCAACTTTTCAGCGCCGTCGGTGCCATATATCACGCCCTCGTCTCCATGACTTAGCAACACACATGCAAATGATGCACTCTTACTGTGGTCCTCCTTGGATGCTAGTGACACACACACACACACACACACACACACACACACACACACATAGAAAATAAGACAAGAGTTACATTATTAGTCCAGATACCCTCTCATTTGAATTATTATCATCTTGAGGGCAGTGCAGATATTTTAGCATCTCGCAGTTATGGTTCTCAGACTGCAAAACACACAGGTCTGCCATGGATGGCTACCCACGGACATTTGTAGAGTAAAGCCCACTACAGACCAAGCCGAAAATCGGCTGTCGTACAGTCTGGCGAGGTCAGTGACTCAAGTCTGTGCGCTGTGTTCCGTGCCGTTGTCCGTTGGAGGGGCCATCGGCCTTCATTTTGGCAGATTTGTAGGGCATAGTCGGGAGGGCGGGCACTACCAGCAATTGGGCTCAAATGACCAATTTGATTGGTGGAGTGCTAACTTGGAAAAAGGGAGCCGAAATGAGCGTGACTAGAGTCTCTCAAAATCTGACGAAAAGCTTTTAAACTGACCTTTGTCGATCTGAAATAAAGACAGATTCAGCAACTGCACGGCCTATTTCTCGCCTAAAATGTTTTCAGAAACAGAAACTATTTTAGTACAATATGAGATCGCATTCTGAACAAGCCGCCATGACAGTCTGTCTTTGAATTTCCGGAGAAACCAGACCCACGTGACGCGTTCGTCCAGTCAGCTGCCGGTTTTCATTTTTTGGGCTACAATACAGATTAGCGCCGCCTGCTGTTATGGAGACGTATTACGTCTCGTCTCCTTGGTGTGTTCTCTGGCATGTTTTGAACAATTTGGGGAGACTGATCAGTCCAAATGCCTTTTCTGCCGATGGTCGCCCTGTCTGGTATATGTGTAGAGGCCATTACGGTAATAAGTGCGTTTGGGAATTAAAGAGTAGCCACACTCAGACACTGCCATCTAGTGGTTGCTGCATGCTCCTGTGGTAATGCAGTCTATATAAACAACTGTTGAACAGCTATTTTGTATCTGTTTCTGTATTTATTGTTTATTTCATATTAATGTAGAATATGTTCGTCTGTTTATGTATGCACCAACTACCAAGGTAAATTCCTTGTAAGTGTAACTCACTTTGGGAATAAATCTGATTCTGAAATGCAGCAATTGTCAACATTTGCTGTTCCAATCAGTCGACAAATTGATTGAACATGGCAGTGTGAGAGGATGGGAAGCTTTTTTGTACATGTTATAGGTTTACAGAGTGAAAATGCCCAAAGTCCACCCAAAAGGCACTTACCATCTTCCAGAGAAAACACTGTTCACAAACTGCTCCAAACAGCTCTATTGTAGTCCGGCATTTACTTCTGTGACGAATGTGCGTCACTTTGTAACACACGTTATAATGCTCGCCTAGCTACTAGCGTGGCACGCCCTCATACTCTGCAACTGACAAGCTAGCAGTGCTTACCTAGGTACTGCGCATATGTGACTCCCAACAAAGATGGAGCAGAAGTGTGATGCCTCACTCTGTAGCTAAAACGGAGAGCTCAACACACAGGGTGAAAAGAGGAGCTGCAGCAATGTGCAGTACGACAAAAATATGGTGTTTTTTGAAAATTAAACCACATAAACCTATTCTGGTACAACCTCTAAATACAATTACGAACCTGAAAATGAGCATAATATGAGCACTTTAAATAAATAAAAAACTGTAGTTTCTGTTACCACTAAGCAACAGTTGTTGCATGGCCTTCAAGGTCTGATCAGTTTTCACAGTGACCTTATAACCCAGCAGAGAGAAGGTCTTTACAGCAGAAGCAGCATCTACATCCGTCCCGTTCCGAGCACTCATCCCTGGAGAGAGACATGCAAACACACAGGTAGAAATGCAGGGGGGGGGGGGGGGGGGGCAAATACAGATACAATTCTTAAGAGCAATTATTGACGGGACGAATAATAATACAGCCACAATTGTACTTGTAGAGGATATGTGTAGTTGTGGGACTCCAGTAAGTAGGCTGGCAAGGCTATTTTATTCACTTTAAACATTGGATGAAGTGACTCTCTTCTCCAATACAGATGATGCTGACCTGAGAACTGAGCCTCCTAGCAAGCAAGCTAACTAACTAGCCAGTCAGCCGCTAAATTAGTTAAGTTTAACAACTTAATGATTCATTCACACACTCCTGTCACAGCGTAGAAAAGCACAACGCTCTTGCCAGATGAGTGACAACTTTGTTAGGCTCGTTTTGTTGTAACTAGTGAAAGCACTGTGGGTGGAATTAGCAAGCTAACATCAGCTAATTAACTATCCACCAAGCTACCAAACAAGCTAAGTAACTTTAGAACTGCTAACACAGTGGACATTTTTTTTGTCGTGACTAATTCATTAATGACTCAACATCATCTGTATTAGAGAAAATAATCACTTTATCCGATGTTTAAAGTGAATAAAACAGCCTTGCCAGCCTACTTACTAACGCAATTCGATCTCTCCAACGAGTCCCACCGGACTTCTGTGTAGAAATAAATAACAAGCAGTGGACCAAACCACTGTGAGGCAGTCAAAATGTTTCTAAAACTTGTTTCTAAACTTAAAACACATGTTCCCCTGTGGGCATTTGTATTGTTTAACTTTTTACACAATTATTTGAAGTGTATATTATTTACAGCGTGATTTTAATGTTACTTTTAGGGAGGGGGGACACATGGGGGTGGGTCCCAATTGCTGTATAAATCACACATTGTAAGTAAAATGGGGTTGACACATTGACACACACATGAGACTTCTTTGTTGTCTGTTACTAAATTTACAGAACATTTGAGCAAGTGACTGTGAAATTAAAGGGGTGTGTGTGTGTGTGTGTGTGTGTGTGTGTGTGTGTGTGTGTGTGTGTGTGTGTGTGTGTGTGTGTGTGTCACACTTGTTAAATTGGTGTAGTTACTTGTGCTACTGTGGAAGTTCTTATTGTTGATAATCAGACAGGTTCCGATGCAGGGATAGTCCATCTTGTAGCGGTAAGGGTCGGAGACTGCTGTTTTACTGCTGCGGGGGGCAGAGTCCAATTCCTCAGCAGTCTTACTACTGCCTGCGGGCTCTGCATCTGACCTGACAATTTACACACATACACACACTTTGAATCTTTGAAACCTGGGGAACTTGTTCAGCACTGTCACACTGGAACAAGTTTTTAAAAGGAGAACTCCGGCCAATTTTTACGTTAATCTTGCTAAATATAACTATGCGAGACCTGTCTATAGCAAAAACAGTTAGCGCAACAGCAGCTACCTAGTGTATACATGGGTAGTCAGATGTAGTCATCAGTGTACAATAATTATTACTTTTTCTTTGCAAACCATTTCAAGGCGTCCACAGCGTCCCCACCACTCTGCGTCTCGTCCATGTTCCTACAGGCATGGATGCATACGAGGCAGTGATCAGAAAATATAAGACCTTCATTTGGTGAAAGTGGAAGCAACCACCAAGATAAAAAAAAAAAACACTTGTTTCTCGATTGGCATTTATCTTTCTCTTCCAGTTCCTGGTATTCCGTATCTTGCCCTCTGTCAAAGTACGTGCAGGGCTCATCCAATTACTAACAATGCCATTTAAAACAAAATCATATGATCAATTCATATCAGCAAAAGCCACTTCAGGACGATTGACTGGGTTCATACATACAATTTGTTAATTAAGTTTTTACATTATATTATGGAGCTGCAAAGATTAATCGAGCTATCAAATTAATCACCAACTATTTTGATAATCGATTTAATCAGTTTGAGTCATTTTTCTGAAAAGAAAAGTTGAAAATTATCTGATTCCAGCTCCGTACATGTGAACATTTTCTAGTTTCTTCAATAATCAGCAGCCCTACTATATTAATTTGAGTTGTTCAAGTACTGCTGAAGGCTGGAATGAAAGAAGACACTTTCTAGCAAATAACAATGACAACTAAGGCAACCATACCGGATTGAGGTTTAGGAGATTAGAAAAACCGATAAGACATATCAGCTACAGTAATTGTTTTTAACAACAACCCATTACATACTGTATATTGACATGGTTCCCTTACACAAACATGTTCTAACTGGTATTTTGGCACAGATCTGACGTTCAACAGGTTTCCTCCCACACAGGGACTTTTTCCTTTGGTAGATAGTAATTCCAATGAAAACGTTTGACAGTGAGACATGTGGTTTATCCAGTGTTTTGTGCAGCTGAAATTCAATTTCATTTAACCCCATTGAGGGAGGCAGCAGGAATTCCGGACACCCCGGGAGATAGCTGATGTAAAAAATGTAAACTTTGTAAAATTTGTTCCTTTGCAATTTGGGTGGTCCACTCACTCTTTTTTTTCTTACTGGATAGCATAAACTCATTGAGAGTAACGTTTTAGGGATTTTTTTAGGTTATAGGCTACAGGATGCTAAATTATAGAGCCGTTCAGACTTTAAACTCGAAACCAGTGAACACACCAGAGCCCTGATTGTTGGTTCAAACTGACCACAACGAGGAAGTTGTTGACCTAGTGGTTAGTCTTGTTATTGTGGTTAGGCATGGGTGGAGAGGCAAGCTATACCTATATTTAATTAATATACATTTAGGAATACACCATGTATTATACCAAATATTTAATGTATTATTATAAATAAATTATATTATAATAGGTTTAATCAGTGTTTGAGAGAAAGTAACGTCAAAACGAAACTCCATCGAGGAAATGCAACGTGACAGTTCTGTTATCAGAATCAGTCAAAAGCGAAGATGATCCATATGTTCTAAATCGACTTGAGTCACTTTAGCCATATGGAATTATACATATTAACGTTACATAATCCACCTGTACAATGTAGTTAAATACTGTTTTCTGTAAAACAGGACTGTGGGAATATACTTTCAACGGTTGATGTAATAAAATGTAAGCTACACTTTATAGTCAACGTTGCACGTCTAATGCCCATAGATTCAAAAGTGTGGTCATGCAACTGTAGCCATGTCTCATTCAGGAAGCAACGCGAAACTTACTAGCCAACTTTAATTACGTTAATGTACACATGAAATTAACACGTACGGCTAAAAATGACCAACGCATAATGTTAACGTTGCGAGTTGAAGACACACACGAAACTTTTGGTATTATGTGGATATGGGATTTTGGCCACCTGCATTAGATAGCCAAGTTTTGAACGAGTGAGTTCACAATAGCCTCCAACTTCACTTAGCTAGCTAACGTCAACTAAAAATGTATTTCAGGTGCTAACTTTACTTCGTTAACCTTAACTTTACCTGAAGTAGGTTACGTTTCCAGGAAAGGACACTCAAATACAGCTAAGTCGTGCTTTGTCAAAATCATATGTGAATAATTATTGAAAAATATATATTTTTCTTCCAAAATAAACGTACCTCTTTTGTGGGACGGTGGTAAAATAGGTGTTAGCAAGTCCACGTTCTTAACATTTACGTTACCAATTACAAGGAAATGTCAATTGTTCAAGTAGACTTGAAACTCTTAGCCAATCAGGAACGTTACTCCCTCTGTGGGCTGGAGAAACCACAAAGCCAGCAGTTGATTGGCTTAGAAAACTGTCCAGAACGTCACGAACAGCTCATACAAGAGAAACCAATTTGACTACAAGCATTCAACATCACCCAGAAATAGAACTTATGATATTCTTTTGTAAAAACAAAACATAAACAAAAAAACAGAAAACACACAAAATGCTCTTATTTTTTGCATTAACTAAACTTTTTTATTTTTATCTAGCAATGATCCAGTATAGGCAGCATTTGGGCAGTATACACGATGAAATCTGAGAAACATAGGCCTATTAAGGCCTTAAAAAATGCCAGCAACCTTAGTATTGCTCCAATGTCTTTAACCTGTGTGTTTGTGTGTATTGCGTGTAGCGCATTATTATTATTGCAACGCATTATTTTCAAGTCTGATTCTTCTTCGTTTTTATTTGGACTTGGTTATCGATTCCTCTCAGCTGATGCTCTACTGCCTCAATATGCTTGGTCTCCAACAGTAGAGCCGGCAAGCTGGACGCCCCATACTGGACGGGAGGAGAAGAAGAAAGGAAAGTCATCGTCAGAAAATGTCACTATGAGAGTTTTATTACAACTCTTGAAAAGCATCAGGTAAAGATTTACCTAAAGATGTACCTATGTTGTTTACAGTTTATATTGATACAGTTGGCCATAGTTGTTCCTATGGCCAAGACACACAAATAACCAGAAAGTATTCAAGTATTTTTTAAGTCAATATTTATACATATCAGAGTGTGTGTGTGTGTATACCATCTCTTTTTCTTTGGGGTGTTTGTCTCGGTAGTCCAGGTATTGTCTGTTGAGCTCTCTGATGTCATGCAGAAAGGCTTGGCCTCGTCTCAGATCAGCTAATCTGGCTTTAAGTTCAACCTTCTCCTTTTGCAGCAGCCACACCTGCCTCTCTGCCCTGACCAACCACACACAGTGTAAAGGGCAGCGTAAGAACTTGAAAACTTGTAAACAATTTTTACGTGATGTTTTCCTTTTTAGGAAAGGTATGTTAATAATGATTTTTTTTAACAACCAAAAAAAACAAAAAAAAAAAAGTTTGTGTAACGCCATAATTGTTTAAATGATTAATTATTTTGAAAGGGAATACTTTTACTTTATAGACAGCAAAATGTTACAGTAATCTGAGTTTGTGGAAATGAAAACTGGTGAGTTTGTGCATCTGAACTGCCTCTCACCTCATCAGCTCATTTTTGGCCTCCAACAGTCTCTGGGTCTTTTTACGGATCAAAGAACCCACCTGACACACACACACACACACACACACACAGCCATTACAGTGGTGCTTTGAGCTAAAACTGACAATGCTAACATGCTGATGTTTAGCAGGTACTGTATAATGTTTACCAGTGTTGTGACCAAGTCTTCTTTGCTCAAGTGAGTCTCAAGTCATTTGGTCCAAGTCTCAAGCTTTTTTCTTTTTCTCGAGTCTCGAGTCATTAACTTACAAGTTGAGTCTCACGTCATTTTGTTTTGTCAAGTCAAATTGCAAGTCATCAAAAAGGGGATTTGACTCGACTCCAAGTCACCAAGTCTCAAGTCCATATCTCTGATGTTTACCATGTTCACATTCATAGTTCAGCTAGTATTTTGTCATAAACCAAAGTATTGGATTTGGACATTTCACCCAAAACCTAAACCTCATGGTGGCACTAAAGGACCATGAATGTCTGTACAAAATTAAAATGTTAATTCACTCAATAGCTGTTGAGATATTTCAGTCCGGACCTAAGTAGTAGATCAACTGACTGACATTGCCACGCCTTGAGCCACGTCACTAGCGTGGCGAAAAAGCTGGTTGCCATAGTTACCTTGGTGTTCTCTCTTTTTAAAACCTTGAGCTCCTTGGAAGAAGAGATCTGGAAGAGAAAAAAAAACACCAGAGAATATACAGTACATGTGTTTATCAAGGTATAGTATGATCACATTTATTGTTGAATTGATTAATACCATGCTGGTGTATTAGGGAGTTCCTTTTGAGGAAAAGACGTAACAACTATAATTTCTTTGTAACATTTTTGGCATTAAAAAGGTGGTTATAAATGATCAGTTTGGTTGTAAAAAATCTGCCGCTTAAAATCAGTATGGCCAAATCCTAACTGGCACTGTAGATCAAAAACACTTAGCTGGAATGTATGCACATTAGCCTTAAAGGAATACTTCACCGCTGGAAAGCTGAATATATCTTTAAATTGAGTCACTTATGTAGCAGAAATGTGAAGAAAAAAAATTTAATTGATGCCTTCTAGTCCGAGAAAAGCCAGAAAATGTGTTTTTGGCTCATATGGATGAAAGACACCAAATCCCAGAATGCACTTCGCTTCGCTGCTTTGAGTCCACTCCCAAGCCACGCCTACCGCTTGACAGACAGACAGTGAGGCATTCGACTCAACTCAATGTGTTTTATTGTTATTTCAACCATATACACAAAACAACGTTTCATCGTGGCTCAAGTGGTGTTACACATTTAAAATATATAAAAACTACATTATATAATAACGACATACGAAACAGGCTACCTTTAGTGCACACACATTATAGGCTCCGTAAAGTTCAGCTAAGCATACTATCATTAGGCTTGGTGGGCTGTAAACACAGAGTCATACAGAGCATCTCTAGCTCGGATCGTCGGAAGGCTAGCAGGCCTGGTAGCTGGACAGTCCGGTTCACTGTTGTTCAGCCATGTTTCCCACAAAAGCAAAAAACACAGTCTCTGAACTCGCGTCGGGAGCATCGTTGAAGTTGGATGTAGTCCAGTTTGTTGTTTAATGAACGGACACTTGCAAGCAGGATTGATGGGACAGGTGGCCGGCTAGCGTTAGCTCGCTCTGGATGTGCCTTTTCCCCGGCTAGCATTAGCTTCCCACCTAGCCGACGTGGATGTCCCCTACCCGGCTCGGGGATGAGCTGGTCTCCATGGCAGGCAAAGCTCTCATAGTGGGCCGATTATTCCGTCTGTAATAACGTTTCCTGCATATTCTCTGCTCTGTAGCGATGTATCCCGGTGGTACACGTGCGGTAGTTTGAATGCACATAATTGTTGTAAAAGTTTGCTGCTGAGAAGATAGAGCAGAGCCCTGTTTAGCGAGGATTCAAGATGGCTGACATTTCGTTTTTTTCCGGCTGAGATCGGCTCGCTTCGGGTGATGGGCGGGTTTAAAACATGCGGAAGTAGGTCCTACTACTGGCTGTAGTCTTTTGCTCTGGCCAAAAAATCTTCCGATGACGCAAAAATCGTCATTTTACGGTTTACGCCATCGGAAGATTTTTTCCGGACCCCCCAATGCAGATATCTCCTGTCTCAGGGGGATATGAGGGAGGGACGCACGGTCATTCAGAAATACTACCGGGTTTCTACTGATACAAAGCTGAATGTTAAATCGGTGAAGTATCCCTTTAATGGTAATGATGATTAAAAAACTGTCTTCCTGTGTTATGTTTCACGACTTCCTATGCATCACAATGCTTAACAGTCTCGAAAATTTGGTTGTAATTGCCTATTTATTTATACCCTGATTAAGTTCAGTGTACAGTACACACACAGCATTTTTTCATTCTTCTGGTGAACAAAGGTAAGTCTAAACCTCTAAATATTAACCGGAAACATGTTGAAAACCACACAGGAGTCCAGTTGCTCTTTTTCTTCAACTTTTCCGTGCCTCAAATAAAACAGAATTTATGAAGCCTGACCTTTTCCAAGAGTTGCTCTTCTACATTGGAGCAGAAGCAATCAATGGACTTTTTGACTGCTTTAGACTCCACAGACTCCCTGTAAAACACACACGTACATACATACATACACACGCGCGCGCGCACACACACACACACACACACACACACACACACACACACACACACACACACACACACACACACACACACACACACACACACACACACTGTAACCATGTCCAACTGCAATATTTGCAACAAAAAAATATTAAAATTGTGAATAAAAGGTAGTTATTATGTGTTGACATGATATGGAAGGGTGAGATTTACAGGCTACTTGTTTGAATATCTTTGTTTACCTGTACTGGTCACAGAAGTCAAGGAAGGCATCCAGCACCAGCTCCAACTCTGTTCCTCCCTGAGGAACACCACGTGTCTTCTTCTTCTGTTTATCCGTGTGGGCCGTCTCTGGCTCTTCAGATGCACAGCCTTCACATGGGAGAATTAGGTTTTTGTGGTTAAATTTTTTACAAAGAGTAAAAAGACAAGCTCGCATTAAGAATTTAAAAGGGCTGTTAACCCATTACTAGATTTCTAAAACTTATTTTATGTACAGTATTAGTATTTTGTGCTATTTAATGAAATAGATTAGACAAAACAACCTCCAAAGTCCAGTTTATACCAAGAAACTGTTTTCTTGCTGAGAGTTAAATGAGAAGATCGATACTACTCAAATATCTGTCAGTTACATATGAAGCTACAGCCAGTAGACTGTTAGTTTAGCTTAGCATGAATACTGGAAACGGGGGAGACAGCTAGCCTGGCTCTGTCCAAAGGTCTTTATGCTGAGCTTCATATTTAATGTACAGACATGAGAGTGGCATCGATGTTCTAATCTAATTTCCCAAAATGTCAGAATATAATTACCTTAAACAGGGTTCAAACATAACATCTGAGATTCAATTCTGAAGTATACAGTTTGACTTTGCAGCTTAGCCTCTTGTGCTGTCATCCCTTACCTGATGAAGACTTTCTAGATTTAGACTTATCAGACGAAGACTTTCTGGTTCTGCTCAACTGATACCCCTTGGCCTTCTTTGGACTTGGGCACTGGATAAATGACATAAAGAAAAAGATGAGTGCAAACATGGGCCACATACCTGTGGATGCTAGGCTCCTGGTTACAACAATCTGCAGAATATACTCCAATTCTCCACTGGGCGCGTCTGTGCCGTGTTCCGGTTTTGTTCTGCGTCATACCACACCGGGAACGTCTCAGAAGCGGAGCGTCAATCTAGTATCTACCTTCCACTCCAAGCACTCCTGTAATTTAACTTTTTTCTGCCGTTGTCCTTATAAAAAGGATCTGTGATGTCTATTATGTTTTTCAACCTCCGAGATGAATCTCTCGTCGTTGTAGAGGAGACATATACGATATTATTGGGGGGGGGCGTCATTTGATAAATTGATTGGATGCTCTCGCTGTTTCGCTTCCTGCCCGGTTGTCCGAACAGCCCCGCGGCTTACGTGAAAATAGACCTGGTGCATATCTTTAGCAAAGCGGAGAGCCGCTTCACGCATGCTACTGGGACGCGCCGTGGAATATCAAACATTGACTTGAATGGCAGCGATTGCTCGCGGGGGTCGCGGCGCCTCCGGAACGCAGCGCAGACGCACCCGGTGGAAAATAGGTGTTAGTCCATACCCAACTCCTGTCCTCCTCCTCCTCCTCCTCCTCCTCGTCCAGGACTTTCTTCCGGCTCCGCTGGGCGGTGCCGGGGTCAGATTGCTCCTGGAAGAAGAAATAAACGTAGCAAAACATTGTCTCAGCATATGTACAGTCTCCACTTAACTAGTCATACAGGAAGTTCCTGTGACTATATTAGCACAATATTTGTGGTATACTACAGCGCAGGGGTCTTCAATGTTTTTAGAGCAAGGACCCCTTAGCTGAAAGAGAAACAGCGCAGGGACCCACTACTACATACATATATATATACATACACACACACACACATATATATATATATATATATATATATATATATATATATATATATATATATATATATATATATATATATATATATATATATATATATATATATATATACACACACACATATATATACACACACACACACACACATATATATATATATATATATATATATATATATATATATATATATATACTGTATATATGTAATTGAGCTGCATATTAAACTTGGACAGATTGATGAAAATGGATGTATAGATATTCATGTAATATTTACACATCATGTTTTGATGTTATACTGTACATACAGTACATGTGGAAGTCACAATGAATCCTTAAGCTTAACTATATCTGTGGATGGCTACCATAGTGGCTAACTTACCTATAGTAAGCCTATCATCAGTGTTGTGTAAAAAATAAACTTTCAAAAAAAAAGATCAAATGTTAATTTGGAGGGCACCCTGCAGTAACTCTGAGGACCCCCTAGGGGTCGCGGACCCCCTGTTGAAGATCTTTGGGAGACTACCTTGTTGTTGGAGACTTTACTATTCACCTCCTTACCTGTGACCCACTGCCTGACTCACTCTCTCTCTTCTTGCCTTTCTTCACCTGGTGGTTTTTCGCTGGCCTTGTTGGGACACAGAGACGGATAAACAATTTGATGGGAAGGCAGGATATTAAAAGGTGCAGTAGGTAAGACTTATAAAACTAACTTTCTGTCATATTTGCTGAAACTGACCCTATGTTTGAGTAGAACTACATGAAGCAGGTCATTTAAAAAAAAAAAAAAAATCAGGCTCCTCTGGCACCACCTACAGCCTGTAGTGCGATTTGCAAAACTCCACCGCTCCCTGTTCAGATGCACCAATCAGGGTTGTCTGGATCTTTGCAATCCGACCTACAGCACCTTTAACAAACAGAACAGAAAAGTGCCAGGCCATGCGGCCATATCAGCCAGACTGTTATGTGCTACACCCCAATTTCTTCAAGCTGGCCAATCAACTTTACCCTAATCCCTGCTCCACTCCCCTGACCCCTTGGACCTGAGACAAACGTCACGGATGTATTTCATCACAATTCTTAAACTGGATTTATTACATTTAGGGATGTCCCGATCACCTTACTTGGATCATTTACGTCAGTAAATTCTTCACCATTCTAAGTAGAAGTTGATTTTATATGCATGTTTTACAAAAATACTAGCGGCACTAAGTTAAATGTATTAAGCCGAAAGACATATTTTAGTTACTTTGTTTACTTATTATTTTTGTAAACCAAAAAAAAACAGGGTACAGCTGTATTATCAAGGGTTATGGATGCATTTATAAATGTATAATATATAATACATGTGAGTGTCTTTATGAGTACATATGGACACCTGTATATTTGTTGACATGTTGCTATGTGTATATAGGTCTCCAGAGCTGGGCAATATATCAATATTATATCGACATAGCGATATATGAGACCTGGTATCAATTTTGGATATCGTAATATTGTGATATGATATGAAGTGTTTTCCTGGTTTTAACAGCTGCATTAAGTGATGTCATTTTCTGAACTTACCAGACTGTTTTAGCTGTTCTATTGTTTGCCATAGTCATGATATCCATTGTACTGATGATTATTTATCAGAACTCTCACTGTGTTCATATTTTGTGAAAGCACCAATAGTCAACCCTACAAAATTGCAGCAATATCCACTATAGGTCTCCATTTAAGAATGTGAAAGAAAAAGTACTTCTTTTTCAAATTAGTATAATTACTAATTTGCTAAATAATATTCCATTCATTCTTTGAACAAAAACATTTTTCCATTACCTTTTATTGCATTATGTCTTTATAGACCAAAATGATTCATCATGAACTCTGTGAATGATATATTAACCTTCGTGTAGAGCAATGGTTCTCAACCTTTTTGAGTCGCAACCACCCAGAATAATGAGGGTGGTGTTCGCGACCGCCCCCCCCCCAACAACAAGAACTAGAGCTGCAAACCAGTGTAAACAGCTGTTTCAACGTGCCTCCCCTGCTGATTTTGAGTGATTATTTTGAATGCTGTGAGTTTGTGTGCAGTCAGTTTTAGTTTTAGCAGTTAGCACCTAGCCTTGTCCAATGTTTATGACTTTTTCTCTTTCTCTCCCCCTGAACCGCCTTCAGACCCCTTTCTGTGTTCCAGGACCTCCAAATTTACAAAGGAGGATAAACACATGAAATGTACCAAACTTCACAAAATCATGTAAAAACCATTCCCCAGTCTAGAATATCTTTTTTCATTTTTTCCTCCCCAACCATCTCGCGACCCCCTTGGGAGGGTCCCGACCCCCAGGTTGAGAACCACTGGTCTAGAGAGGAACCTCTCTGTGAGCTCACCTCGCTGCAGGCGTCCCTCCAGTACTTCTACTCCTCTTTTTCTTCTTCTCTTCCTGATTCTCTCCATCCCTCTCTGTCTCCTTCCTCTTCGCGGCAGCCCCACTCGGTTTAACAGTCGTCTTCGACCTCTGAGGATTCACCTTTCTCAGAACTTTTCCTCCGTTCATCCCTTCCTCCTCCAAGACGTTTAGATCTTCCTCCATGGCGGTGCTGTGCAGGGGGTTACCTTGGCAACACAAGAGTTCTCGGGGTCAGCACAAGATTGGTGGTGTGACATTATGCTAGACTCTGGAAACAAGGGTTAGGGTTACACAAAAGAGTCACGAAGAAACAGAGGCAGACATGAAGAAAATAGTTTGCGTTTTGTCACTGTTGTACTCAAGATCAGTCTTGGTTTCAAGACCACTTTTTGAAGGTCTCGGATGAAGAGGACTCAGGATTTTATTCATAACACCTGTCAAGACCACAACTGCAGGGATATCACTAAACTGCAAGTGCATTGTCTAATTTGATGTGTTAAAGTGCTCATATTATCCTTTTACCCTTTCCTTTATTGTGTTATAGATCGTTTTTGTGCATATTATAGGTTTACAAAGTGAAAATATATATATATATATATATATATATATATATATATATATATATATATATATATATATATATATATATGCTATAATAACTTGACTCATTTCTAATTTAAAATGTGTTACTGTTAACCCCCTCTCCCCGCCCCTCTTCACACACATTCCCAAGAAAATGAATCTTGAAGACAGAAGAAGTTGGACTTGGTCTCGATACACTCTGGTCTTGGTTATGACTCGGACTCGGTTTAGGTGGTCCTGACTACAACACTGCCTTTCGTTAATGAAATCTGTTTGAACAAGTGCTGCAGTAGAATGATACTTTGTTGTCAAAACTGTAACTAGATTAGGAGTAGAAAAACAAATATACAACGCAATGCATTACTTATGCCCTTGTAATAGTATCATGGTACTTCATAGATGAAAATAAATATGAGCAATATTAGCCTTTTTCCTCTATTTACAATAATAAGTTTAGCAACCATTTTGGAGTGCTGTATTTGGCTTTAACTGGGGCTTTCAAAATTCCATCTGGTTATGCTTAAAATATTAAATTAAAATAGTTTCCTGCTTTTTTCAAGAATTGTAGCGACATAATGACACTGACATGGATAGGGATATAGCTGTACGGTGTAAAGACACTTACCATAATTTAGCTGCAGTCCCTCCAGGAAGCTGCCTCTCTCTATAGCAGACAGGTTGGGAGAATCCATTTGATCTTTAGATGAACCTTTCTGGATTTGATCACAACAGAGAAAAAAATGTATTACAATTCCATAATGTACAGTCAATCAAGCTAACTTTAAGTCCGGTGTAATAACACAATTGCAGACATAGTGTTAAAGGAATCTGCTTTAAATGAGATAACACGATGGCTTGAGTTACGTACGTAATGCTTTTATTTACAAAAATAGTGGTTGAAGAAAAGCTGGATGTCCACAGCAAAAAAACAAAACAAGGTGGAGTAAAAGGAAGGTCTTTTTACATCCAGTTTTCACTAGCAAAACGTTTGAAGCCACCTTCAGACTGAACACCCCCATGCTTTAGTGGCCTATATATCTTAAGCCCCTCCCACTAGACCAACAAAACATCAAAATGTTGCTCATTGTTTTTTTTTTTTAGCACAGCAGTAGGGTTGGGGGAAAAAAATCGATACAGCACAGAATGGTGATATTTTCCATGGCAATACTGTATCGATACACAGACGCCAAGTATCGATCTATTATTATATATGTGTTGGTCAGTTTGTCTGCTTGACAATCCCATTTTGCATCAATATAATTGAAGTGAGATGAACAAACAGAAAAATGTATCTGTTTAGATAAAACAGATGTTGACAAAGTTTCCTTTTGGGGACATAATTTGAAATTGGGAAAAATTTGTAGTTGGGGTAAAAAAAGGTGACCAATTGCAAAATATCGCAGAATATTGCAATATGTTTAAAATCGCAATAATATCGTATCATGACATTCCCACCCCTACACAGCTGTAGATTACAAGATTTACATCAGAACAGTGTCCGTTTCATTGTTATCTGCTGGCCATTTTTCTTTCTCAAACATAAAGACTCCTCATCATTTTAACTGAGAGAAGAAAAATACAATTGACAAGGGAATGAGCCATTTCCCTCTGGGGCTGGGCAAAATATGGATATTACATCCATATCGATATACATGTATGACACTAGTTAGGGCTGCCCCCTCTTAGTCGATTAGTAGACTAACTGTTGTTTTGGTCTTAGTCGCCTAAGATGTCTTCAGTCAGTTAAGTTATTTTTTATCCTTTTTCATGCTGAATGACCAATTTCCAAGACTTATTTCTCTGGAAAACTCAATATTTAAAGCGGTGGGGTTGCATGATTCATTGTGGAGAAACTCAAGTGTTACAGATCTGTCGATTAAATCAACTGATTGATTAGTCGACAAAATCATACAAGTGTTAGTCAACTAATAATCTATATCCCTGACGTTCCACTTTTGGGATTGCTCTGTTGCAGCTGGAAAATCCGCCGGATTTCACTCATTTAGGCCGGATATCCGTTGCCTTGGTCTTCCTTTGTGTCGGCATTTTAAACTCAAACTCTTTATGAGGACTATGGTTAACCTTTTCTCAGGTCTCTGCAGACTATCTGTCCAATCTGAGTTTTCTGTTCCACGACTAAAACAACTTTTGAACGTACACATTTTCCACCAAAACAAGTTCCTTCCCGAGGCTATTTTGCAGCGGCAACGCAGCTTTTCTCTGGTGCTTAGCACCGGCCAAGACGATTGTGATTGGTTTAAAGAAATGCCAATAAACCAGAGCACGATTTCCTCCCATCCCTGAATGCTATGTGGAGTAGCCAGACCCTCCTCCAGCGCACTTTGGAGAAGGGTCTGGCAAAGCGAGACTAGTCAACTAAGAATTTCTTTAGTCGACGACAGCCCTAGACTAGATATCGTCTTTGATTTTGAATATTGTAATATGGCATAAGTGTGATCTTTTCCTGGTTTTAAAGGCTACATTACAGTAAAGTAATGTAATTTTCTAAACTTATCACGCTGTTGTTCTATTATTTGCATTTGGCCACTTAGTCATTATATATTGACATTATTGATGATTATTTATCTAAAATCTCATTGTGAAAATATTTTGTGAAAGCACCAACAGTCAACCCTACGATATCGTAATAATATAAAAATAACAATATCGATTTCGACATCGAGGTATTTGGTCAAGAATATCGTGATCGCCCAGCTCTATTTTCCTCCCTTTAAAAAAATTGTTATTGTCAATACAAATTTTCATCGAATCCATAGTGCAGTATTGACCAACTCACTTGACTCTCATGTTGTGTTGCCTTGAGCGCTTTGGCTCCTCTGGCCTTTTTGGCACTGTGGAGACATAGATACATGTTCATCATTATCATTCTCAATATTTGAGCCATCGCCGTCACCAGGTGAGGGGACACCTCCAACCAAATGAGTTTGCTTACTGAGTCCTTGAGCAATCCTCCATGATCAAGTGACACACTACTGAGTCCCAATCAACTCCAGGCTTGTGTTTAATGCTGAGCCCCAAATCTCGTAGGGAGCTGTTGTATCATTCTGTTTAGCTGTTATGTGGCTAACCTCAAGCCAAACTCCATTTAGTAGACGTTGTACATTCATGTATTAACTGCAAACCTAATCCTAGTCTCGCATTGCCAGACCTTCCTTCGCAGCGTTTTGGAGATAGGTCTGGCAATGCGAGACTACTGCAAAGTTAATTTCCTTACAAATGTGTCAGAGTGCTGTTTTTAAGTTGTAAATTCCCATGTATTTTACCATTTGGTAACGTTATGCTCATTATCAGCACAAATAAGGAACTTTTCTGCTAGTTAGACCTCTTTTACCATACACGTTTCTTGCAAATTAGGGTTGGTTGCGAAAAGCACGAATCAATTCTGAAAGTTTTCTAAATTAGGTTAGCGTATCGATAAGGTTAGCTAGCTAGCTACATGCCGAAACTAGCAGCACAAGACATGACCGAGTTGTAAGCATAACGTTACTTATGTTATTAATTTGTTACATTTGCCTGGGGAACGTTATATTGTCAGATGAAATTCGTGACTTTACCAACTAGATATACTAATAACTGATAGTTCGAATCTCACCTCATTTGGAACAACTGTAGCTTAGTTAAGTAACAAGTTTGTTTTGTAAACACTCCGCAGGTCGAATTGATACCGCTTCCCGCAAAATACTTGAAGTTCCGGACTGTACCATTTCAGATACAGGGGAGGGGTCACAATCTTTGTTTATAACGACGAAAACGTTACATCTCAAAATGAGAGTTGATGTGCATAATATTACAACGCGTAAGCCTTAATTTTACGGTGACACAGTATGGATACAGTTAGCTTAAAATAAATATTTGCACTGAAAATGTGTATCTATCCCAAGCGGATTCATTTAAATTTCGGTCCTACGGAAAGCGAAAGGGTTCCGTATCTGCTTATCTTAATACATCCATGATTTGCTCTGATCAAATACGACTTTGCTCTGAGGTATATATATATATACATATCTTATGTATATGTAACGTCACCCATAGATTTCCGAAGAACCAAAATAAAGCTCAGGGCTCTTATCGATCTTTTATTTCAAGGGAAGAAAGTACAACAAAAAAACGCGTTTAGATACTTTAGTTTATAAAGAGCAGTGAAAGGATTACGTTTTTAAAAATATCTAAAACACAACATTTCTAGTTTTAGCACCTTATAGCAAGAGAAAGGGATGGCTTGTTTTTCTATATCTTAGTCCAGTGCATGTATACTATCAAAAATGTACAAAATACAATAGGACTGAACTACATACCTAAATGTATTTACCTTTGTACAAACAGCACTGATAAAGCAAAATACATGAGATCACACAGCTCTTTTTTTATTGATTTCAAATTAAAATCTTTACAAAACAAATCAGGGATGACAGTGAAAAACAGTCAGCGCAAGACCGTAGTCAAAAGTAGTTCCATAAAATGTAAACTATAAACATTCAAAAGGACTTCATTCAGGTTGTAAATCATGTTATTTAGAAATGTTTAATTTAACCCTACTATGGTATTATTATAATAATTTAAGAACGATTTCTTTAACTATTCTCTTCCCTTCATGTTCCCATCATAAATAAATTAAAACAGTGACACAGTTTCCCTATGTCCTGACTGTTCATTAGTACCTGAATGCCCCGTTTCCAGCTAGCTTTGCTTAGATTATCTTCAACATGGCTCACTCATTTCTCAGGGTCCTGACAGGACCCAAGCTTATTAATGAAAAGATTTTAAAGACCCAACCGAAACAATCCCATTATCCCAGTGTGGATTTCAACTTTCTACCGCAAACCCCCCTCAAGAAACAGTAATATAAAATCACAAAGACAAAAAAAATCTCATCAAAGACCTGAAATGTTTAAGTTATAGTGTGCAGTTTACAAAGTGATCAATATGGCTTTTAATCCAAATGTAACCCTCAGTGAACCCGTTTCAGCGGTGCCTTCCTCTATTGTTGAAGTTAAAAGACGTGTGTGTGTGTGTGTGTGTGTGTGTGTTTGTGTGTGTGTGTGTGTGTGTGTGGTTCTTGCCAGTGAAGTCCTGAGATGCCTGATGCTACAGAGCTGCATTTTGATATTTCCCTTTAAAAAGCATCCTTAATGGAGATATTATCACAAAATAGCTGATTAGAATCAACATGTTACATATTTGTACTGTACATAGATAGCATAGGCAAAACTATTTCATCAATAAACTAGATAGAATAGAATTTATTTTAAGCATAAAATCTACTCTGGACCTTTGGAGGTCTTGTGGTGCGTGTCATAGAACCTATAGATCATTTTTTTGTTCTAAATGCTCTGAATCATGAGGACTAAACATGTTGATGGTCCTTTTGGTAAGACAAGGTCTCTTCATTTGCTTCCCTGTGTGTGCTTTAGCTTGTGCTCCCCTCGTCCTTTTTTGCCTTTGGTAGCTTGTGTGTCTGGTCTTCCATTTCGCTCTCCTACATTTTGATCCCAGTGTACAGTTTGTCTATCTGGGATCTGAAGTACTGTTGCATTTCGTTCCTCTTGGCCTTCATTGTTGGAGTGAGCAGGCCATTCTCAATTGAGAACAGCTCCGTGTGGATGCAGATGGTCCTCACCTGAAGGACACACACACACACACACACACACACACACACACACACACACACACACACACACACACACACACACACACACACACACACACACACACACACACACACACACACACACACACACACACATCTTTTAACTTGGCAATAGGCAGGATGATAATGTTTCATTCCAGGAAAACAGCATCTCATGCCTAAACAAAGTTTGGAAGAACATTACGTCTACAGAGCTACCGAATGCTATACAGGAAAGGATATTTCAAATCTCAGCTGAAATATGAGCGAGAGTTTTACCTGCTCAAAGGACTTGAGGCCTCCATTCTTGCCCAGTTGCACCATGTCCTTCAAGATGGCTGCCTTGACTTCCTGAAAGGACATAAAAGAGAGGTTGCTCTTTTAATTCACACTCAGTACATGGGCTGTGTTTTTTTACACAAGTCAAGTTGTCTATGATCTTTTGTCACTTGTCTTTAGTAGGTGAAGAGGGAATTTTGTCGAAAATAAGGCCCTAAGGCCTGTCAAATCTGACTCTAATTTATTAATTCCTGCGCCTTCTTACATCGGACTTAAGTTTACCAGAACACAAGGATCAATCTGAGACGAAGAGTTCAGTTAAGCAAATTTACTGAGTACAGCTTAAAAGTTAAACACAGCTGCAGATTCACAAACAACATCTTAGTTTCCCTGGCAACAGACACTTTAAGTCAGAGCTGGTCTACCAAGATCTCGTCTGAAAATGAACCCCGATCCGGGGGGGAGGGGGGGGGGGGGGGGTGTCTTCTTGTTTAACTGTTATCTTCACAGACACACACACACACACAAGGTCGGGACCTTGTGGTGCAACTTCCTCGTCTGTTCTCGCAACTTTCAAACAATGCACCTCTATGCCATAAAAGCCTAAACTATTTTATAACTTAAGCTTTAACTTTCTGTGCATCAGAGGTCACTTTTAACCACTTCCTCAATGACTAACACAGCTCTTTTGCAAAGAGCACATATACACATTTTGTTAATAAAATATTTCTACATAGGTTTGGTCAATTTTTTCATTCATAAAACAAACACTTGGAGTCATCAAAGCTACATCTTTCAACCATTTATCTGTTGCTTTAGGCTTTTTTTTTTTCTTCCTATTTTTTAATTCACTGCTTGCTAACAAGTTTTCACACACTCTCAATTGCAACAGTTTGTGTTCAGATGTTACAGCAGTTTGGTGTGAGGCTACTCTTGTTTGCTCATTAGCTGTAGTTTATTATTTATTGTGATAATAAATATATGAAGATCAGCCTCGCACCACTTTACAGACCTCTCTGGAAAAAATATGTGAAATAGAAAAGAGATATACAATTAGAAAAAAATATATAAATATAATTTCTATTACTTTCTTCAAGTTTGGTGAGCTACTCCACAATCTTTTCACATAACCCCAACACAACTGCAGAAGTACCTCCTGGTGTACATGTACTGTATGCCTGGGTGTGAATCACTGCTCTGAATGAGAAAGATTTATTGCTTAACTCAGAAATCATAAAAGGATTTATTGCTAAGTAAGTAGGACTTACCAGGAATTTGCCTTGGTTGTTGGTGCATACATAACATATTAAAGGTGCCCTGCCACACATATTTCATTACTTTGTGGTAATGTCTGAAGTTCTATTCTAGCCATTCTAGCGTGCTATAGAAAGCCTGCAGGAAGACTCAACTAGATTTGTGCCAGTTCTCATTAATATTCAATGAGCTAAGCTGCTTGACTCTGATTGGCTAACAGCTAGCCAATGAGAGCCTGGCTATCAGCATCCTTTACCCAGCGCAACTGGGCAAGCTGATGAATAGTAATGAGCTCAGGCAACACCACGTCAGACTGATCAGCTTTTGGAATTGGCCTGATTTCTCCGCTTATTTCTTTTCAGTGGCTAGAGCTGACAGAGGAGGTAGCAGTTCATTTTCACATTCACCACATAACACAAACACATATGGACCGTACATATTTCAAAAAATACAAGTAAAAACAGTTTTGTTTGGCAGGGCACCTTTAAACCTTAATATGTATGAAATGAATAGTGTCCTAAAGGGAAATGGATTCACAGTATGGACACAGAAAACTGTATGTATGCAGTCTGAGTCCACTGTATACTGTAATCAAATTATGTAAAAGTATTACCGCTCTGCCACACAGTTCCTGGTAGCTGGCCTCCAGTCCCAGGGTCCTCTTGATCCAGCCACACAGGAAGTCAGGGTCAGGAACCACCACTGCTACCAGACATGCCTGGAGACAAACACAATAATAATAATACATTTTATTTATATAGCGCTTAACATGGTACTCAAAGACACTTGGCAGTAAAACCAGCACATTTAGCACATTAAAAAAAGATGAAGCAATAAAACCAACACATAAAACAAGCATATTAAAAGCAATTAAAATAATACAACCAGTAACTAACAGTAGATCATGTGTATTGTATGTGGAAGGATAATCTGAAGAGGTGTGTTTTGATGAGTGATTTGAATGTGTCCAGGGCGGTATTGCACAAAAGTAGAATTTATAAATCCAGGATAACTGATAAAACGAGACTTGACCTGCAGCCTGGCTTGGTGCGTTTCACGAAGGCCAAGCCAGGCTGAGGAGGAGCGACTAGATCGAGCCAGGCTGAAGTAATTCGGATAGATGCGCGTTCAGCCGCTTCTGCCACGCTTTTCTTATTTTTAATTACAGAGGCAGAGTTTCCTTCTTTACATATTATATACTTTGCTTCATTTGATTTGAATGCCTATTAATGGACATAAAAAAGAAAGACACTGAAGAAATTGGACTCTGAAATCTAGAAACTATAAAGATAATTAAGTGATAAATTGAATGCACACTTTAAACATGACTGTAACACAGTGTATTATTATATATTATATAATTATTATTATTATTATTGTCCCCCTGCAAAATATAAGGTCAAAAACCATTGAGGTGTCCTCTCCCTGTTGTTTCATGAATGTACAGTATGTATAGTAGCCTCAACTATATAGTTACTGGTCCAGTGAACTAAGACCACGATAAGGGTGGATTGTACAATTATAAAAACCTATAATAATTGTTCAATCCTCCCAAATTATAGTCCCAGTTCACTGGAGACAACACACATTGTGTCCAGAATGCCAAATACAGTGCACATGGAAGAGGAACATACATGGTCCTTTGTTAAAGAATACTAAAAGAAATAAATCAACTCAAATAATTAAAGGTGTATTTGTCCCTGGCCAGTCTGCCATTGTTAGAACCACTAACACGTGTATAGCACTTTATATATTGTCTTCATCACTGACTTCATTTAAATCAGCCTTTTCTAATGATTTCCGTAATATATTCACCAAACTTCTAACAACAAGCAGTTTTCATACAGCAATATAACAGTAAAAATGACTGTCACATGAATAATTATAAAAATAATGGTCAACTTGAAATAATAACAGCGCTTAACTGAGCAGCAATATGCACCTGTTGTATTTTAATGCAGGCTGATAACAATAAGGTTACAACCACTGCTGAGTGAGCAGAAAAGGCTCCAGGATTAATAAATCCTGGCTGTTAGCCTGGTCGGGAGCAGGATAGCTGCACAGAATAAATCTCCATGGTAACTTAGGTGCCTCTGCTTTTGTGCAACAAAGTCAAGGCTAAATTCATCCAGGATAACTGGAATATCCTGGCTTAATCCCTTATCCTGGATAGCAATAGCCCTCTGCCACGGATGTGTATGGGTGCATACAAGTTACATACAGCAGGGATTTTTATGCTTTGGCTACACTGCACATGGACCGTTCGCAGAGCAGATGTGCCGCTGAATGTGTCTTTTAACTGGCTACACTTGCTGTGCACACACGGCGTAGGATTGTGTGAGTCACAGGTGAGACGGTGAGCTTTTTGCTTTGGGATTGTTGTTGTTTCTTCAGTTTCTGGAGCCGGCACAGCGCTGTGAAACGTCAACCTATCAGCTGTTGTCAGAGGACTCAGAGGTGAGGGAAAGAAGAAATATAAACAGAAACTCCCAAAACCTAAAACTGTCCGTCACTCGCTGTATATCGGTAGTTTAATTTAAAACAATTATAGACACTTTAGGATCCATTTCTGTGTAAAAGCATCTCACGTAAAAAATATAAATGGAAGAGTGAATCTCAGCGGTGCATGCACACCATTACGCGCTGCTCTCATGCCCGGTGTCCCCAGTTTCATTGATTACAGTGGAAGGAAGCATAGGACTTTGCTTCATAATACACCAATCCCACTGAGGTACACTTTCTCCAAAGGGAACAGAGGTCAGTAGAAGGAGCCAGGAGCAAATTTGTGGGCCTAGCATAATACCACACACATCCGCAACACACACAAACACACACTCGGAATATCCTCCACCTACCTGCAGACTGTCTCCATGCACAAAGACCTGTGCCACTGCATCACTCCTCATGTAGACGTTCTCTATCTTTTCCGGAGCAATGTACTCCCCCTGTGCCAGCTTAAAGATGTGCTTCTTCCTGTCCACGATCTTCAGCGTGCCATTCTGTCAACACACATGCACACACAATTACATTCTATGAAATGTCCACAGGCTGTTAGAAATACAGAATGTTATGATATGTAGCTCAATGTAATGAACTTCGGTTGGAATAAATATGTGTGAAGTTGAGATGAACAAAGTGAGGCTGATAAAACTAGAAATTACAGCCTTGTGGTTGTATGTCTCCACCGGCCAGTCAAGTTGCAGTTTAAATCCAGTTTATCCAGACTTACATAATATATGTAGTGAAGACTTTGAAGCAATTTATTTAAATGGAAATAAGTGTACTTTTTGCAGAAACATGGATGCTTCACACACATCTGCATCTTCAACTAGGATCTACACAATCACCACACATTTCAACATTAGTCACCAAATCAGTATCTGACCAAATGTGAAATATGAACACAATCTCCCCCCTTCTGTTCCTGAGTTATATGTGAATAATGGTATATTAATATATATATTATAATAATAGTTTTTTGCAGATTATGACATTACATGTATGAAGAAGCAATTGCAATGCACATCCAACAATTCTTCTGTGCAGGTGCGTTGGAAAATATCACAGACTTGGAGAAAAAAAAAACGTAGAAAAAAAATGACGTTACAGGGAAGTTGATCTTTGACCTTTTGGATATAAAATATCATCACTTCATAATTTTATCCTATTATTCATTTCTGTGAAATAATAATTACCATAGGAATTCTTCAGTTATGGCCAAACACATGTTTTGTGACATCACAGTGACATCCCAAAAAAATCCTTAATCCCAAGTGGATGTTTTTGCCAAATTTGAAGAAATTCCCTCCAGGGGTTCCTGAGATATCGCATTCACAAGAATGGGACGGATGGATGGACAACCCAAAAATAATAATGCCTCGCTGGCCGCGGCTGTCCCCGGCACAGAGCCATAGAAATGTGTGAGGCTGAACTCAAACAACAGTACTTAACGTACAGGAAGCCATTTGCCTATGTCTCCAGTGTGAAGCCAACCATCTGCATCAATAGCCTCGGCGGTCTTCTCAGGGTCCTTCAGATAGCCCTGGAACACGTTAGGACCCTTCACACACACCTGGAGACACACACACACACACACACACACACACACACACACACACACACACACACACACACACACACACACACACACACACACACACACACACACACACACACACACACACACACACATTTATGAATGACGTACATTATCATGAAATGTATGTAAGAGTTTCTATGATGATGTGTGTCTTTGTGTTTCACCTCTCCCTCGCCGTTTGCAGCCAGGTAGTTCATCTCAGGCACATCCACCAGTTTAAGGGAGTTGCAAGGCAGAGGTGCTCCAACGTGTCCTGCAGGCATGACGTCAAGTTTAGTTCTTGTAGCCCGCAGTAATCAGTCAGCTTTTTCTTCATAATTTAGAGCGTGTAGCCTTGTAAAAGATTAATTAAATCAAGCAGCTTTGTTATCCATTACCTGCATTCCATTCACCAGGCATGGTCATGGTGCATCCAGCAGTGCACTCTGTCTGTCCATAACCTTCATAGAACTGAGACATTTATTATCATTACTACTTGTAGGTTTCCACTGAATGAAGCTGTAGCTTGATGCTCTTCTAAATCTCCTTGTCTTAATCCACATAAAAAAAATCCACAGGACCACTCAAGTGTTTGTGCGGCTGTTTTTTGCGAGTGTTTGTGCGAGTGTTTTGTGGGGTGTTTGTGCAGGTGTTTGCGCGACCGTTTGTGCGAGTGTTTGTGCAGGTGTTTGTGCGAGTGTTTGTGCGAGTGTTTGTGCGAGTGTTTGTGCGAGTGTTTGTGCGAGTGTTTGTGCGAGTGTTTGTGCTACCTGACAGCCTACTGCGGCTCTGAGGAAGGTGAGGACAGCAGGAGAGATGGGAGCAGCTCCAGTCAGCATGAGACGCACGCGGCCGCCGAGGCTGGCCTGCAGAGGGCAGCACAACACCTTATTACTGGACAGCTCTGTCAGTTGTAGCCACGGCAAATCCATGTTAACAAAAAATCAGTCAACCAGATAAAATGCAACATAACATCCTTACAGCTTTAACCATCTAAATCACTTTTAGTGAAGGCTGTTACAGGATGATAACAATTAGAGCTGCAAAGATTAAATGATTAGTGTCAACTATTAAATTAATTGCCAACTATTGTGATAATCGATTAATCGGTTTGAGTCATTTTTCTGTAAAAAAAAAAAGTAAAAGCTCTCTGATTCCAGCATCTTAAATGTGAATATTTTATAGTCTCTTTTCTCCTCTGTGACAGTTACGTGAATTTGTTGGAGTTGTGGACAAAACAAGATATTTAGGACGTAATCTTGATGTTTAGCAAACACAGATCGACATTTTTCACCATTTTCTGCCATTTTATAGATCAAACAGCTTATCAATTAATTGAGAAAATAATCAACAGATTAATAGACAATGAAAATAATAGTAATGCTCTTTTAGAGTTAATTTCTTTTATTTTACTTCTATTCATATATTAGTTAGTATATACAGTACCTCTTATTCTTCTTTTTCTTTTTCAATTGTCTATTTATCTCATCTTATCTCTGTCGTTACTGCTGCTGCAACATGTGGATTTTCCCTTTGACGGATCGATAAAGGCTTATCTTATCTTTTATTTTAGCGTGTGCTCTTAGGATATTAATGCATGCGTTATGTAACAGTCCCTAGAAACCCTACATATGACTTATGACTGTGTCTGCAAAGCATACGTGACCTTACACAGTGATTGAACCGTATCATGAGTATTCAACCACCATTTAAACTAGTTTCTAAACAAAACTACTTTTATTAAAGTTACATTTATTTTAGTTACTTATATATTTTTGTTTTATAAAAAACAACAGATGACTAAAACCACCATATTTCTGTTAAGAAGAGGGGAAATTATTGGGCAATGTGTCTGATCAGTAGGCATGCAGGAATTAGTATAGTAGGGTCAGTGTGAAATTGGTCGGATTTTACTTTTGACGTCCAAGAGGTATTAACAGTAGGTGGGTGGTAGGTGCAATTAGCTGTAGTTTCAGCCTACACCTTTTCCCTCTGTAGAAACAAAGTCTTGGCTTTATTTTCTACTGTACTGTCTGTCTGTGTCTGTCTGTCTGTCTGTCTGTCTGTTTTTGTCTGTCTGTTTGTCTGTGTCTGTGTCTCTGTCTCTGTCTGTGTCTGTCTGTCTGTCTGTCTGTCTGTCTGTCTGTCTGTCTGTCTGTCTGTCTGTCTGTCTGTCTGTCTGTCTGTCTGTCTGTTTGTCTGTCTGTGTCTGTGTGTGTCTGTCTGTCTGTCTGTTTTTGTCTGTCTGTTTGTCTGTGTCTGTGTCTGTGTCTCTGTCTGTGTCGCTGTCTGTCTGTCTGTTTTTGTCTGTCTGTTTGTCTGTGTCTGTGTCTCTGTCTGTGTCTGTGTCGCTGTCTGTCTGTCTGTCTGTCTGTCTGTCTGTTTGTCTGTCTGTGTCTGTGTGTCTGTGTGTCTGTCTGTCTGTGTGTCTGTCTGTGTCTGTGTGTCTGTGTGTCTGTCTGTCTGTCTGTCTGTTTGTCTGTCTGTGTCTGTGTGTCTGTCTGTCTGTCTGTGTGTCTGTCTGTGTCTGTGTGTCTGTCTGTCTGTCTGTCTGTGTGTCTGTCTGTGTCTCTGTCTGTGTCTCTGTCTGTCTGTCTGCCTGTGTCTGTCTGTCTTGCTGTGAGTTACTGTAATTTTGATGTTTCTTCCCCCCCAAATTGATTGTGTAATTATTTACAGACCAAAATCAATGTCAATGTCAATGAAAATACTATGATTTTAGTTATTTTACTGCAAAATTCAGTAAAATACCTGGATACATTTTTTGACTTAAAGTAACCTTTTTGTGCACATTGTAATGCCTCAATGTTTCACAATGTAGAGACAATAGACATGTTACGTACTGCGCAGAAATAGAAATTAGAGTTAATAGATTTAAATCGATTATATCAACCAGCCCTTGTGAAAACATTCCTGGACATGTAGCACTCAACTATACAGTGACAAACTAGGAGTTTTAACTGCGCTGGCTCTGTGTACCTGAACCTTCCGGAAGATGAGTCGATCCCAGATACTGTCTCTCCTCACGATGCCTTTCCTAATCTCGGCCTCCTTCCTTCTGTAGGCGAATCCCAGCAGCCAACGCTTCAGAGAGGTGTTGGCCTGCCCAAAGATCTACACACACACATGCACACACACACACACACACACACACACACACACACACACACACACACACACACACACACACACACACACAAAGGCTTTCCATAATTATAAGAACAACATAATGGATGGTTGGATGATGGATGGATAATGGGTCAGAAATTCAGAAGCATGTGCAATGCTTTTTATAAGGCTTGAATTTCCCCTTGGGGATCAATACATTATCTATCTATCTATCTATCTATCTATCTATCTATCTATCTATCTATCTATCTATCTATCTATCTATCTATCTATCTATCTATCTACCTATCTATCTATCTATCAGTTCTTTCCATTTACCGCAGAAGTCGGAGCTGGGAATGATTTCAACCCCAAGTTGACCACGGTATATTTAAAACAAGTCAGATTTCACTGTTTGGTCTGCTCTATCCAGGTTAGCATTTGTTAGCAATACCAGTTGTTTGTGCATACAAACAGCATAACATGTCAACAGATAGAAGTCCGACAGTACTGTGTTTAATACTGATTTAATGAGACACAAATAAGACAGAAGTGATAATAAACTGTATATTACTACAGCTTTCACTACAGTTGATGCACGGGGCAGCCATGTTGGATTTTCGAGGTCGGCTTGCTTAGGGTACTGTGAGGGGCGTGTTTCCGACTTAGAACGCAGAAATTTTGACTTTTCATTAGGGCTGTCAGTTTAACGTGTTATTAACGGCGTTAACGCAAACCCATTTTAATGCCGATAATTTTTTTAACGCATAGAGCAACGGGATCTGTTAGTCCACTTCTTTAACTGTCTATGGCCACGCCATGTCCCGCCCTACGAAGCAGCTGATTGGTTTGGTTTAGGCATTTCACCGCGAGTAGTTAGGATAGTGGATTGGTCAGGGGATAGGACCTGAACAAATGGAGTTACGTTACCTTGGACGCCTGGCCAATAGTAGTGACTGAAGGGCGGGTCTTGTAATTTCGCAGACCGGAAACAAAACAGACACAAGCCGCGGCCGCCGCGGCCGGTTTGAGCCAAAGACAGTTTGGTTTTAGCTTGCTAGCCGCGTAGCTAGTAGGCTCGTCACGGCGATTAGCTTCGGAGCGAGTAGTGACTCTACAGTCAGTGAGAGAAACAAAGTGTCTCCTCTGTTCTTTCTGACCACGGTGGGAAACCTGCAGCAGGAAAACCCTCTCCTTGATTTTACGTTGGTTATGAACGAGAACAAGAACCAGGAAATGAGTCACGGGAAACCAGTTGCTATGACGACGGCTATGCCGCTGACGACGCTATGAGCCCATAGACAGTTGGACGAGCCACGCTCGCCTCAGGCATGAGGCAGTACTACCTGCAGTACTATCTGCAGTACTATCTGCAGTACTACCTGCAATGGAACATCGAGGTAACAGCGTTACATTATGTGACAGATTATTAGTTCCAATTGTGAATGTTAGTGTGAAATTGAACATAACGTATATGACAATGTTGTTTTCAATAAAAAAAAACATTGTCACAAAGCAGCCGATCTACTTTTCCATGCTGATAAGAGAATTAAAATGAGAAAATATAATGGGACAAAAAGAAATCAAGGGACATTTAGAATAGATAAAAATGTGCGAATAATTGTGTGCGATTAATCGCGAGTTAACTATGACATTAATGCGATTAAATATTTTAATTGCTTGACAGCACTAGTATCTTTTGGTATGCATGTCAGAAAAAAATGGTTAGGATTCAGGTGTAATTGCAAATAGTGATTAATCATGATTCATCCACTGAAAATTCTGATTAATTTGATTACAAATTTTAATCATTTGACAGCCCTACTTTTCATACAAATGAAATGCACCATATCATCATCGTGCCCACTTACCTTATCATACATTCTGTTAAGGAGTCGGGGTACCACAGGAAACACAGTAGGTTTCAGCGTGTTCAGGTCATCTGACAGCAGACGAATATCTCCCTGGAAAAAGCCAATCCGGGCTCCATTCACTATCATCAGTCCCTGTCAGCAATATCCGGAAGATGCAGAAGGCACAAGTTAAGAGGTCACCATAACTGCGTATGTAATGAAAGAGAGGTTAATAACACAGGGTTTCTCAGGAAAATGGATGTGTGTTAATTAACAAAGGGTGACTATGGGAACTAAGGGAGCATACAATACCTGTACTACTCTTTCAAACATATGAGCCAAGGGCAGGAAGGACATATGGACATCAGTGCAAAACAACGGACAGCAGACCTGAAACCACACACAGATGCAGGAATACAAACACACGGGGGGGGGGGGGGGGGGGGGCGGCGGCGGCGGCACACAGTTGCACACACACCGATGGACATGAACCAGACAAACAGATAGGGAAACAAACACACACACACATACACAGGCAGGAAAGGAACACAGTCAGTGTTAATATGTGTACCTCCACCACCCTCTCAAACATGTGGGCCAGAGGCAGAAAAGACAGCATGACATCATCTGAGGTGGTCTGAGCGTACGACTGGAGAGAAGAGGAAAGAGTTCATTGAAGTGCCTCGCCCTTCAAACAAATACCGATGGCGTTTTAGGGATGAAGTCAATACAACAAGACGTCAGGCTACTGATAAGACCTCACCCATTCCTCCTTTCCTTCTCTCATCATTCACTTATCAAATTCTGTTCTTTTCTTTTTCTTTTTTTTTTAACCCCTAGCATTCCGCCTCCTTTTTCTAGAGGGGTAGAAGTGGGGGACAGAGGATATGGGGGGTTGATAGCAGGTCAACAGTAGATCCCACATAACTCTGGATGGAATAAAGCAAGGTTATATGGCAGAATAAAAGACACAGTGTAAATATATACAATATATAAATTATGTATATAGGAAAGGAGGAGGAAAGAAGGAGGGAGAGAATGAGATGGAGAGATAAAGGAAATAGAGAAGGAAACCTCCATTGATTTAAATCCTTCTAAAAATCCCTGTTACAGAAGCTAAAGATGCTCTAACTATTGTTAGCGCCTCACCTCTGTCAATTTGATGAAGGCTGAGCAGTTGGACACAACATTCTCATGTGTCAGCATAGCTCCCTTTGGGTTTCCTGAAAGTCACACACACACACACACACACACACACACACACACACACACACACACACACACACACACACACACACACACACACACACACACACACACACACACACAGTTAATGCTGCATCATCAAACAACTAATTAAACTGAGCTTTGTTTGACCAGATTGTAAATGAGAGATAAAACATGATTTATGATGTTCAATATTATCACATGCACTGTTAATAATGTATAAAGTGTATATGTGGTATATATTTCATACTTGTTCACTGTGTAATTCACTGTGTGTGTGTGGGTGTGTGTGTGTGTGTCACCTGTTGTTCCACTGGTAAAGCAGATGAGAGCCATGTCCTTAGGTCGCGGAGGCTGCAGGGATTGGGGAGGCAACGTTCAAACAGGGTCACAACATTGTCGTCAATTCAAGCACTGACTGGCAATAAGTCTCTTACAGGCCAGTGTTTACTTACCATGGGTTGGCGATGGTTGGCCTTCCCGATGGACTGTGCAACAAGAAAAGCACATTAATGAAGCCATTGTGGATGGAGTAAAGTGACAAAGAAAATTGACAAGAAAGCAACAACAAAAAAACACAGTAATAATGAAAATCCAAATAAAAAAACATGACAACCGGAATGAAGACAACACAACAAGAAAACGAGCAAGAACACAAGAAACTGAATGGATTAAATTGACAACAAAGCAATAAAACAAGATGTAAGCACACAACAAGGTAGCAAAACAGGAAAGCAAAAAAAAACAAAAGCAAGATAAAACCAAAAAACAACAACAAAAAGACCATACACTAGAAGACTTTGAAAAGACTAAAGTCTGACACCATCTCACATGTAAAGACAACCATGTCACATCTAACGTTAAAGACTGTCATAATATGTAAAGACTGGGGATCTTGCAAGGTCACACATTGCTAGACTACAACTAGATTCGTTTTGAAAAATGTAACCAAGCTAGCTAGCTACCGATAGCGTTAGCTGGTAACAGAGGGAAAGTTTGCTGATTTTCTGCTGTATATGCAGATGAATGGCAGTACCCAGAGGTCTGTCTTTATCCGCCTTTAAACCTCCCGTTGGATGACGCGTCAGAAGGGTTGAAAATCTGCAACTTTCCCTCTTTAGCGTTTAGCTTAGCTCTAGCCATTTACTGCTTCCTGTTTGGTGCTGGAGGGAGCGCACCCATTGGTTGTTGACGATGTTCACGTGGTTTAACTTCACTACCAAGACTTAAAACGTACGATAATATCAAACACTTTTGATTTTGTGGGAACGCCAAGACGGGAAAAAGACTGACTGGGTCTGAGTTTTATGACCACCTTACACCAAACGATTGAGACGACGGGAGTGCATCGCAACTCTAGCAAGACTCTCATAATTTCATTCCGATATCGGAAAATAGGCTGCGAAAGTATTATCGCTTGAAAAGTCGTTTGGTGTAAAGTCAGCATAAAGGAGAACCAGAACCAACAAGATAGAAAGTTACACACAAAAACTGGAAGGTTCGAGGAAAATAACCAAAGACAGAGGAAGAAAGCATTGAGTGTGAAATTGTTGTGCAAACAATAATATAGAATGTTTCCAAACTAACTAAAGAGAAGAGCTGAACATACAAACACAACTCAGAAATTAAGAAATAAAAAAGAAGAGGTGGCTTCCAGCTGACCTCCATCTCCTGCAGGCTGAGGATGTGGATTCCAGCCAGTTGACCCCTGTCGACCAGCTCGGCACTGGGGGTCTCCATTACAACGATGGTCTTCACAGAGTGTTTCCTGTCCTTAACACAGTCCAGAACCAGGTTGACTTTATCTACCACGTCACACACCAAAGTCGAGATTGAAGCTGCAGAAACAACATGCAAACAGATCCGGTCACACGCAGTTCTTCAACAACAACAACACTGGCCTATTGGCCTATTAGAGTGTATGTAATTCTGTTGTTGCTGCTGTGGTTTACCTATGTCTATAATATAGCTGATGGCTTCTGTTCCCAGTGTGTCGTACAGAGGGACTGACACCAGAGAATAGGTGTAACATGCCAGCTCACTGATGGTCCACTACACACACACACACACACACACACACACACACACACACACACACACAGGCATTATAAAGCAATCCTTTTACTCATAAACAATAGCAGATAAAACACTGGTAAGATTATACAGTAAATAGGGTGCCCGGTTACAGAGGTTTACTCCTCGACGCAGCGGGCCCGGGTTCAACTCTGACCTGCGGCCCTTTGCTGCATGTCATTCCCCCCTCTCTCCCCTTTCATGTCTTCAGCTGTCCTATCAAAATAAAGGCTGAAAATGCCCAAAAAATAATTTAAAAGAAAAAAGAGATTATACAGTAAATAGAGTGTATATGTGCTCCAATAGCTCTATCTGAGTTTATCGATACTTTCCTAATATGTTTGACTAAAGGTTAAATTTCTTTAAAGGGTTATTTCGGTATTTTTCTACCCATTTTCCCATGCATTGGTGTCTAAGTGACGTGAACAAAGATCTTTGATATTGGTCCAGTATTGAGCGCGAACGTGTGACCGGCAGCAGAACCAGGCTGCAGGCTGGCTTTGCTGTGTTTTCTCTCTTTTTATTTACAGGCATTGCTTGTGAGTTGTTCCTGTTATTAATGAAATTTGTTTACATTTTGACAAACTGGCACCAAAAAAGCATGCTAAATTAGCTATTAGCTCTTCCTGTTTGCAATGTACCCATGCAATATTACTTGAAGATTACTTGGAAAAAAAACTTTCTAAGCTGATTTTTTTTCCGTTTACTCGCAATGGACATCCGGGATAATGATATCCTCAGAGAGTGTAAGTCACACTGAATCTAAAAATATGCATGTGTGTCTATGTGTTCAGATTTGACTAATGAGTCAGAGAAGGAGTGTGATTTTGACACAAATTTGGTGCCCAGCAATCAGGCACTGCGGAAAAAGGGTACAAGTGTTTACCTCAGGTCTGTTCTGAGAGAAGATGCCAATGTGAGGGTCTGTGGTCTTAGAGTGTCCTTTATGGAGAAATGCTGAGCCCAGATTCTCTGTTCGCTCCAATACCTAACACACACACACACACACACACACACACACACACACACACACACACACACACACACACACACACACACACACACACACACACAACACACAGTTAGTGCTGCATCATCAAACAACTAATTAAACTGAGCTTTGTTCAACCAGATTGTAAATGAGGGATGAAACATGGTTTATGATGTTCAATATTATCACATGCACTGTTAATAATAGCACAGTTAAAATGTCATTGGCTACTGGGGTTTTACAGCATTTGGTTGACAGGCTATCGTCCAATAACAACTTGTGGTCATTCAGGTGTTGCTGGAATGTTTCATTAATATTTCACGTTGTTTATTGTTCAAGCTGAATTAGTGTTTTACTATCAGTGACAGACAAGTAGCAAATACATCTCTTCCCTGTTAAAATATTATCATAGTGATGCTAGTAATTAGAAACACATTTTAAAAGGAATATTACACAGGGCTTAAAAGAGACCTATTATACTTGTTTTCAGGTTCATACTTGTATTTTGTGCTTCTAATAGAACATGTTTACATGCTTTAATGTTCAAAAACCCTTTATCTTTCTCATACTGCTCATGGTTGCTGCACCTGTATCCACCCACTGTGTGAGACAATCTGTTGGAGCGCCTGTCTCTTTAAGCACGCTTCCTAATAAAGCTCTGCTCTGATTGGTCAGTGATTCCGGGTCTTCTGCATCTGTCATCTCTGTACTCTGCTCTTGCTGTCCCTGTACAATGCGTTGCAATCTGTGTCCGGCTGCATGTAGTATATAGCGGGACTTTATACTGTGAGAAATCACCAATAAAGCCTTCTAAACCAAAAACTACACAACCGGACATGTTCCAGTTGGAATGTGATCCAAAATTGGGCGGAAATTAAGGTTTCCCTGGTGTTAGCATGTAGCTGTCAACAGTGCAGTAGCGTGCCTGGAGCAGATGACCATATAAATAAAGTATGAAGACATTCCAGGCCGAGAGTTGAAAAACCGGAGCTTTCAGAACAGCGGGAAACCTGTAGTTTTGACTCACAGGGATTTTTATTTCAAAATATGTTTGTAATAATGACATATGTTAAATATGTCATTATTTGATGTTTTGGCCTTGTTTAATATGTGCATCCGACATTACAGATATGACAAAAAAATACATAAATTACGTCTCCTTTAAAATGATAAACTAAGCGTACAATAATTGCCCAGATTAAATACATGTTAATAGCATATACCAACAGCGTGCTTGACTGTAACACACAAAGTGAATCAGCAGATAATTAAGTTTACACAACAAGTATAGCCCCTATATTTGGTCTGTTTAAAAACCTTGTTTACATCATAACAGATACAAACAGAACTATAATACCTATAATCTAATTAATTTAATACATTAAGTGATTTGGTGTTTCTCTTCCATTAAGCTGGGGGACTCACAAGACACACATTTTTTTTTTTAAATGATCAAAATTGGTGTACCGTATTTTCCGGACTGTAAGTTGCACTTTTTTTCATAGTTTGGCTGGTCCTGCGACTTATAGTCAAGTGCGACTTATTTATCAAAATGAATTTGACATGAACCATACAAGCCTTCCCTGATCGCCCTGATATAAGCTGGTGGCAGTTGGCCAGTCTTTCTCTCTCCCCTGGCTTCCACCTTTAGTTGGATTTCCTTTCAGTTACGTAAGATACCCTTGTTTTTAGCTACAACTCATGTGTCGTCTCCATTATTTGTCTAGCCCTGGGACACAGCTCAAGCTTCAGGGTGATTTTCTTAGACTTGCCAAAGCTCCTCCAGAGCCACAGAAGACATTATAGAAGTGTTTTTACAGGAGGAGTAATACTCCTCATGAGGAGTTTGACTGAACTTCACAGTGTGTGTAAAACTGGTGAAATACCCCTTTATCATTTTCCAACACAAGAAGAAATATAATTCATTAAATAAGCCACCTTAAGACTAAATTCAGACATAAATACAGTTCGGTCATATGGTGCCTCTGACCTCTCTATAGGACATCCATTCATACGGCTGTTTTGGTTTCCTGGAGCCCAGGCAGGGACCATTATCTTGAGGACAAAAAGAGAGCAACAGGGGGGGGGAAGAAGAGAATTAAAGAAAGAAAGGGAGAAATTGAAAAACAAAGAGAATTTTAACCATATTAATACACATACAGTACACACTGTACCTTCCTAACCTGTATATTCTGCTGCTGACATATAAGACACATTTCTTCTCTCTCCATATAATATTAATGCATTTGTGACTTACTGGAAACCCGGACCCCTCTGAGGAAGGACTCATACAATGTTCTGGCATCATCGTAGAAATGTGTAATGTGACCATTTCCGTTCAGCAAAACTGATTGGCGTGCAAAGTCTCCACCCTGAAAAAAGAAACAAAAGATCCTCTAGTACCTCAGACATCAGTTTCAGCCTCTTGACTCTTGCTTGGATATTTAATTCACACACAGTCACAGTTTGGTTATTGTGGGGATAGCTGAGAACACGTGTGTGCTTTTCCAGGTTTAGGGGGCTCCAATGATTGACAAATACATACTGTATAATTAGGGCTGGGCGAAATCAGATATCACAATATTCTTGACCAAATACCTCGATATCAATATTGCGGCGATATTCTAGGGTTGACAACTGGTGCTTTAACAAAATATCTTCACACTTAGATTTTAGATTAATAATCATCAGTAATGTACACATAATGTCTAAGTGGGGAAAAGGCAAATAATAGAACAGCTACAACAGTCTGGTAAGTTCAGAAAAGTACATCACTTTACTGTAACAAACTACAATGTAGTTAATAGGGAAATTCTCCAACTTGTATTTACCTTTACAAAAGTGCTCGTTTTGCCACTGACATGCTCAGATTAATAGTCTAAGTGTCTGAAAACATTATAGAAAGGATTTCTAAGGAGGTTAACCTTTCTGTTAAAGAGTAATAACCTTTTTTTAAACATAAAAACATCTGCAAAATCACGTTCGCTAAACCCACCAGACTCCATGTAAATAAACAGTAATTTTAGCATTGTAAAATACGTTTAATTCAAAGTCGGCAGAAACAAAATAAAAGCTGATTTGGGTCGTCTTTCCACTTCTCCAACCATCACAACTCTAGTTTTGGTTAATTTTGCCTCATTTTTGAGTAAAATATTGGTTCCAATTAGGGCTGCACGATATGAGGAAAATATGCGATATGCGATAACGTTGTTGAATATCACCATAAAGATATTACTTGCGATAAATAAACATGTTACAATGTACTCAGTTCTGCCTTTCTGCTGCTTTTAGTATTCGAATACAAGAAATTGCTTGTTGAATTTAAAACATTTCTAACATGCTGTTATTGAACAAACTGAACATTGAATATAAAAAGCACCACTAAAACAGAATATGATGACATTTTAATGTGTGGTTTTCTACTGATATTTTCTTACTGATATCTCTTCTTTTTTCTAACACAAAAAAACCTATGAGTGTCTGTTGCGATATGTCGCAGCCTTTCGCGATGTGTTTATTGCGGCAGCTGACATTGCGATGACGATAAAGAAACAATATATTGTGCAGCCCTAGTTCCAATAATTTAAATCCTGTGTGATCAGCCAACTGAGCATGGGCTGTGAGAAAATGGGGGCTTGTCCTGCTTTTGGACTTGAATTAGGCTTAATACCTGTCATAACTGACTATAAGTGTAGTTGGTATTATACTAGCTTTTTTTTTCGTAGTAGTTTGCTTGGGTTTTTGTCTGTTCAGACACAAAGGGTAGGGTGGTACAGTGCAATGATATGCACCAATAACAAGAGGCTGTTGAGGTCAGGGTTGTAGTAAAAGACAGTAGTAATGTAAGAATGATAATTTTTGGGAAACAGCATGAATCAATGGAACTATCCTCCTTTAGTTTTGGTAACAGCTCTGTCAATTTTCATAAAATTTTAGGCCTACATTTACATTCCATGGCGTTTTATCAGCAACATCACAGTTACAGTATGTATCGTTAACCATGCCTAGATCTGCGCAGTATAACCTTATAGGCAAGCATTGCTTTTCTGTTTAGACATTTTAACCTGCAACCGTTTTAGATTCTTGATGCGGACAGACACACAGCCAACTCACCGGAACCTCCACTGACTGCATACGGAGGTCACAGACCGGTGGGATGGCCTTGGGTCGTGTTGCCAGGTAGTAGGTTGTCGCAGCAACCACGGCCCCCGCGCTGACCAACACCGGGGTGGAGACACTCCTGATGTACTGGTTGACATCATTCAGATCTGGCAACTTCAGCTTCTTCAAGATCTCCTGGCTCAGCATGATGCTGCTGATGAGGGGGAAAAGTGTGTGTTTGTGGAAAGTGTACCAGTTTGTTAGTTTGTATGTGTAAGTGTGTGTGTGTGTGTGTGTGTGTGTGTGTGTGTGTGTGTGTGTGTGTGTGTGTGTGTGTGTGTGTGTGTGTGTGTGTGTGTGTGTGTGTGTGCAAGATGAATGACGGGCTGGGTGTGTTTGATAACTCACAGCTGGCCCTGAGGTGAGGTAAGAGTGTGTGTGGAGAGAAGCTGGCCACGAGGGGACCTAAAGAGAGGAAAGACGAGACTGGTCATTCATTCGTTATCACTATGAGTATTTTTGATCCGTCATTTTTGGAGGGTTATTACTTTTAACCACCAAGTGATCAGATCCCTCATTTGGTTTGTTTGTACTGTGATGATTATTATTATTATATGAGACTGGATATCGTCTTAGATTTTGGATACTGTAATATCGTGACATGACACAAGTGTTCTCTGTTCCTGGTTTTAATGGGTGGATTACGGTAAAGTGATGGAATCTTTTGAACTTACCAGACTGTTCTAGCTTTTCGTATTATTTGCCTTTACCCACTTGGTTATTATATACACATTAATGATGATTATTTATCAAAAATCTCATTGTGTAAATATTTTTTTGTAGGCACCAATTGTCAACCCTTCAATATCGCCGCAATATCGCTATTGAGGTATTTGGTCAACAATATCGTGATATTAGATTTTTTCCATATCGCCCAGCTCTAGTTAAAGCTATAATGCGCCGTTTCTGTCTCCCCCATGAGGAATTCTAATGGAATACAATACATACACTTGGCAGGTGCAGGGAGCCATGGCAGGCCTGTTATTGAGTGGAGCAATACAACAGACACCCAGAACCACACAATATATAAGTTTAGGCTAATAGCTTTTTAGTTCTGGGACTACATCCACACTAATTTTGTTTAAAAACCGCTGACCCGGTTTAAGTTTGAAAACTTAAAAAAAAAACGTAAAAAGCGGAGACCTTTGGAAACGATGACGCAGACACCCATGTCAGTCTTAAATGTTAGGTAGGCTTAAATACCTTTCAATAACAGTTCCACCTTATCGTCGGCCCAAGCAAATAAATCTTACTTTTCTTAAGTATTTCCTGTATTATACTTATACATCCATGATTTTCAACTGCCGAGTAACATCAGACAATCTGCTTCCTGCGAATGGTCATATGCGTTGTCAGACGTGTTATTATGGACGGAGATCATTTCTGAACGTTTGTGGTCGGAGATCGTTTTTTGTTTCAAAACGCTGTTTAAACAGAACTATCCGTGTACCAATACATTATGCTTTTCAAAAATTAGGCTACTTGACACAAAAAGCATTTGAGCAGTTTTTAAAATGATGAATCCATTGCTCACTCCAGGTCAACCGCCAGCAAAGTTATGTTTCTCTCTACAGTCTACTCTCAAGTACAGAGCCCTCAAACACTTTGTTCTGCTGCTACTACTACTGTAGATTATTGACAGGAGCTCATATTGCAGTATAATTAGATCACATGTCATACATTTAACGGATTCTCGGAGGACACGTTCCCATGGTGTGTGTTTTTGTTTAACAGGTGGGGAAGAAGGTTCTCTCTCACACACACACACACACACACACACACACACACACACACACACACACACACACACACACACACACAGAGATGAGGTGACAGGGTGTTAACCCTAACCCCTAACCCTAATAAACAGATTAAAAACAGAGTCCGAGGTCTTTAGGTGACAACCGGGATGGGTCCAGCTCCACGTGAAGGCAATGACCTTAGACCCAGATTCCAAGTAAACAATACAAACGGAAGATAAAAACTGATCACATCAAAACCAAGTTGTACTGACGGCCTTGCTTTGACACCAACGCTTAGAAGATCAAATCAATCAGTCGCCCATTAGCAAACAGATCAGACGGCCACAAGGGAGCATGATGAATGCATGTGAGAAGCATTGTGGGATCACTTAAGACTCTCACAAGTCTTCTGTGTTTCCACTGTAAGTTATTAGCAATGATATAGCTATATTAAGAGAGGATGTTGGTGCTTTAGTCTTATTTGTCTAGTGGTTACACATCATATAGACTAACATCTGTGAGACATTTTTGCATTTTTTTTAAAAATAATTCATCTTTTCTTCCAATTTAAATATGGATTCAATCTTAATTATTGGCATTAAAATGAGTCTATGTCACTTTTGCATAACAGCAGCCACTGTGGACACGAGTGACAATTATGGGATAATGGTAAATGCTAAAATGTAGAGTAACAGTAGAACAAGTAGAGAGTCATATCATTAGTTACCCTACTAAATAATGTCAGTTTCAAAGCTATAACACTTGCTAACACTAGCGAACATTAGCCACACCATAAGCTACTGGTCGTACCAGACCAATTAAGAATGGAGCAGCAAAACCCACTGATATTTTTGCTAATAAATTACAATTTCCACTTGTGAAGGGAAGATTGTGTTATTACTTCTTTCAAAGGTCCCGCTTTAAGTTCTTCCTTTTTTTTTTCATACTGCGCTTTTTGTGCTCATAATATAGGTAGACTCCCAATAAAATACTCCTTTCTAGTTTCTAATGCCTCAAGTGTGGGGATTGCTTTCAATTCACTTTTCAATGGTTGCAATTAAAAACAAACCATACCTTACATACAACACATACAATACAACTCATAGGCGCTGTGTTTCACGTCACAGAATTTAAGACATTCAACACAAATCCACTGAGATGCCTCAATGATAACTAGCAGGTTTACCATAAATATGCCCTCAAGGGTTACGGACAAGTAACTGCGCCACCTCTAAGCTGGACAAAACCTGTATAAGACTATGCCTGGTATCTATAGGCTTCAATAACAACACACAGACAGATGGCAAGACGACTACGTTGTTTCCATCATCTACAAGCACAACGCAGAGCTATTTATATGCCAATGTACCACTTTATCCCTATTGAACGGCTTCCCCACTCACCTGTAACAGCAAGCAGCCACGTGAGAGACAGTGGCGTTCCCTTTTTCAGCTCAATATCGAGTGACAGCAACCCTGGGAATGCTGCTGTTACTGCTGCTACAGCAACTGGCACACTCTGCTCTCACGGGGAGGAGGAGGAGGAGGAGGAGGAGGAGGAAACTGGGATATACTGGCACCAAACCCTGATTCTGCACAGGCACAGATTCTGTTCCAAGGTGATGTGTAACTTCAGCTAATCTACCAATTAAAGGTCATACTGGCTTCAGGGAGGGCTCTGGTTGGCTGATTGGGGCAAGACGGTCAATCTGATTGACTCAAAGACTGAATGGTCACAATAATGAACTTATCCATAGACAAGATCAATGAGAGATAGTAACAGTTGGGAGACCAAATCATTGACTTTAGGATTTTTCTGATTTGCTGTTACAAATACACTCTAATTAATTGCATATTTTAAACCACAATACTGTATTGTGCATCAACACACCCTGTTTATCTTACTCAACTGCATCATCTGTCTTACTGTAGTACCACAAATAGAAATGTGACTTCACTAACTAAGTGCCTTGCAAAAGCCAATACTATAGGTTCAAGCAGTTGCTTGGTCCCGTCACCTTTCCCCCAGTGACCTGCGACCCTGGTGTGGGCAGCTGACATGATTAGAGAAAGTGAGATAAAAGCTGATCGAAGGAAAAACTGCACAATAGAGAGGAAGCTGTTCTGTTAAAGATGCCATATTATGCTCATTTTAAGGTTCATAATTGTATTTTAAGGTTGTACCAGAATAGGTTTACATGGTTTAATTTTCAAAAAACACCATATTTTTGTTGTACAGCACAGCTCTATCTCACTGCTGCAGCTCCTCTTTTCACCTTGTGTTCAGGTCTCTGTTTTAGCTACAGAGTGAATCATCTTTTCTTCTGTACTCTTTGATTCCACTCGCACATGCGCAGTAGCTCAGATCGTAGATCATGTCAGTTAGCTCCATAGACAGTAAAAGAAAGGTTGTTTCTCCAACTTTGGTCAGTTACAAGGCAGGATTAGCCGGGAGACTTCTTCTAAACGAGGGCGCACATGTAAGTAGTTCTTTTGTAGATTATGGTGAACTTGTGTGTGTTGTAGCAGTGCTTTGCCATTGAGAACGAGCTAGCATGCTAACGCTAGCATGCTAACACTAGCATGCTAACGGTTTTGTTTAGCCCGTCGTTTCGGCTAGTTATGTAACAAGCCGTGCAGATTTTGAACAGCTCACCCAGAGACTGAAGGCAGGACACATTCAGAAACCGTATCTCACTCAAAACAGCATGGATAGATTTTTATGCGTGTGGAAGCACCAGACACAAAATAACACCCCAAAAAAAGTGTTTGTTTTTTTTATAATATGGGCACTTTAATGTATTGAGTTGTGGCATATGCTGTTGTTTCTTACATACTGGGTCTGTGTTTAGAGTCCATTAATTAGCCTGTTTGATCCTTAAAATGTCCCGAAATAAACTAAATACGTAGTTTATTTTTTATTTTATAAAAGGAAATTTTTCAAATGACTACTTTTATTTATCTCTCCGTACTTTTATTTCATCTTTTATTTCACCTTAAACAGACATTAAGTCCATTTGTGCTGATAAAGCGCCTCTCTTTCACGCTTCAGACCACTCCTGGAGCACCCAACCCAAATGCAGGACTTTTACTGTGCGGTTAATAGTTCACAGTTTTAGCCTACTATTAATAGTTAATAGTTTTGAGTACTTCTTCTACCACTGTCAATACCAACATCGACAACTCAAAACATTTTAGTCCAGTATTAGTTGATGAAAAGTCATTAGATTTTAGTCAACTTTTAGTCATTACTTTTAGTAAAAAATGTTTTCTCCGTAACTCTTCTCAGCTATCTTTTTAATTTAGGCTTATTCCTGTCTCCCTAGGCCTATGTCCTATCAGAATATATTGAACATTTCAGTTAATCTCGTCTCACCAAAACCAATAATTTTGTCAAGTGTCAAAACTTTTATTTATTTCAGGTGACTTTTATTTCATAATGTCACATTTATTTATTTCCCTCTATTTATTTTGATTTCTTATATTCAAATGAAGGGGCGTGGCTACTTACAGACTCAGACTAAAGCAACTAGCTAGTAGCCCGGCATCACCTGCCAGAAGAAACAAAACATGAGCTTGGCGGTCCCTGAAGCTGAGATTACTTCGCAGGTTGGCGGCTAACTGCTAGCTAGCTGGTACTGGAAGAAAACGGCAGCAGGTAGACCCAGGGTCTGTGTCTACAAGTACCTACGTATGTGGATTTAACGCAGGACCATAAATAAATTGGGCTTTCTGTGAAATAGCCACATACAGAGGGTGAATACAGGTGCAGCAGCCATAGGCAGTATAAGAAAAATAAAATGTTTTTGTTTTAATGTTATATAATGTTTTTTGAACATTAAAGCATGTAAAAATGTTTTAGTAGAAGAAACACAAAATACAAGTATGAACCTGAAAATGCTATATAATAGCAATAGGTCCCCTTGAAGTAGCCATGCCCCTTCATTTGAATATAAGAAATGGAAATAAACAGAGGGAAATAAATAAATGTGACGTTATGAACTGAAAGTCCTTTGAAATAAATAAATGTGGACTTATGACAAAAACGTCCAGATAGATAAAGATAGTGATCTGAAAAATGTCCTTTAAAAAAACTAATTTATATATTTATATTTACATTTATTCATATAGTCATATATATTTATACCCTTGTTTATTTATTTCAGGATGTATTTAATAGGCATATATATTTATTTTATATTGAATAAAATGGGATTCCATAAAAGGAACTCTCTGAAATGACCTGTGATTGACCAAAGTCTCCCTCAGGAAGGATCTATCTAAATCCTGGAAGAGCCAAGACAGAGGAGGAGCAGAAGTCTTGTTTCAGTCGACCATGACATATTACTACACCGATTAGAAAACTGGGTTGGCCTTTCTGGCTCAGTCCTAAACTGGTTTAAATCCTATTTAAAGAATAGGGACTACTTTGTATCTATAGGTAATTATACATCTGAGCATACAAATATGACGTGCGGAGTTCCCCAAGGCTCCGTTCTGGGGCCTCTTCTGTTTAACATCTACATGCTTCCACTGGCTCAGATTATGGAAAACAACAAAATAATTTACCACAGTTATGCGGACGATACACAAATTTACATAACCTTATCGTCAGGAGACTATAGTCCTATACAAACACTGACTAAGTGCATTGAACAAATTAATGACTGGATGTGCCAGAACTTTCTTAAATTAAATGAAGAAAAAACTGAGGTGGTTGTTTTTGGAGCAAAAGAGGAACGATTAAAAGTCAGCGCTCAGCTTCAAACGACAATGTTAAAAACAACTGACAAAGCCAGAAATCTTGGTGTAATTATGGACTCAGACCTGAATTTCAACAGCCACATTAAGACAATTACAAAGTCATCCTATTACCACCTTAAGAATATATCAAGGGTAAAGGGACTTATGTCTCAGCAGGACTTGGAAAAACTTGTCCATGCTTTTATCTTCAGTAGACTGGACTACTGTAACGGTGTCTTTACAGGTCTCCCTAAAAAATCAATCAGACAGCTGCAGCTGATTCAGAACGCTGCTGCTCGAGTCCTCACTAAGACCAAGAAAGTGGATCACATCACTCCAGTTCTGAAGTCTTTACACTGGCTTCCTGTGCCTCAGAGAGTTGATTTCAAAATACTTTTGCTAGTTTATAAATCATTAAACGGTTTAGGTCCAAAATACATTTCTGACCTGCTAGTCCACTACGAACCGCCCAGACCTCTCAGGTCGTCTAGGACAGGTCTGCTGTCTGTCCCCAGGGTCGGAACTAAACAGGGAGAAGCAGCATTTAGTTTCTATGCTCCACACATCTGGAACCAACTTCCAGAAAATTGCAGGTCCGCTGCAACTCTCAGTTCTTTTAAATCAAGGCTGAAGACCTTTCTTTTTTATGTTGCCTTTTGTTAAATGACTATCCATTTCTTATACTTTCGTTGCTTATTTTATCTGCTTTTATATAACTGTTTTTAACTGCTCTTTAATGTTTAATTTATTATACTGCACTGTAACTTTGATTATTGTATTTTGATTGTCTTCATGTAAAGCACTTTGAATTGCCCTGTTGCTGAAAAGTGCTATACAAATAAAGCTGCCTTGCCTTGCCTTGTTTCCTCTCAGACCACTTGAATTACAACATGCTGAAACATTAGTTGTTGACCTATGATGCCAAAATAAAGTGCCTACCAAGTACAATTTTGAGGTACTTATATTTTACTTGATATATTCTATTTTATGCTACTTTATACAAAACTTGCTCAAGTGTGCGGACTCAGTAACTCCATGCTACACATTTCCATGTACACCACATGGTATGAAGTGGAGGTCAAGAATAACCCCATCCTTGATATGTTTTATAGGAACACCCAACACACATCTTAAGAATTGTTGCTAAAATAACTGCACGTAAAATATTATTTAGTTACTGCATAAAAGGTGTGTCCATATCTTGTATAAGTAGTAGATGCATGATTTTCTGCATGCCTGTGGTTTTTGTGAAGCACTTGATCCGCTTTATTGTAGCGGATAGTCCACCTACGCTTATCCCGCAGCACCAGCGTACATAACGAGCGCCACCAAAGAAAGATAAAGGAGAGTAGAGCTGTACTATGGAGGAGGAGGATGCATACCAAGAAACCAATGAAAGTAGGGTGGGTTCATGGATGTCAGCCAATCAGAGACAAGTCACCTTTCACCTCAAAACCTGCAGTGTGCCACTCATGGTGCCACTAGATCCCTGTAGTCATATTTTAGCGTTCACCTGCCTGATGTATGCAATGCATAATACTGTTTCTACAGAATATCATTGTCATTACATCTTTACTACACACTATAAACAAACGCACACACAAGCCAGCCACCCGAAGGCAGGTCTATGCAAAACCGGTCGTAATCTATATCTTATATCTCTATATAACTACTTGACTTTAAACTTAACCATCCTTAATGCTCCATTTAACTTGATTGGACATTGAACACTTGTAGGCCGACTAGTGTAACCCTTGGAACACAAAACGTCCACTCCATTCTCCCCCTCTGCCAACATTTACCCCAGCGTAGCCTTAGAACCGTTACAAAGGGAAATTAATGTAAAACTCCATTTAAGTGTTTGAAAAGGGAAGGCACTCGTACAGAATCATTTAAATTCGTCTGAAGTCTCTTTGACGTAACGTTATAGCCATTCAACTATTAGCGAACTACTAACTAACTGCTTATAACAGACTCCGTAATGTAACGTTTTTGAAAGAAGACTGTCTGACTTTCTTTGCATGTAATTCATATGCTACATTTGTACATTTTGGCAAAGCATGTGGTATAACAACTCAACAAACTATTATTTGGGGTCAATAGTATTAAATCAACAATATCTAGCTTGTTTGAAGTATTCCCCACCATCCACGCTTCCCACCTGTTAGCAGCAGATGTCCCCGTCTCCTTGTCGCTGACCACGCGCTCAATTGTAGTATTAAAAACTATAACTTCCGGACAAAGGTTTCAAAATAAAATCTGTTATATTTACACAACTTTCTTATGAGTAAAATATATATATAAAGATAAACATTAAAATAGTGTAAGTGCATAAAATGTTTTATAATGAAGATTCTGAAGTAACACAATAAAGAACTTTAGTCTTCCCATATTGTCTTTTCATGTTTGTTTTTTTCACACTCCATTTTGAAGGCTAACTGCTCGATTTCCGGTCATAATATAAGCGCAGGGCACGAAAGAGGTGATGACAGTTCCTATAATGTTGTGAGTGGTTTGGCTTTAGACGTTGATTGCCTCATTGTGGTCTTAATTTAATTATAGCTCAAGCTGAAAATTATACATGAACTTCACCTATCCCTTAATGTATGACTGCATGACATTATCAAATCTAGTCAGTGTGGTTATAACTTGCACAAAGTGCAGTAGGCCTATATGTGAATATATATATATATATATATATTTAAAGTGTTTCCTCCAAATGCCTGCTCTTGGGGGAATTGTTGGGTCTCTGCAAATTATAGTTTGGTCTAGACCTACTCTAACCAAAGAGGTTATAACGTCTTTGTTCTAACTGAAAAGTGTCCCGAGATAATGTCTGTTATGATTTGACACTATAAATGAAAATTAAAGTCAATGAGCTGTTTCATCTTGCCTCTTGAGAGTCTGTCACTGATTTGTAGTTGCTGAGTTGCTAGTAATATCTAACCTGGAGTGTCCTGGGCTACGCACACTCCATTATACTTTGAAAAGTGCATGAATTGCTTGGCGGCAGCATTTAACTTCTGCTTCTTCAGTGTAAAGCTTAATACCTACATCTGCTGGATGACAGCCATAGCAGCTGTTTCCCTGACTGCAGATATGAATTGTGGATAAGGCTGGGAATCGTTAAAAAAAAATTCAATACTGGTGCCGATACAAATATCGTGACTTCGATACCGGTTCCTGAACGATACCAATTTAATAAAATCAATTTTAACATGATGAAATTAAAACATTACGACACAAATCTTTATTTTTTTCAGCTCCTACTACGTGAGCCCCGTCTCTGTGCAAATCGTAGAGTTTTCCTTGCGTCTCTACGACGTGGAACGTAAGACAGCCAATCAGCAGCATTATTAGATCTTGGTAGAAGGATGCTGCATTATTATTATTGACTCACTGACAATGATGAGATTTGCTCCTGGGTACTAAAATTTGGTATTGAACGACGAGGCATTTTGTTGTTACTCGATACTAAGGAGGCAATTTGGTCGGTGCCTAAAACAACATTAATGGACAAAAAGGGGACATGTAAACCATTTAATCTTAATTGTTAAAAGACATAAGTAATAAGAACACACATCACTTTGAAATGATACATGAATAATCATTCACATGCAAATAAACCACTCAATTACTCTTTATATTTATTTCCACCATATGTACATTTTCATAATTAAATTGTCTTACAGTACAATGAATTAAGACTGATACAAATCTACAACCGTCGTAGAAAAGAAAAGTAAACTGCATCATAAGACTTAATCTTCGTCCTTTTTCTTGGAGCAATTCACATTTAAATATGACTGTCAGCTGTGTGACTATCTGGAAGAACAATATGTTGTGACAACTGAAATTGATCTAATTTAAAGCTTTAGCTCAAAAGAAATGAGCACATGAACAACAGCAAGTGTGTGTGCAGTGGAACAATAAATATACTGTCACACCACCCATTTGAGAAATGCAGAATAAACAAGTTGTAAAAAATACAAATCAGAGCTCTTGTGAATCAGCATCTGTACTACCATAGACAGAACTAAGAAATGAACCGTTAAGTTGTTATATTGTTAATTTATAGTGGAATGAGAGAGATGTGCTGATAAATACTAGTATGTCACAATATTCTGTAGAGAACATAGAACTTAACACATTTAAAACCTTTAAAACAAAAGAATTTAACTGTGAAGGAATACTTTTTCATATACTTCAAGTATTTGACGGCTGCTTCGGGAATGTCCTTAAACACATCTTGCAGATCAATCCACGTGTTAGTCATTTATCACATTCCTCTGGAACTTTACTTTACTTTACAGATACATTTGTTCCGGTGTTAAGGTCACTTAATTTGGAAGTGGACAAAATGTCTGTATAACCAGTGGAAGAAGAGGTTTGGCACAGTTTAGTCTGCTTACATGTCTTTTGATAGAAACGTTTTAAAACATGGGTGACCTATCTCTGCATTAATACTATCAACCCAAGGCCTATAATTGCTGCTGTTTAAAATACCTGATAGCTGATACAAATTAAAATCATTAACATATTATAAATCTCCCTTTCCATATGCACACCACCTTTTAGAATCGTTGGTCGGTTTAGAAAGTCTATTGGTAAAAAAAAAAAGCAATATCTGAAAGAACTGTAAAGCAGTACCAGTACCAGTGGCACTTTTGTTACCCAAGTTACTTTTGGTGTGTGCTTTAATGTCCCTTGTTCTTCAAATATTACATATGTAAGACTAGATTTATTGCTGTATTTGTTTTTCTCTCACCTGTTTTTTATTTGTTTTCTTTCTCGTTTCTCACACATTTGTGAGTCCTTAGGTCTTCCAGTTGAGTTTGTGTACAGTCTGTACTCGGCTCTTAAAAAGCAATTTCCAACAGAAGCGCGAATCGCTTTATAGGGCGACGTCTTGGGCTGGGTGGGGGGTGGATGTCAGCTGGGGCAGAAGGAGCAGTGGATTCCCTGTGTCAGGTCGGTGATGGCTCCCTCTCTCACTAGGCTTTGCAGGAGTTCCGTCTCTCTGTCCACATTGTGGGAAGTCTGCTTCAGCATGGCCGTCATGTGCAGGCGGTCATAGTAGTGCAGTGGCGCCCCCTGCTGGGACAAGTTGTAGCTGAATCCCGCCAGGCTCACCTCGTCACACAGCACACTGGCTAAATTCAGTGCAGAGACACCCATGGTAGGCACTTTCTGATAAAAAGAAAAGAAACAAAGAAAAACATTATTGTCGTAATTTTCTTTATTCGGTATTTCTTTCCCATTCTTGACTCATCTGTTCTGAACAGAAAACCGCCAGTAATAGTCTTATTTTCTGAAATCGTTCAGAAAATGTTGTTTCTTGTGTTTTATTACATTCCTGTATTTTGTAAGTAAACTGCTTTTGTACTTCTAATTATAATAAAATTAACTCACAGAAATCACTGTATTCGAGTTTGACGTGTAACCGTTTCCTGCATGTCCCCCCCTCCCCCCCTTCATATCTCAGGCAGAAATGCCCCCCCAAAAATCTTAAAATGAAATCATGACTATGATTGATGTTGTGTTGTTTACCTAAGTACGGACACTTGTACAATGTTTTACTTTGGAGAAACATTTGTTGAGAAGGAAATGTGAATGTATCAGTAGAACTATATTTTATTGATAATGTGGACTTATTAATTATATAGTATTTATTGTAATGACACTATGGAAGTGTTAATGTAACATTGAATTTTGTTTCGTCTTTTGTGTGGACCCCAGGAATAATAGTTGTTACTACGGTAATAGTTGTCACTATGGTAACAACTAATAGGGATCCTAAATATTTTTTTAAATAATAAAAAAAACTACCTAAATAATACATTCTACAACTTTGATCTTATATTTTCTATACTTATACAGATCATTAGTCTAGATCCTTCAAGATAATAATTTAGTATACACTATCAGGGTTTCTGCAGGTTTCACCAAATCAGATTTAAGACCATTATGAATGATATTTAAGACCTTTATCACAACATCAACTAAGCCCTAAATTCAGTTTGAATCAAGCCAAGTATCGCTGAACTTGGAATTCCCCAAAGCTGAAGAATAAAATCTGTTTTCTGTCTGTGGTACAATCTGAAAGAGACTCGCGCCAATAACACCAAAGCTGATTGGCTGCAATATAAGCTGCATGTTGGTCTCAGTCGTAGTCGTAATACAGCGGAATTATATCTGGAAGAAAGAAAGAACTACAACACCACGGAATAATAATAAAACAGAGCGTTGCATGGACGTAGGAAAGTTAAGACACGTTTAAAATAAGTTAAGACCCAGAACACAATACTTGAGTGAATTTAAGACTTTTTAAGGCCTAAATTGTTAGACTTTTTAAGACCCCGCGGAAACCCTGACTATACTGGGTGATTGTTATTGAGTTCTTTACCTTATATGAAACGTTAAAAAAATAATAATAATTAAGATTATAAAGGAAAACTGGTCAACTTTTGAAAAAGGTGATACAACCACAATGTACAAAGGCCATTGTATACATACAAGGTTGATCAGTAAAAATACGCAAGTCATTCCCGCTGAGCATGGTTTATGCAAACCTCAAGAGACAAATAGACTGAAGATTGATCTTAATGTCATTCTTTTCATCCAATAATGAGCTCTGCCTTTAAATCTTCAACATGAATACATAAGCTGTGAAGCAGGGAAGGGAAAGTAACTCCTAGAAGTTTATAATTATAATGAGGACTACAAATGGTTATACTGCTTTTGATTAGGGTCACAATTGCAAGATCCAAAACCAAACAGAGGGAACAAACTGTAGCAGGTTGGGTGGTTTTAGAATTAAGAAGGGTGTCATTTAGGCCTGCACGATTAATCGTTATAAAATCGCGATCTCGATTCACAATGTTTCCGATTTAATTTTTAAATGACTTTGATTTTCTGCCTTTATTTTGATAGGACAGCTGAAGACATGAAAGGCAAGCAATTAAAGAGTGTGCTAAGAAATCATTCTGTTTTTGATACTGTACTTAAATTGGCAACTGACAAGCTCCATTTCTCTAGAGACTGAAGCTGTAGCTGCAGCATGTTGACTGACATGTTTTAATTATGTAAAGACATGTTCAAGGAGTTCAGATAGAGCCTGTATCAGGGCCATATTTAGTTCAATGTGTTATATGTCACTATTTTTGGTAGCCTACTGTACTTAAATGGCCAGTATGTACTTTATTTTCTTTATTCACTGAAGCCTCTATGTTTACAGGCTCGTGGTGATGCACAATGTGCTATAGGTGCCAAAAACAATCTATTAGGAACTGGCAATTTGTTTTGTTTTAACATGGTTCATGTGTGCGATGAACATTACACTTTGTGAGAAAAGAATTGTGGCAGAGAATCGTGATATCAATTCTAAACAAAAGAATCGTGATTCATATTTTTCCCCAAATCATGCAGGCCTAGTGCCATTCAAAGTCACAAACAATAAGTAATAAAAAGCTTTGTTGAACCATCAAAAATTGAGCATATTCGTCACCAAAAACCAGCACTGCAAAAACAAATAGACACACACTTAAATCCGTTTCAATGTGTGTATCAGTCAAGCAAAGCAAGCAATATTGGTATGTACTGTATGTGTGTTTTGATATTCTCTTTAATAAATGTTTTTAAAAGGTTTTTAACTGCTCTTTACTGTTGTAGAGCATAAGTGTGTTGAATTGCCTTGTTACTGAAATGTGCTAAATAAAGCTGGCTTGCCGAAATTGATTTTCGAAATTGTGACAGCCCTACCCCCCTAGACACTGTTAACGTTTAAAATGACAAAACAAAACAAATTGGCAGTTCCAAACTGATTTTTTTTGGCACCTATAGCACATTGAGCATCACCACAAGCCTGTAACCATAGATGCTTCAATGAATAAAGAAAATAAAGTACATACTGACAGAATGTAGTCTGTAGTTATTTATTTTGAATTCAAATAATTTTGAAAAAATAAAAAGGGGTTTAAATTATGACTCTTAATAATATATCCAACTATTAACGGGTGCATAGCAAAGCTATAGTGCGTAGTTTCTGACCCCCCCCCCCCAAAAGAAATTCTAAGTAATGACAACACATGACGCAAGCCTTCGGTCATCGCGCACCGCACCCAACCCTCCACCACACAGTTGCTAGTAACCAAGGAGGACACAGAGGATTAAAAAATACATGATGGACTCTTCAGAAGTAGTAATTATCTTGAGTTTCTGCGCGCAAAAGTCGCCAGACGACACCATTTTCTAAACACAGCCATACAGAGAGAGCTGTGTGGAGCTGATAGTCTTAATTAGCTTTGTATAAACTCATTTGGCAATGGCTTGAATGTAACGGACGTTTATTATTATGAAAAAGTTACACACTAAAGCTTTAATACAGTATGAATACGTAATACACAGCTATTTAAATTAGCAGGATACATGGTTAAACGTAATTTGCTCTTACCAGTGTATCACCGTGTGTATTTCGTCCATAGCAATCCCCACCAATCGGTCCCACAACGTCCCAGTTAGAGAGGAAATGCCGTAAAACATATTTTTTACAATCTTTACAATCATTCACTTAAAAAAGCCAAGCAGGCCTGCCTTGTTGCACAATCCAAATTGTCTTCAAAACTTGCCATTTTCAGTGTGTAGCTTGCTAGCTTGAAGTTTGTTGTTGTTTCCCGAAGTGAACAGAGTTAGATAACAGCAACACACGGAGACAGCGGAAGGCAATGCACATCCGGCGCATCATTTATCCAGAACAGTGGTATTGTAGGACATAGTCTGGATCGACAACGGTTAATTTACCAGCACATCCGGATGTCCCTCACTTTCTGCGTTCTTTATGTTTACTTTAAACTTGTCTGGTCGCATCGAGCAACATTAACCGCAACCTCTGAGCAACATTACACACTGGTAAGAGCAAATTATGCTTGACCAAGTATCCACATATTTACAATGTAAATAGCTCACCTAAAGCATCAGTTATACTAGCGCTTCCAAAAGTGCGTGCGGAAATCGTGACGTCACGGGACTGCCGTGAGTATTTATACTCGCGCGTGGTGGTCGCGACACTAGTTGCAGTCTTCTCCTGAACAGCGGTGGCGCTAAGGAGCAAAAGCTACCGATGTTTTTCTTTCTAAGGACTAGAAGAAGAAGAAAAAGATAAACAACGGCAGAACAAGCAGCAACAGTGCCGTCAATGAGTGCATTCACATACTGCGTCCAGAGCTTAGCGCCGCCCAAGACAACTGTGATTGGTTTAAAGAAATGCCAACAACCCCTGGCCGTTTTTTCTCGTATCCAGGACTGTATGCTCCTGTTGTCAGACCTTCCACCGCAGCACTGTGGAGATAGGTCTGGCAATGCAAAACTATGTAGGACACAACATTTTGATGGGTTTTAAATTAGGATGCCACAAATGTGTCCAAATAATTTTCCTACATATAATAATATGCAAGTGGGAACGGCTGTATTTTATAAAGTTTGCATTGGGTTGATTCTATAGTCATTTTATCATCACTATTAGAACAGACATTAGAGCAGATTTATGCCCTAGTATTGGAAGAGTCTATTACCTGGTCGCTTCCCCACAGGCGTTGTCTGGGTGGAGGGTATTTCAGCAGGTCCAACGCAGTCTCTCTGATGATTTCTGGGTTTAGAAGTCTGAACCTGTGGGGCTCAAGAGGGATTTGATCTGGAACCTTCTGCCAGAAGAACAGCCAGTCCCACAAAGGCTGCAACACAAAGCACAGATGTGTCTTGATTCTGATCTTAAACAGTGCAAGCTTTAAAAAAGAAGAAAAAAATATTTATGTATTTTAAAGGTCCTCATACAATTCGATATTTCAAACATTCTTTTTCAACAGGGGACAGCAATAATACATACGAGCCAGATAGCAGAAGGGTACTTTGCAACAAGGGTTTGAGCTCCTCAGAATTTACAAGGTGCAATTGAATGCACCCTCAGTTTAACTGTGCACATGATTGCACCATGGAGTTCCATCGGAGCCCACACGCTTTACCTTCGTTATTTGTTTACATAACTCACTCACAGGGAAGGCAAAGGAGAGTTTCTCAATCTCTAGAATGCAAAGAACAGACTTATTTTCTAGAAGAGAACGTTGTTGCTAGTTGTTCTTGGCAAGAATTAACTTGCAAGGTGACGAGCACACAAAGCGCTGTTGGCAGTTTGAGACGATGTGTTCTTGCTGGTATTGTGCATCACCCCCAGCACAGAGGCCGATATAAACTAAAATATAAACTATTTAAATGAGCACCAAACACAAAAAAACTCATACCACTACTGCAATATCATCGAAAAATAAAACTTATTGAGCTTTTATTATTATGACTAATGCTTGTTTACTTTATAAGACACTGCATGGTTTAGCTCCAACATCAATTCAACTATTTATTTATGGTGAATTAAGAGAAACAAGATCATCAACAAGGGGAAACTGCTATATAAAACATTGTTTGACAACATTTGCCAAAACTGCTTTTCTGTTACAGCAACAACACTGTGAAATGCTATCCCTACAAATATTAGTTTTAGTTAGTTTAAACTTAAAAAAAAATCATGCCTCTACAGGTGTCCCTATTAGTGTTATGTGGAATTATCATTTTTATATTGTTATTGTTGTGCACTGTATACCTGCCCTGGCCAACCCCTGGCAACAGATGGAAATTAGCACTGGAAATTATAAACTTTAGTGTCTTCCCTTAGAGCTAATCACATATGCCATAGGATGTTATCAGTTTATGTACAACTTTATTGATCTACCATACAAACTGAAAGTCAATTTCTAAAATGTATTTATGTAAGAAGAGCACATACACTAATATGAGAGGCCACAGCACGCAACAATAAGACAACACATGCTAATAAACCACAAAACGCAACAATAAGACAACACCCGCAAATAGCACAACGGAAGTGTTTCCAGGGGACACTTTTAAGTGATGCACACCTTTCATTAACTGTGTATGATACACTCCAGTCCAGTAACGTTAAATCTCGCAAAACCTAACCTAATATAAGAATATAATTGTAATACTTTCACCCGGGAAAGGCATGTTCATTCCCCGGGTGTGTTGTCATCCCAACCAAGATCTTTTTTCTTAATTTAACTTTTCGTTTTGGTGTCTAAACTTGATGTTGCCAGCAGTATTCCTCATACACAGTTATTCTTCTTATTATGATTTTGAATGGCGGTTGGCAACCAGCTTTTTGGAGCATTACCGCCACCATCTGGACTGGAGTGTATCATACACAGTTAATGAAAGGTGTGTGTGCATCACTTAAAAGTGTCCCCTGGAAACACTTCCGTTGTGCTATTTGCGGGTGTTGTCTTATTGTTGCGTGCTGTAGTTTATTTGCATGTGTTGTCTTATTGTTGCGTGCTGTGGTTTATTTGCATGTGTTGTCTTATTGTTGCGTGCTGTGGTTTATTTGCATGTGTTGTCTTATTGTTGCGTGCTGTGGTTTATTTGCATGTGTTGTCTTATTGTTGCGTGCTGTGGTTTATTTGCATGTGTTGTCTTATTGTTGCGTGCTGTGGTTTATTGGCATGTGTTGTCTTATTGTTGCGTGCTGTGGTTTATTTGCATGTGTTGTCTTATTGTTGCGTGCTGTGGTTTATTGGCATGTGTTGTCTTATTGTTGCATGCTGTGGTTTATTAGCATGTGTTGTCTTATTGTTGCGTGCTGTGGTTTATTTGCATGTGTTGTCTTATTGTTGCGTGCTGTGGTTTATTTGCATGTGTTGTCTTATTGTTGCGTGCTGTGGTTTATTGGCATGTGTTGTCTTATTGTTGCGTGCTGTGGTTTATTGGCATGTGTTGTCTTATTGTTGCGTGCTGTGGTTTATTAGCATGTGTTGTCTTATTGTTGCGTGCTGTGGTTTATTGGCATGTGTTGTCTTATTGTTGCGTGCTGTGGTTTATTTGCCTGTGTTGTCTTATTAGTGCGTGCTGTGGTTTATTTGCATGTGTTGTCTTATTGTTGCGTGCTGTGGTTTATTTGCGGGTGTTGTCTTATTGTTGTGTGATGTGGCCTCTCAGGGCCACCGTAAAAATGAACTAAATATTAAATCTAATGTATATACATGTTGAATTTATTTACAAGTCTCTTAGGGGGTGTTCACACCTATCTTGTTTGGTCCGGACTTTGGGACTTTTCAGTTAGATCCGAACCACAATAACAGGTGTGAAACCTTCCTCAGACTACGGTCCGGACCAAACTTTGAAACAGTGTGTGTGAAACAAAATTTGGTCAGACAAAAAGAGTCTCGGTCTGGATCAAGCTGAACAATGGCCCGGTTTGTTTTTAGTGTGAAAGCATGTTTCGGATGGGAGAGCAGCAGTCTACTTAAGAGCACATGTGCTCCTTGGGAAAAAAGTTAGCGTTGAGCCCTGGACTGTGTATTTCATGGCATCAAGATAAGAAACAATAGGAGAAACAGGCCAACATAAAATGTCTGAAGATTCATGTAGCTACAGTAGGGCTGGGCGATAAAACGATAACGATATGTATCGCGATAGACATGTAATCAATATCAATAAAAAATGCGCTCGATAAAAGTTCGATAATTTTTTTTTTTTTTTTCTTCGTCGGAAGAAACCAGAGGTTTCAAAGCAAGTTTGGTTGCATGAACAAAGGCACTCGCTCTCTGGTAGCCTAGCAACGTAACGCTAACAGCCAATCATGTAACAGTATTGTGTTTGGTTGCGCCATATCGTTGTCTCGTGTTGGATTCTTCAATAACAGAACTGCCGTGGAGTGATAAGTGGAAAATGCGTGAAGCAGCGAGCGCGGAAGTTCTTGATGAAACAGGAAACGTCAGCTCGCCAGTATGGCAGTTTTTTGGATTTTATAAGTCTGACCGTAGTCAGACCAATGTCGTCTGCAAATTATGCAAGACCATCGTCCGCACCGCAAACCTGTTTTACCACTTTAGCCGCGCTCACCGTTTGGAGCACAGCCGTATTCGCCAGCAACGTCCAACAACATCTGCAGCTGGAACCCCGCACAAGCAGCAGAGCACCACGGAGAGGTACTCTCAGTGCCTTATGACTGTAAAAGCTAAACGGTACAAATAAATAACGGAGGCAGTGGCATATCCTATAGCCAAAGACATGCTTCCGCTGAGCACCCCCCCACTATGTACGGTTTAGGCTGTACCGTGACTGTTAGACGGAGAAAAATATTAACTGTTACTGTGCTGTATCACGTTAGTTTTTTTATGTTACAGATGTAAAGTCTACCTCAGTTTTATTTCAATTTCTCCTACGTTTACAAAACACTGCACATATTTTAAAACACTTCATTCACCAGAAGTGTTCATTGTGAGTTTAGACTTATGTTTACATTTGAATTATTTGAGTGTTTTCCATGGTTGTGTTGACATTTCTGCTTTTATAACTGAGAGGATTATAATCGGAGGAAGGTTAAGCTTAAAATAAAAACGTTTAAATTGAATACATTTTTTTCTCCTGGTCCTTATTTTAAATAGGTCATAAAAAATATCAATAATTATCGATATCGACTGATATGAAACACTTATATCGTGATACAGTTTTCAGCCATATCGCCCAGCCCTAAGCTACAGAGCATGAAGAAAGAGGAATGTCCCAACTATTACACAAGTAATTAAACCGATGCCTTTAGGGCAGACTGGTGAAGGAAGTGAATGTTTACTCTTTCCAGTTAACCCCTGAGCGCATTCGGTGGTTCCTCTAAAATGTTCTTGTTTTTCTCATTTTTCACATTTTTCTAAACAAATTTCAAATCATATTGTTGAATATCATGATTTTATGAGATTGTTAAACTAATTTGAATTCCTAATGTATCAGAAATTCAATGCAACTTAGAAATGCAAAACAATTGCTTTGAGATGTTTGGCATCAACTTTCCTCTATGGATTAACGAAAAACTCAAAATTCTAAATTGTTGTTTTGTCCAATTCATTTATCCATGATTTGATGACAAACTCAAATGTTTTGCTTG
>CM042435.1:8611973-8744473 GCA_023631565.1 Gymnocephalus cernua | reverse complement strand
GAGGTTTTGTAAATAGTGCTTGAAGATGAGGTTTTGTGTTTTAGCAATTGAGAAAAACTGTAAAGGCCGCGAGCCTTGTGAAGTGTACCACTTCCTACGTTCCGTGCTTTGATGATAAATAACATGCTGCATAGGAATGCTAGTAGTTGGAGTACTGAAGTACATTTAAAACTAAAAAACTGCGGTATGAAGTGGTTCCATAAGTCAAAGAATGACCATTTTGAGATGGTTTATGATTGATTGTGCAAGCAGCCAGGGTGTGAGCGAAATAAGATCGTGCACTTGCAAAAACACACTACTCACCACAGTGAGCTTGTTCATCATAGCAGAGATCCAACTGATGTCCACACGTTTAAACACCACAGCTACAAACACAGTGTCTGGGTCTGTGTCGATCCAGCGGAGCGGCGTTCCCTCTGGGTAACTCATCCTGATGCTGGTTCTATTTCCGACGTCAACACTGAACTCTCCCAGAGGACCACTGTTTAACCTGAAGGAGGGAGACACAGGGAGTCATTGTCAGTTAAGTACAGTGGGAAGTGTCTGTGATGATAATTACCACAACGTGTGACACAAAACTCAAAATGTGATTATGAGGTCATATCATCGCATTTGTGTCTCCAACCTGATAATGGTGTCAAAGCGGTTGATCAGTGGGCCCAGCTCCAGGCCTCTGAGAATGCCTCCATTTCCCATAACCACACAGCGGCGACACTTATCCGTTTTCTCAGGCAGTGGCGTGGAGTCTGAGTCTGGCAGCTTTAAAGGAATATTCACAGATAGAACCATTAGGTTTATGTTTCAAAAAGTGCCTTACTTACAAGAACATAAAGATGCAAAATTAGCTTAAAGCTTTAGTGCATGACTTTTTGACATTAATGAATGTCCGTTACATTCAAAGCATTGCCAAATGAGTTGCTACAAAGCTAATTAATAAGGGTGCTCCGATCGATCGGCCACCGATCGGTATCGGCCGATAATGGCTTTAAATAGTTTGATCGGTGGTCTCCATAAAGGCCGATCAGATAGGCCGATCAGATGATGCACTACCACGGATGTATTAAGAGCGCACTACTCCTGAGAACATTTTCAAAATGGCGGCGTCCCTACATTCAGCGGTCTGGCAGTTCTACAAGGTGTCTGAACGGTGGCAGAACAGGAGTTGGCCCGCGGCCGCGGAACGAAGGCGGTAGGAAGACGGCTACTGCTTTTAAAAGCGTCTGCCACCGGTGGTGCTCCGGCAAACGTGTTTGTGATTACGCCATTCTGACGCTTCTACTGCCTCTGGAGCACCGCTGGTGGTCCGCCGACTCATTGCTATCTGGGAAAAAGACAATACACTAGCGATTAGCAACGTGTGTACCGAGGAAATACCACAAGGCGGAAATCTCCAAAGACATTTCAACACCACCAACCTCATCAGACATTTGAAGGTTAGTCACAGAAAGGAGGATGAGGAGTTTTCAAAGTTAGCTAACGCTAAGGCAGAGCGGAGTCGTGTAGCTAGCAGCTCGGCGCCGCTCAAACAGCTGTTTCGCCGTGTGTGTGTGTGTGTGTGTGTGTGTGTGTGTGTGTGTGTGTGTGTGTGTCGGTGTCGGTGTGTGTGTGTGTGTGTGTCGGTGTGACTGACTGTGTGTGTCTGTGTGTGCACCGCTCAAACAGCTGTTTCGCCGTGTGTGTGTGTGTGTGTGTGTGTCGGTGTCGGTGTCGGTGTGTGTGTCTCGGTGTGACTGACTGTGTGTGTGCTGAAGAAATGTGCAGTGATTGAAAAAAAAAAGAAAAAATAATAGGCTCCAATACATAACTAAAGTGTGTGGCAAAATTTCCCAAAACTCCCTGATTGACTTAAACTCTCTATATGAGATAAGGACTCTGAAGAAAGCCCAGTCAGTCCTGGCTGATATAACCCCCCCTCTGAACAGCGACAAGATGTTACCGTCTGGCCGCAGATTCTGTCTGCCAAAATGCAGGACAAACAGACATAAAAACTCTTTTGTTCCTGCTGCTATAGGCTTTGTAAATAAGTCATTGTGAGATGTGTATGTCTGTGTAGTTTGTATTTATTTTGTCTATTATTGATGGGGTTTGTTTTCTGTATAGTCTATGTGTTGTTTATGTTGCATTCTATTGCTGCACAACGAATTGCCCCTCGGGGATAATAAAGACTCCTTGAACCTTGAACCTTGAAAGGACATTTTTTAGATTTTGAGCTAGGACAGAAAGCCAAACAGTTACTGATACATTCTCTAAACATGTGTGACTGTTATGTAATGGCGTAATTTTCAGTTCATAAAAGTGATCGGTGATCGGTGATCGGTATCGGCCGATACGTCTTCCAGCAATCGGTGATCGGTGATCGGCCTCAAAAATCCTGATCGGAGCACCCTTACTAATTAAGACTACACAACTCTCTCTGTATTTCTCAGTATGGCTATGTTCAGAAGATTGTGGCGTCTGGTGGCTTTCGCGCAGAAACTCGAGTGAAGATAATGGCCTCTTCTGAAGAGTCCATCATGTGTTTTTAATCCTGTGTCCTCCTTGAGCTACTAGCAACTGCGATCACGGAAGGCTTGTATCATGTGGACGCGCCGACAGTGTTGTTTTCATTACTTGGAATTCCTCATGGGGGCGACAGAAACTACACACTATAACTTTAAAGTAACTACTATATGTCACTTTTAAATGTTTCTGAAACTGTTGCTGTTCCATCTGATGATAATGAATGACCTGTAACAGCAAGCGAGACTAACTGTGAAAAGAACGCTATTTTTATATCGTTTTTATTACAGTTTTTTTTTTGATTGCTTAAGCACTATTTTGAAAGCAGGGACCGTTTTTTCAAAACACTACACACAATTAGCACAACCACACACACAATTAGCAGAACACCGCAAACCCTTTGCAAAATGAAAACACTCTTGCAAAAACTATACGATAAACATATTTTGTTACCGTACGAAACACACACGTTTCGTATAACTTAATTCTGCTTGAAGCAGTTACACACTGCTATTGCTAACCTAAAACACTTTTAGCAATTCTACTTCTCAGTGATTAGAGTACTGTAAATGAAGTACACAGAGAAAGTGCAAATATACAATAAGTTCACCAAACACTACACAAGACCAATGCTGCAGACTGAGGAAAAGATCATTTTCTCTCCATATACCCAAATCAGTCAACAGGTCAACATGGAGAATCACAACAAATTGAATTGTTTTGCAAAAGGTATGAGGCTGACATTGGGCTTATAGTGGTGCACATCTGGGCCAATGTTTTCCTCCTTGAGTGTAAGGCTTTGATAATTGTGTAATACTTTTGATTTCAGTGTGTAAACAATCGGCAAAAACTGTAATGCCTCTGCCCGGGTCCGGTTTTCTCAAGGGGCTAAGCCTGCCTCCTCAGAGCGAAGCCGCTATGGCGCCATTTTGATGCTACCAAGCACTCACCCGCCATTAGCATTCCATTGACTGCCATTCATTATGACATCACTTTGACAGCCAATAACTTTACATCTGAAGCGTTTAAAGACTTTATTTGTCCATTGTTTATTTCTAAAGAAACACGACAATGTATAAAACTGTAATGCCTAACGCAAATAGCTAATTTTTTTCGTTTTCATATTGGGGCTTCTGGGAAATGCATGGAGTTGCCATAATTTATTTAGAGAGTGAATAAACTCGTGAAACAGAGAAGTATCGTCATGTAATCCACTGATTTTAACAATGTAACTGTATTCTAAATACCGACTATTTAAATAGTAACTGTAACGGAATACAGTTACTCATAATTTGTATTCTGAATACGTAACGCTGGTACATGTATTCCGTTACTCCCCAACACTGACTGTCGCATAGTAGAGGAATTACCGTATAGTACACGAGAAGCTCGCAGGCAGTTTGGACTTAAATTAGCTGTTTAAGTTTAATTGCTAATGTTAACTAAGCTCAGTTTGCAGCTGCGCAGTGCTTCCAATAGACTTCACTCGTCTCCGTCCAAAGCAACGGGATCTGTTGGTCCATTTCTTTAACTGTCTATGGTTTTCCCCCCAAAGTCACAAAATGATTTACGGCAGGTAGATGCCACTACAGAGCACACATTCTGACGGGTCACAGAGTTTGGCTGAACACCGGAAAAGCCTGTTTTATTAAGTATGCAGGTTAAAGGTAGCAGGAGATTTCATTATGCAGGCCTAATTGTATTTTAATGTTATTTTAGAAGTTATCTGTTGTAGTTATGGCTGATACTGGGGCAGGACCATCACAGAAAAGAAGGAAATTAAACAAAGAACAACTTAAAAATAAAAGGGAAAGGAAAAATGAAAGACTGGAGAAATCAGAGTCACACTCTGTCGGTCTTTCAACAGACTGAGACAATTACGGGATTGTAAATTATTTTAAAACGTCCCCAAATTGGCCCTCAGGTATGTAATATGTCTATTTTATTCATAAAATAACTTTACAGTGCGCAATGTGGTTGTACATCAGTAGCCGACATTAATTTATGCCCCCCTTCCATTTAGCGCGGCTGTTTTGTTCCTTTTACTCCGTGTTTGTGTTGGCCTACTATTTTCTTTTTACTTGTCCCCCTGTACTTGTGTGAAGTGTCCATGGTTTTCATGAAATGCGCTATATTAATCTAAATTATTACTATGTTGGTTGCAATCTCTTAATGCCTTGGCTCGTAGCACAGTGACAGTGATGCCGGTTTAGCTCATGAGACATCCAAAGTAGGCTAAGTTACAGTATGCAACACTTGTAATGCAACGATGCATCTGTAATGTATTCTCTTATAGTAAATGAATTATCATCTGTCTGAGCAAAACATTCATCACAACTATATGACCTCCCTTTACGACAGCAGGTGTGGTAAAAACACTACCGCTTTTGTCCAAAGGGGCCACTGAAATCAACACAAACTGAAAGTTACATGTAGCCACTTTAAACTACAGTTACATACTCCACTTGGACATGAACCATGTCACCCAGGTTGGAATTGCGTCGCCTGTATGAATTTGAAAAAAGCAGGCCAAATCCATATAATCTGGTTGCGGTCCATTAAATACATTAAAGTGCTCATATTATGCTTTTGGCTTTGTAACACACGTTATAATGCTCGCCTAGCTGCTAGCGTGGCACTCCCTCATACTCTGCAACTGACAAGCTAGCAGTCCTTACTGCGCATGTGCGACAAAGATGATGCCTCACTCTGTAACTAAAACAGAGAGGTCAACACACAGGGTGAAAAGAGGAGCTGCAGCAATGTGCAGTAAAACAAATATATGGTGTTGTATGAAAATTAAACCACATAAACATATTATGGTACAACCTCTAAATGCAGTTATGAACATGAATATGAGCATAATTGGAATGCGACACAAGTGTCTGGTTAATCTGAGCCCTGGAGCACCAGCTTTAGAAAGGCAGTCACCAGACCCTGTGTCGACCCATGTTGGTGTCCATTCTTTCGGAATAAACTAAGCATTACATTTGGAAACTGTAATCCTTCCCTCATTGGAGGGGCCAGTAACCCTAACACAGCTCAGATAAATTCACTTATCATTCCATCAATGGATTTTTTTTAGCAGTATGCATAGGGTTCAAAATGTTTAAACCGGTTTTACTTCTGGCCACGTTGAGGTAAGAGCGGTACTTTGCCTTCAGCCCTTCCCATATTGTTTTTCTTTCAGGTCACGCAATAATGTGGAGTATATTGTTTAAAAACCCTGGGGGTCAGGTGTGTCAGAGACACATGAAGCCTTCTGAGCAAGACTCAAAAGAAAATATTTCTCCCTCTCGCTCTCTCATACAATTTCAGTGAAATGTAATCCTGGCAGTTCCTAAAGTGTAATTATTTATGTTATATCATATATACCGGTATTGGATAAATATAAGAGAATTATGACTGATAATAACCATAAATAGATATCCAATATTATTATGAGACTTTAACTGTAAACATTTGAAGTTATCTTTAATTGAAATATGACTGCCTGTGAATTTAAGGTTAAGATTAGCTAGTTTTGTTGATGAATGGCAAAAGTCAATTATGTTGGAATGTAATCAGTGGTCTTAGTGAATTTAGTCATAAATTAAATGTATCTGTATTGTGAGTCCAGGCAAGCTATTATTTTGTTGTATTATATTATTTCAAGTTAAATACAAGTATAATTTCTAGTGCTGTCAAACGATTACAATATTTAATCGCAATTAATCGCATTAATGTCATAGTTAACTCACAATTAATCGCAATTAATCGCACATTTTCATCTATTCTACTCAGCCTATAGTGCAGTTAAACCACGGCTTAATACTTTCTTTTTCTCAAGTTTGTTTGAACATAGCAGTCAGGCTACTGCTCTTTATTCACCAGAGGCTCATCAACCCAGCCTCTTATTTCAGAAAGAATGAACAGTAACGGTTACCAATAAAAGGTAAGCCTACTACTTCTTTGCTCTGAGCCAGTTACTCAAACAGACAAGCCTGTTGACATTTTCAAACAGGGGAGCTCGCATCTTCTGTACAACATGCCCAGACAGTGAAAACAACCTTACAGAAGGTACTGATGTGGCCGCTGTTGCTAACTACTTGCGTGCAAGGCGGGCCATTTCACTGTGTGCCTCTTCATGTGTGGACCACCATTCCTGGTGACAGTCATCCATGACAGCCTTGTAGCGCTAAAGACATCGCTCAATACTGTCCTCCTCTTCATCACACAAAGACTTGTGTGCAAGCCGTGTCCATTTCGTTTCATGTGTCATGATTATAACAGTGTCATGTCACTCTTATGTAGATACCTTCAATTTTATTATTATTACGAGTCAAACTACATTTTGTGTTACACTTGAACATCCGTGGTGCGCTTGCTCATGTGACAGTGGCCGCTCTAACTGAGGTTAGGCTCTTCTATGATACACTCAGCTTTTGGCCCGTCTCTCACGTGGCTGAAAACATACGAGGTGACGTTAAATAAATATGGCTATACTGTAAATGACCAAATGCTAACTGGATTAGGTATAACTAATTCGAAGGAGAGAAAGAGAGAAAGAAGTAGGGCTGGGTTTAGAAAAACAAAAAAACAATAACGATTTTCCAATTGAAAACAATTTTCATTTGAATGATCCAAAATCGATTCATAAAATCCAAGAATCAATCTTTGTCTGTGTCATATAAAACTAAAAGACCTGAGGAATCTATTGGTACCAACTATGTCATGCTAGCTTGTCGAGTTAAATAACGCTCCAAAGTTAGGCTACATTTTGGTGAGGGAAAAACTGGCATGGCCATTTTCAAAGGGGTTCCCTCTCACCTTAAGATATCTGAATGAAATGTCACTCAATACTCACTGACTGCACTTTATTGTGTGTTCATGTTAAATAAAAAGGACATTAATGTAACTCCTTTGGGGTCAGTTCTTAATGTAAACATTGATACTTTTAAGAATGCAGCAGGTTAGAGGGGATCTTGTACAACTGTAGAATCGCTTCATATCCAAGCTAAATTGGTATTGTAAGTGAAATGTTCCTAACCTAATTGATATCGAATCAACACAGGAATAAAATCGAATTGGGAATAAAATCGATTGGGGACTAGGCATGGGTAGGGATGGGCGAATATAAACGATACAAAATTGGCCTACGATAGAGATTTTAATTTGCGATAATTCATGTTGATCTACCCGTAAAGTTTAGAGCCACGAGCTACAACCGGCTGCAACGCATCATCGTCATCTTGAGTAAACATGGCTGAAAGCGAAACGGAGGAGCTGGTGAAAAAGACCGGTGCAGCATCCATTATTTGGACTTGGTTCGGATTTAAGCCGCTACAACAGACCTGTGGTCGAGCCGTACCATGGAGCCTTTCATCAGCCTGAGAATTCACTATATAACGGATGACTGGAATCTTGGCAGCCGGTGTTTGCAGACGTCGTACTTCACCGCTGAACATACAGCTGTGTGTGTGTGTGTGTGTGTGTGTGTGTGTGTGTGTGTGTGTGTGTGTGTGTGTGTGTGTGTGTGTGTGTGTGTGTGTGTGTGTGTGTGTGTGTGTGTGAGCAAGTGTGCTTAAATGCATTACTTTAAGCTGCAGGTAACAAACTTTGTTTGAAATATGTTTTCATTTAAAGTATCTGTGTATCTTTGCCAAATACTGAAAGCATTTTCAGTTCAGTGTCTGTTTCTTAACTAAACAGACACTAGTTTTTCCTGTTTTCTGCATCTTGGGTGGTATTTAAGAACCAAGGACTTTAACTAACTAAGTGTAGTGCCTTTTAGAATTGTTTGCATTAAAGGAAAGAAACCCAATACTTCAAGCTTGTTCTTTGTTAAAGTCTCTGTAAGTTATGTACTCGAATTTTATTTATCTGCAACATTAAGTTGTATAATTACAGTTTTGCACAATAAATGTTCTCAAAACTACATACTAAGTTTCTTTCTTTTTAGAAAAAGAAATACATGTAGCAGTTTGGCTTTCCTTAGGGTCTATGTAACCTGGTCTGAAATGGTTCTATTATAATTTATATATTGTGATATATATGGTTATCGCAAGAGGCTGCAATGTATATCGCAATATGGATTTTAGGCCATATCGCCCATCCCTAGGCATGGGCCGGTTACTGGTTTCGAGGCATACCGCAGATCTAAAAAAAGTCACGGTTTGAAAAAGTCACGGTATCAAAACCACTAAAATTTTCCGTCATACCTTTGCTGCGGTATAAGCTGTTTATGAGTCGGCAAAGGACAGAAAGCGCAGTTTAGAAATCCCTGTCCCTGCCAGTGTCCAGTGTGTTCAATTTAAATATATTGTGTTCAATGGAAAAAAAGAAGACATAAAAGTTGTGTTTATTTTTTTCAAAATAATACATTTTAAAGTTGTGATTGCAATACTATTTTTGCTGAAGGTTATCATACCGTCAGAATCTTATACCGGCCCATGCCTACTCGGGACCTTGTGAATTGGAATCGATTGAGAAAATCATTGATGATACCCCAGCCCTAGGAAGAAGTTGCGCTCACCAGCTTCAGCAGGTCCTCTACGTTGCCCCAAAGACTTCTGAAGCCAAATGGCGGTGGATACAGGAAGAGGTCATCAGAGAGCGGAACGTCCCTCCACAGGAAGGGCTGGGTCATGTGACTGGAAGCAGGAAGTCGCGCTAACAAGCTCTTCCTGGCGCTGCCAGGACGACACTGACTCTCCAAAACTCTGTGCACGTGCTCGTGCACCTGCTGCGAATGAAAAACAGGTTGTGAAAACACAAGGTAAGCTCGATGTCAGTGTTGTCATAATTACAGTGTGAATCATGGTGCCATAGTTCAGAAACACAGCCACACACTTTTAGAGGGATGATTACATGCACACTAATATTATTCCTTATTATTCCGAATTAGATATCCTCGTCATGCCTCATGTTACCTGTCCCTCATTGTCCTTTTCTTGTGTGTATTAGTCTTGGTGTTCTCTTGTTTCAGGGTCTGACTGTCCGCTTTTGTTCCTAGTGTTTACTTCTCCAGTCTTCAATTCAGATTTTGTTGATAAAGCTCACTTTTTTTCCCATCAACCTGTCTGACTGGTCTCCAGCATTTGAGTCCTCCTTTCAAACTCTCTGGCGTGACAGTACAATCAGGCCAAATCTGAGTTTCTATTTCTGTTCTGAAAATTCTAATTGAAATAATTCCCTCTGCACAATTTGAACTGTGTTAAAATGGAGATTTTCTTATCTTTTGTTCTATAAAAACAATGAACAATCATATTTTTTCATTTAGAAATGACTGTAGCCTGTAGTGTATGCGATAAAGAAAAAACTACACGTCGCGTCTCGCTCTAATTGAATGCAGTAGACTTCCGTAGATTTACAACAAACGGCGACAAGCAAGCAGGAAAGCCCAAGCCGCTGGCAAAACAGGGAAAATGTGAGTGTACCAAGAAGCTACCACCAAACTCCCATGCTTCATGGAGAGAGACCCAGCGTTCCTTTTTTTGGGGGGCATTTCCGCTTTTAATGAAGAGGACCCAGCCTAGGCTAAACTCCTGATGGGGGCTCGCTGGGAGGCTACAGAAGTGAGTTTTCCCATCGCTATTCAGTCTCCAAGACTGTCAGCCCCCCCAGCAACCAGTCAGCCATTTTGCACCCAAGCTGTTCCCAATCCTGAGCTGCCCAGTGCCAGAGAGACAAAGCTGCGCAGCGGCTCAGAGTCTCTGCAGCCTGGCTGTGTGATCAACGTTCAGCCGGACCCTGAACCAGTTCCAGCTCTCTGTTCCTGGTCTCAAGTCCTCTGGCTGTCTTCCAGTGGGCTCTCATCACACTGGGGTCAAGTCTTTGCGGCCGCTTGGTCAAAATGGTGGTTTTATTCCATTCTAGGCCATCTGTACCACACTGTCAACTTTCGAATTCAAATTCTGCTAACTTTCAGTATACAGTAAACATTAAAGCCTGCTTGACACGCTGCTAATCCTTACTCTTACCTTTTTATGTGAATGGTCGACGTACCAAGACAGAGGTCTGCTTGTGTCTGTCTGAAGCCGTGTTGGATAGATCCAAAACACATACAGCAAACCTAAAACCACAACCAGTACCAAACCACACCTGGACACACACACACACACACACACACACACAAAGAGAGAGGGCGAGCAAGATAGAGAAGGGGACAAAAAATTCTGTTAGATTATGAAACATTGTGTTTAAATGACTGCTAAAAACATGGGCTGAGATGATATGCTTTTGTCCCGATACGATTCTTTCACAACACATGGGTGCCGATTTGATTTGTATTGTATGTCATGAGACATTTCTAAAAACTAATTGCACGTAATTGACGTAAATGTCAGTCTGACATTTTTTTAATTTGTAAAGAAGTAGCCTACATCAACATGTATTTTCGGCATTTTCTGCTTTAGCTCTGTTCTGCTGGAAACGTATATGATGTAGGTAGTCGCCATTAGCGGTACCGTATAAACAGAAAATATTTACGTGAATCGTTGGTTAAAAATCTAAATAGCCTGACAAATAGCCTGACACACCCTTAAGTATAACCCCCATTAATTACAACAGCAGTTTTTTTAAGCATTTGTTGGTGCAAACTTTCAGATGTGTGGATACTTCACAAATGCAGGACTTGGTGACTTACAGTACATAGTAACTACCACTGAATTATGCAGAGAAATGCCATCCTTTTTGGTGTAAAGGTGGTTTGTTACAACAGGTCAATGACCGTAAATATGCATCAAAACATGCAGCCAGTGTGCAAGACACAAATTACATTACATTACATTACATGTCATTTAGCTGACGCTTTTATCCAAAGTGACTTCCAATTAAGTGCTTTCAACCCTGAAGGTGCAAACTCCAGACAAGTAGTAAGTGTAAGTACATTAGCTTTAAATAAGCAAAGCCACAAAGAGCAATATGAAAGTGCAGCTTCAATATATATATATATATATATATATATATATATATATATATATATATATGCGTTAATTAATTAATGAGTTAACGCGTTAGCCCTAGTAGCCCTAGTTACAAAGTGACTTGTGAACAGTGTTTTCTGCTGGAGATGGTAAGCCCAAAAAGCCAAAAAGCATAATATGAGCACTTTAAATGGGTCCAGGCTAAGCCCCGAATCTCCTCAAGTCCTAGAAACGCCCCTGGTGACTGCCATTTATCTCCAAACCGAAATGACTTCCTGCGAGGCTCCGCCAGTCTTTCCCCACTAAACTGAGGGCGCCGCGCGCTGCGACAGCTCGCGGAGCTCGCGGTAGAGACGACAGCCGTGGTGACATCCTTTTATGGCTCGCGCACCTCATAACCTAAAACATCGCTTTATATGTTAACTTAAGTCTGGATGTAGTTTTTTGCATTAAACGAATTTAAAAAAGTATACCGTAATACCAACATTATGATGCCGATTTGTTGAAAGTCTGAATTCATATTTGTCAGGTCTGGCCGCAAGACGACAAGCAAACAACTTTTAAAATGCTTGTTTTCGGATCAGTCTATGCTAACATTGTACCTGCTCCATCAACACAAAAGACAGAATTTCACAACTTACCAGGTAACGTTAGTCGAATTTCCCCGAATACTTTTCCCTAAGAAAGCTATTGTTTCGTCCGATTTCTGTACACAAAATGGGGTCCTATTATAGAGCTCTGGCTGCTCACAGACAGCCAGGGGCGGACTGGCCATCTGTGTGATCTGGAGAATCACAGAACGGCCGGTACTCCAGGATGGCCGGCGGGCCGGCCCACCACCCGCCACACACGCAGTCATCACCTGTTTTTTCCCCCACTAATCTGTTTCACACTCCAGTACTGTAGGTGGCAGCAATGCACCTTTAAGTTGGATGCCAACTGGCCGTGGCCGCCAAGTAAGGAGAAGAAGAAGTGGAAGAGGAGGAAGAAACCAACAGCAAGGACGTTAGATAGAAGCATAGAAACAAACAAACAATATGCATAACGCGGCCGCGGGTAAAAAACGGAAAGAAAAGGGTGGGGCTGAGAAGGCGAGAGAAAAAAAAAAAGCGGAATTTAGATAGTGAAGCCGCTAAATGTCGCAAACTAACTGAAATATTTAGCAGCACAGCCAGCAGTGAAGAAGTGAGCCAGACAGCTATGCAGCAACATGCCACCAGTGATGATGAGGGACAGAAAGATGAGCTGGTCTCACAGGCTGTTCTATTGTCTGTGTTTCTCTCTGTTGACATTGCACATATTTGTCTGTCTTGTTCTCTATCTTTTCATCTGTTTTAACTCTAACTCTGCAATTTAAATATATATATATATATATATATATATATATATATATATATATATATATATATATATATATATATACACCAGGGGCGGACTGGGACCAAAATTCAGCCCTGGAACTGTAGCCACACCAGCCCACATTACCACGACCACGCAGCCCCACCGTGCATTCACTAATTACATTTGTGTAGAGATGGTGAAATAATATAAGCAGTACCTTATGTAACATATTTATAAATATTTAATGTAAATAACTGGCAAACAATGCTTACTACTTTTTAAAGAACACACAACAAATTTACACTACTACTACAATACTGCCTATTTAACCCGTTTGTATGCTGTTACTGTCATTCTCTACAGTATGTTGTTGTTGTCACTGTCCGTTCTATTGTCTGTGTTTCTCTCTGTTGACATTGCACATATTTGTCTGTCTTGTTCTCCATCTTTTCATCTGTTTTAACTCTAACTCTGCAATTTAAATATATATATATATATATATATATATATATATATATATATATATATATATATATATATATATATATATATATATATATATATATATATATATATACACCAGGGGCGGACTGGGACCAAAATTCAGCCCTGGAACTGTAGCCACACCAGCCCACATTACCACGACCACGCAGCCCCACCGTGCATTCACTAATTACATTTGTGTAGAGATGGTGAAATAATATAAGCAGTACCTTATGTAACATATTTATAAATATTTAATGTAAATAACTGGCAAACAATGCTTACTACTTTTTAAAGAACACACAACAAATTTACACTACTACTACAATACTGCCTATTTAACCCGTTTGTATGCTGTTACTGTCATTCTCTACAGTATGTTGTTGTTGTCACTGTCTGTTCTATTGTCTGTGTTTCTCTCTGTTGACATTGCACATATTTGTCTGTCTTGTTCTCCATCTTTTCATCTGTTTTAACTCTAACTCTGCAATTTAAATATATATATATATATATATATATATATATATATATATATATATATATATATATATATATACATACACACACACACACACTGTCTGTGATTATACTTCAGGGTTTTTCCTTGCCTCAGAATTGGCCTTTGGGGGAGCACATAAAGAAGGGGGGTCCGGGGGTCCTCCCCCAGGAAATTTTGAGGGTAAAAGACTTCAGTTCCTGCATTCTGATACCTTTTAATGCACCAATTTATGGTAAAAACGTCTATATTTATGGCAAGGAAATCACAAAATTCTGGTGGCAGGTAACAATTCAAAATCCAAAACATAATGTAATATTATTATATTCAGTAGTCCAGTAAGGGGGCTTTCAAATCTGGGACAAGGGCCGGATACGACAACACACAGCATGAACAGTGCTTTATGGTAACTTTTTTTTCCCAAGGAGCACGTTTTGCTCCCACTGTGAAAAAATGTAGGATTGACTTACAGAGGCTACTGCTTTTACTGCTAAATTATACAATAACACAATCATGTTATGGATACAAAATGTTGTGGCATGTTGCTGCATAGCTGTCTGGCTCACTTCTTCACTGCTGGGTCTGCTGCTAATATTTAACTGCGAGGTGCTGCTGCTGGCTGTGCTGCTAAATATTTCAGTTAGTTTGCGACATTTAGCGGCTTCAGTATCTAAAGGCCCACCCCTTTCTTTCCGTTTTTTACCTGCGGCCACGTTATGCATATTGTTTGTTTGTTTCTATGCTTCTATCTAACGTCTTTGCTGTTGATTTCTTCCTCCTCTTCCACTTCTTCTTCTCCTTACTTGGCGGCCACGGCCAGTGCAGCTGGCATCCAACTTAAAGGTGCATTGCTGCCACCTACAGTATGGAGTGTGAAAAAAAAACAGGTGATGACTGCGTGTGTGGCGGGTGGTGGGCCGGCCCGACGGCCGTCCTGGAGTACCAGCCGTTCTGTGATTCTCCAGATCACACAGATGGCCAGTCCGCCCCTGCAGGCAGATACAGGGCAAGTAAGTATGGAACATGAGGAGAAAGAGAGTTACTTGCTAGGGATGATGTTAGGAAGTGATATTCAGGTTGCTACATTTTTAATGATTACAGTAGTTAAAACAGCTAAACAACATTTTAGCTGTAAAATGCGACATGCAGTAGCTAATATTAAGAAATATGTTGTGCTTTTACTTTTAAAAATGTTGGTAACGTTACAGTTAATGCGTAAAACTTTGAAGATTTTGAACACAGAAGTTACATTTGTAATGGTGTATTTTCATTTAGATGTTGTGTTATTATTTGTGCAGTAAGATTAATTACTGCAAAAATAATTAAGATTATTAAGTAATAAATTCATTTTAAGACAGCATGGAATAGATTGTATAATAGATTGTATTGCATATTACACAATCTATTCCATGCTGTCTATGTATCTATATGTTTTATTTAATCCATTCCATCATTTGTTTATTCAAGTTGAGCTTAGACCAAGAGCAGAGAAAGACACCCACTCCAGCGGGTCAGTGAAAGTAAAGAGTTTAAACATGTTTAGTGTTCCCTGGACACAAACCAGTCAGAGACATTAAAAAGGAGTTCCACAGTATTGCAGGTGAATGATGTAAACCATTTGAAATAAAAGATTATGAATTATAATTCTGTTAATGATGGTGCTGCAGCCTTGGAATGGGATTAGTAGCCTAGGACGTTTTCGCCCGCAGTATTGCACCTAAATGAAATAGATTTTCAGTAATATTAGCTTATGATTAAATATGATATACATTACATTGGAATATACGCATTTACTCTAGCAGCAATTTTCTACAACGCAAATTCTCTCTCTTTGCAGCAGCCGCTGTGTTGCTTTTTAAACATAATACATGTTCAAACTCGCATATGTGCGCATGAGTATTTCCGCCGACCCGTTTGTTTGTGGTTGTTGCCATGGTGAATCGTAGTATCATGGCTCCATTCATGCTGTCTTTGGTGCACGTGCGTAACCCTGAGTCAACCTACTCCGAGTTGATTGAACCAACTCGAATCAGCTGTTGTGAAACCGAAAACTCAGAGTTTCCATCTCAGGATAAATCAACTCAGAGGTCAGAGGTCAGACTCAGAGTTTATTGAACCTCCTACCTGAAACGGACCCCTGTGCTATTGCTATAATTTGGATGGTATAGTGTCATGAGCCACAATTAAAGTCTTGTGACACTCATGCCAGGCGGCAGGCATTATTGCTGTTGTTGTCGAGTTTCCGCGCGCCGATTGCTTTGGGCCGGGCCTAGTCAAAGTCCAGGGCCGTTTTTTAGTCCCAGTCCGTCCCTGCAGACAGCTACAATGACTTTGACTCTCAATGACTCTCGATCTCGTTCTTAAACCTTTCTACCGCTGATGTGTTGCCCTTTTGATGTATACCCTCCTGTTTTTGCCTCTTATGAGTTTCTCCTAATGTCAGCAATTGATGTGTCTGATTCAACAACTTTGGGATATCAGGAGCATTTGCTCTCCACCAACTGCAAGACCCAGGGCATGATGGGAAACGCCTTGCTCTCAACTGATCTAACAGCCGATTGGTTCAGAATTGACTCAACCACAAGAGTGTTCAATTCATCAACAATGAAAAGTTATTTAGATTGATATTTGTCTAATTTGAAGGATTATTCTATTAGCAGAATACATGTGTGGCTGATGGAGACGTTTAGTAGTCAGAAACCATAATACCAGGGGTGTAGTGCTGCCACTTTTTTATCCCAAGTGTTAAGTTAAGTTAAAATTCAGTGCTTGAGGATCCAATAATCACGAAAGCGTAGCCTATGTCATGCAAGAGAGACAATAGAAAAAAAAGGATTGGTCAAAGTTGTCATACATTTAACACTATAACAACCCCGTGCATAGGTGCGCTCTTATCTGGTGTTGTGCCAAGGCACAATTATCCCCGCCAGAATGTACATCCGCGTGTGAGCGCGCATGCACTCAGAGAAGCGGAGTTGAACTGCTGCACTTCGAATTCACATCTTAAATGGAACAAATAGCGACGTGGAAGACTCAACAGGGTTTTCCATAGTAACAAGGGACTAATTTATCTTAATACGTTTATTGGTCTGTTACATTAAGGCGGTCTGGCGGATCTAACTTGAATTATACCCCTGGGAGCCCCCTTCCCCCCTCCCAAAAAAAGTTATATTTCATTATAACATTTGTTGTCATTTGTTGACAACAAATGACATGAAAAGACCAAAGCTGTCTCAATATTTTCCAACATTCCTAAGCCCATTTATTTCTACTGAAAACGTCAATCTTTAACATGCGTATAGGCTGCGTGTTGGCGGCCTGGGGGTTAAAGAATCGATTTTACATTTTTCAAGTCAGTCATAAAACAATTTGTAGTAAATGAATGCACCGTGACTTACGTATTTACATGCATTGCAGCTACCTGTAGTACGGTATGTACAGTATGACCTGTGTACTACTAGCTAATCACTTCCTAACAACATGCTGCTCATTGATGTGTTTTTAACAAGATGTTGCTCATTGATGTGTTTTTGGAGGAAGAAGATACATCAAGCTGTGGTTTGGGTCTTTAATGGGATTTATTGATTAAAAAAATCACCAGCCTTAACCTTCAATCGATTAGTAGTTTTTTAAAGACAGAAAATACAGATTACTTTGTTGCTGCATTATTCAATTCAATTCAATTCAATTTTATTTATAGTATCAAATCATAACAGGAGTTATCTCAAGACACTTTACAGATAGAGTAGGTCTAGACCACACTCTATAATTTACAAAAAAAACAACAAATCCCCCAAGAGCAAGCACTATGACATCACAATCACTATATTTGACTACAATATCCCTAAAAGCATGTTTTGGGTGTATTTATATCAATATCGGGTTAATACTCAGGTGTCCACTTCTATATACATTATGTGAAAATGTACCCCAGCGCATACAGTAATGCTATGCGACGTCCCAAACTGGACACATCTGAGAGTAACTTTTTTCATGTAAAATGTGAATATTTCAAAGGATATTCCAAATATATTTAAGACTTAGCCTATAATGAACTATGTGTGGAGATAATTATCTGCTTTGGTAGGACACACTCACACACACACACACACACACACACACACACGCACGTGCGCGTGCCTGTGCACGCATAGATCTTCTTTAATGCAATACATTCTGTTGATTTTGTGCCCAGGGGCCTCTGCATTCTAAATCCGTGCCTGTGTGGAAGGTGTACTGTTCAGAGGAATCATAACCTAATCTAATACATTGATGCCATCAACGCAAAGTTTGAGCAGCACAGCTTCCGTGGTCTGAGGTTTTCCACCTCTGATGTAGAGCAGGGTACAGCCACTTCCCTAAACGTTCGCTCATTCAGAGACCAGAGACTCAAACGGGGCTCTGAGTCTGTCAGAAGGTCTGAGATCTACCGTATCAGCAGAGCAATCACATAATGCACAGCAGACTATGGTGCAGGAAGATTATTTTCTGAAATATAGTGACTTTATTTTTGTAATAGCCTATTATAACTTTATTTTTCTCAAATATCAGGCTCCTCCAAATCTCAGGGAACACAGATGGGATGAGTTATATTTTGAATGTGCACAAAGTTTTGAACATGAGCAGAAATCTTGCTCAAACACGTGAAATATGACAGTCCATGGGTTTATTAATTCATTGAAATGAATTCATGTATCACTGAGGTGATTAATTGTCATATGCACATTTAAGGAGGTTACTTGCTCAACAAAAGACGCAAAAGAGGATGGAAGAGTAAATGATGCCTATAGGCTACATGTGTGCTGACTCAGATATAATTAGAAAAGTCAATTTACAGGAGAATAAATAGATAAAGCAATACAGAATTCCTGAGAGCCTTAGTGCAATATATTCCATTATGTTTTTATAGTTGGATTGTAATCTATGTTTCCCTTTACATAAAGATATGTTAAGCATAAATGAATGCAGAAAAGGTAGAAATAGGTGCATAAAGATTCACCATTATGCAGGAAATGAAGTGTTCAATACTCAAAATTTTCAGGGGGAGGACCCCCTGACACTGCCCTAACACTAGTCTTTAGGCTATATATTAGTCACTCTGATATTTTAGGAAACTAATATGCATCAGACTAATCTAAGACCAACTGTAGTTCTGTAGGTTGTTTTTTTTTTGTTGCAGTAACTGCACAGTGGATGTCAAGTGTGCCTTCCTGTTTCATTAAAGGCAAGGCAAGGCAAGGCAATTGTATTTGTATAGCACATTTTTTAGCAGCAGTGCAATTCAAAGTGCTTTACATAAAACAATGAAACAGTTAAACGTTGATAAAAGTAAAAACAATTTAAAAGCAGAGTAATACAGAAATAACAACAAATACGAATTAAAAGCAATTATTTAAAGCAAAGGCAATTTCACTTGTGCAGAACATCTCAGCGGCAGCGCAATCCAAAGTGCTTCACACAGAATTCCAAAATACAGGTAAAAATAATATAAAAGTTGGAGCAATTAATACCAAATTAAAAACAACTTAAATTAAAACACGTGCGATACACAAATAAAATTCACAGTTCAATACAATAAATTAGGAAAAGGCAATGTCAAATAGCAAGGTCTTAAGCCTTGATTTAAAAGAGGTGAGAGTGGGGGCCGACCTACAGTTTTCCAGAAGTTTATTCCAGATATGGGGAGCATAAAAACTGAACGCTGCCTCCCCCATTTTGGTTCTGACGCTGGGGACGTCAAGCAAACTTGTCCTTGACGATCTGAGAGTTCTTTGTGGTTCGTAGTTTATAAGCATATCAGAGAAGTATTTTGGGCCTAGACCATTTAGTGATTTGTAGACCAGCAGAAGTATTTTGAAATCTATTCTTTGAGATACAGGGAGCCAGTGTAAAGACTTTAGGACAGGAGTGATATGATCCACTCTCTTGGTCCTAGTGAGGACTCGAGCAGCAGCGTTCTGAATTAGCTGCAGTTGTCTCATTGTTTTTTTCGGGAGACCTGTAAGAATACTGTTACAGTAGTCAAGTCTACTGAAGATAAAAGCGTGGACAAGTTTTTCCAAATCTTGTTGACACATAAGTCCTTTAATTCGCGATATATTTTTAAGGTGGTAAAAGGCAGATTTTGTTATTGTCTTCACGTGGCTGTTAAAATTCAGATCAGAGTCCATGATTACACCCAGATTTCTGGCTTTGTTGTCTTTAACGTTATTGTTTGAAGTTGAGCGTTGACTTTCAGTCGTTCCTGTTTGGCTCCAAAAATAATCACTTCAGTTTTTTCTTCATTAAGTTTGAGAAAATTCTGGCACAACCAATCGTTAATTTGTTTAATGGTCCTAGACAGTTTTAGAATTGGGCCGTAGTCCCCAGGCGACAGGGTAACATAGATTTGCGTATTGTCCGCATAGCTATGATAACTTATGTTATTATTGTTCATAATCTGAGCCAGTGGAAGCATTAGAGATTAAATAGGACAGGTCCCAAGATAGAGCCTTGGGGAACTCCACACGTCATTTCGTTTGGCTCAGATGCATAATTACCTATGGAGTTTCTTTTCTTTAAATACGATTCAAACCACTTTAGTACTTCGCCAAAGAGGCCAACCCAGTTTTCCAAACGGTCCAGAAGCATGTCGTGGTCTACCGTATCAAATGCAGCACTGAGATCAAGCAATACTAGGACTGTGGTTTTACCATTGTCTGTGTTCAATTGGATATCATTAAATACTTTGACAAGAGCCGTCTCTAATGAGAGCAATTCATTGAAGTCATCAAAGAAGGTTGCACAGTATTTAGGTGGCCTGTACATATTTAGAAATATAGCACGAGGCGAGGACCTTAGCTGAAGAGCCACATATTCAAATGAAGCAAAATTTCCATAAGATACTTGCATACATTGGAAAGAGTCATTAAAGAGAATAGCGACTCTACCTCCTTTCTTATTTATTCTATGCTCACTGATAAAGCTGAAGTTAGGGGGAGCTGACTCAATGAGAACAACATCACTGTTATTTTGGTCTAGCCAGGTTTCAGTTAAAAACATAAAATCAAGATTGTGCTTAATAATAAAATCATTGATTAAAAAGGATTTACCTGCCAAAGACCTGACGTTTAATAGTGCAAATGTCAGTGTGTTAAAATAATTAGCTGTCTTGTTTTTTGAGAGATACTGTGGCTGACAAGGAATGGATATTAGATTCCCCTTCTTTGGAGTGAGGTGGTTGTTGTTATATAGTGGGATCACCAATTGGCCTTGTCTGTTACTGATTCTCACTGGAATGGTGGAGCTTGTCTGGGAATGGAGGTGGTCTGAGGAAGTGCTGATGTGTACTTGTTCACAGGATGTGAAAAGCCCCAGTGTGTAGTTGTTTTTTATCAAAATCTGTATTGCCCTTCACAAACTTGTCCTTTTTTATGAATATTGACCACAACCATCAATTCCAAGTATTTCTATTGGCTTGAAATTTTACATTTGCGCTTACATGAACTGGGGTAGACGCTCCATAGCCATGCGCCATCTTGAAATACGGTAGCCCGTAAGGGACATACAGGCTATACTGCTCCGCATTTCGCACTTTTAACTCAGTGGCACTGACTGTGACTTATGCCAGGGAGGGAGGGGGAGAAGATTACTTGTGACTCACCGCCGGCAGATTTGAAAGCCCGTTGCGTCTATTATCGAGGACATGTAACTGAATCGCAGAGGAAATTAAAATGACAACGTGACAGGCAAAGCAACAAGTCCAAAATTAACATTGTTGTGGCTTTTCAAAGATGGAAAGAGCTGATGAGGAGCAAGGATTTTAAAAGGGACGCCGAAGTTGCCTGCTTTCTTCTCAACAGGTAATTCTGCCTATTTGTGTAAAAGTTTTATAGTTGCTACTTGCTTGGCTAAATATAGCATGGTAACACAGACTAGCTACTAGAACAGCTGCGTGGAAACGATGGAGACACTAAGAGATCATTTCAGTTTTTTTGACATTGTTCATGCTGCTCAGAGAAATATATTAAAAACACAAACCTCCGTTGCTTCACTCCTACGCTGTAAACATTGCCTTACACTATTAATCTCGTACAATATACAGAATAACGATAGCACTGATACTTTACTAACATTAGCTTGCATATGTTTGGGAACCTGATAGCTGATGTTAGCAATGAAATGGTACCAAAATAACGTCAAACGTTTTGTCGCTAATTAGGGGTCCAAGCCCGAGGCTGCGAGAATCGGCGGTAGCGAAGCTACGCCGTTCGCACAGCAGGGCTGTGGAACCCTATTGGAATTGTAAGGTTTCTTATTATTCTTCCGCCGATAAAACTGATACTGCAGCCTAAACCATAAATGGTGGGAGGTTGCCGTTTTCAGGTCTGGTCCAGAACCCTGCAGGGACCTCGGACAAAAATATTCAGCCACTAGGTGGCGCTATACCAGAAGATACGCGTTTGGCCTTATAACTCCCAAACCGTACATCGCACATGAAAAATACACACATCCACGCGTTCCCTGAATCCAGCTGAATCTCGTGATATAGGCCACGCCCATTTCCACCCCGACTTTTTTGCGTGAAAAATCGCGATTTATGGTAAACCTACTTTTTCATACTCCTCCTAGACCGTACAACCGATTTGCATAAAACTTGGTAGGTAGCATCTCTAGACCGACCTGAGAAAAAATTATCAAAAGATTTTTTTTCTGATTAAAATTGTGTTTATTACGCTCAAACAAATTTGTGTAGCTAGCTACGAAGACACACACGTTGCCATATCTCGACCAAAATAAATGATATCATCGCGAATCTTTAGATTCTTGTTTGACATGACCCTGTAAGGCTCGCTAATCAATTTTACAAAATTTGGCCATTAGGGGGCGCCACAAATACAAAAAGTTTATATCTCAAGAACGGCTCATCCGATTTTTACGAAATTTGGAGTTTGCTATCTAGACCCACTCCTGAGGCCACGCCTACAGTGGGGTACTGATTCGTCAAAGTGGGCATGGCCTATGGAATCCAGGTTTAGATTCATCACTTGCCCTAATGTGAATAACTTAAAATTTACAGTGTAGATGGACAATGTATTGCAGATCTTACATACCAAATATTACTTACATGGACCACTAGGTGGCGCTATAATGACGTAAAACGTGTTTTCACCGATAACTCCCACAGTCTACCTCACAAATGAAAAATTCTTACATCCTTGTGTTCCTTGAATCCATCCGAATCTGGAAATAGAGGCCCCGCCTATTTAGACTAAAACGTTTTTTCGCAAAATCGCGCAATGTGAAAAAAAATGTTTTCGAACTCGTCCTAGGGCGCGTAACCGATGTGCACAAAACTTGGTAGATACCATCGGTATATGGAGTTGACAAAAAATTATCAAAGGAATTTTGCTACATTACACCGTTCGCACTTTACAAGCAAACTAATTTGTTGTAGCTAGCCACAAAACACGAACATTGGCATATCTCGGCCAAATTAATAGTTATCAGAACATCCCATTCCTAATCCCCATACCAAATTTGGTGAAAATAGGCCGTCGGGGGGCGCTATAATTGACGTAGAGGCTTTTCGGCAAATAAGTCAATGCATTTGAATGGGAATATTTGCATTGTAAATATCTCTGTATCATTAAATGCTATCATCACAAACCCTGGGAGTATTTTGTTCGGCATACAACTCTGTGGCTTCCCACCAAATTTGGTGAAAATCGGCCGTTAGGGGGCGCTGTAATTAACGTAGAGACCTTCTGGTAAATAAGTCAATGCATTTAAACGTGTTTTTGCCTATAACTCCGAAAGGCTACATCGAAGACCGGATATTTATAGATCCACTTGTTCCTTGTATGGACTTGAATCTAAAGATATAGGACAGGTTCATATAGGCCTATACTAAAACGTTTTTTCGCAAAATCGCGTAATGCAAAAACAAATGTTATTGTACTCGTCCTAGGCCGTGTGATCGATGTGCACAAAACTTGGTAGATTTCTTCTCTATATAGAGTTGACCAAAAGTTATCAAAAGAATTTTGCTACGTTACACCGTTCGCACTTTACAAGCAAACAAATTTGTCGTAGCTAGCCACAAAACACGAACGTTGGCCTATCTCGGCCAAATTATTAGATATCAGAGCAAATCTTGGTAGAGATCTTTGACATGCCATTCCTAGCCTAGATACTAAATTTGGTCGAAATCGGCCGTCAGGGGGCGCTATAATTAACGTAGAGGCCTTTCGGTAAATAAGTCAATGCATTTAAATGGGAGTAAATTGCAATGTAAATATCTCTGCAGCATTAAATGCTATCATCACAAACCCTGGGTGTATTTTGTTCAGGATGCCACTCTGCGGCTTCCCACGAAATTTGGTGAAAATCGGCCGTTAGGGGGCCCTACAATTAATGTAGATGCCTTTCGGCAAATGAGTCAATGGGAGTAATTTGCAATGTAAATATCTATGCAGCAGTAAATGCCATCATCACGAAACTTGAGAGTGTTGTTGGTCATGCCACTCTGCGGCTCCCCACCGGATTTGGCGACGATCGCCCTTTAGGGGGCGCTACAATCGAAGTAGAAGCGTTCGGGCCTTTTACGCAACGAAGAGGAAATTTGCGATTGCGTTTCAATACGGACTTTGGAGCTTGCGCTCGGTCAAATTTCCCGACCTTTGCCTCGTCGCGGCGGCGCTTCGGGTTCTCCTTTCGCGGGCTCCGTTTTCGCGGGCTCTCGGCGTGGCCGGGGGCGGCTCGCGCCGGGGGGGACCGGCGCACGAGGCTTGGACCCCGTTCATAACTGCTTGCAGTTCTAGTTTCAGTTTGTTGTCATATACAATTTCACCCCTAGATGGGAGCAATTCTTACACAATGTAGCTTTAAGTCACATTTAAAAAGACAGCCTTGACTTGAGCAAGGATTGTGTGACTGGTGTCTAACAATAAGCTGATTGTTAGAGCAAGGCAAGACTTATCTGTCCTTCCTCCGTTAGTAATGCCAAAGCCTTTATTCCTGTGGAGATTAAACGTGGTTAGGAGAAAACACTGGTGGTTAGGCCTAACTAAAGTCAAACATTTACATATTCTTTCGCACAGCAACATGACAGGAAAGAGAGAACAAAGGGGTTAAGATAAAAATAGGAAGTTGTTTTGAGAAGTGAGAAGTGAGAGAGAAGTAGAAGAAGTATTGGGGGTTTTTTGTTCACAAATACACTCCACCCAAACATAATGGTGGTCTGTTCAGGAAATGGATTGCATTTTGAGTGCAATAATCTTAGTTTTGGTGAGAAATGTTCAATATAATCTCATAGGATATTTGACCAAGGAAAAAGCCTAAATAAAAAAATAGCTGGAAAAAAAAAAGAATCAGGGAGAAAACCGTTTTACGAAAAGTAATGACTGTGTCTTGGCAGTGGTAGAGGTAGTACTCAAAATATTTTGTAAAACTATTACTTATTAATAGTAGGCTAAAACTATTAATACCGCACAGTACAAGTCCTGCATTTAAATGTTTACATCAAGTGAAGCGTGAAAGAGAGGCATCATCGGCATTAAGTACTTCAGATGACTTAACGTCTGTTCAAGGTGGAGCTTTATGCTGGGTATTTTAATTAATGATAATTCTTAATGATCATTCATTAATTGATTAATGAATGATAATATCCTGAATCTGCAACGTAACCAGTAACATTTCAGGTAAATGTAGTAGTACAAAGTACACAGGTTGCATACTAAGTGCTTCTGTAAGTTATTTTGGGGTACAATGACTCTGGAGAAAACTGCAAGCAACAATACAGGAGGCCCAGCAATCGGCACGTTCCAAACAGGCACTGCACTAGTTCTTTCAAAAGTATAATAAACGGATTCCACAGAGTGACATAATTCACTCTTTTTTCTTGCACTTTCAGAGTTGAGTTTTATCTTGTTGCTGCCCACAGGAAGAAATGGCAGCGTTTGGGGTGAAACCTTACTGCCACATCTGTGTTTATACTGTGGATTTAGAGTGTTTGTGTTCACCTTGAGTGTGTTTTTTTAAATGTTAAAATTGCTTCTTAAATGTTACACCTGCTTTTTAAATGTTATAACCACTTTAAAAGTAATGGAAAACCACCTGCACCCATAACAAAGTAGACATAAACAAACTGGCTGCGACTATAAATGATACCGGTGTTCTCCTTTAAGACCTTAAGAACAGTGGAGAGCAAGTTGGCAGTGTCTAATCAGCATGGTTCAAAGAGAACAGTAGGATTCTTTGTGCCGTGTAATGTGAACATTACCTGTGTGTTGCCCAGCGTTTAGGAAGCCTCATGTTGTTCTCATTCCCAGTGGAATCTGAGAACTCCTGTGGTATCTGTGATAAAGCCGGATAGCCCCTGGCTCTCAGGGATCTTGTCCTGGACACACAGGGAGAGTCACAAACAGTCTATTAGTATATTAGTCATTACTGAACAATGCATTCATGGGATAGCCTACTTAAACAACAGCCTTAATGAATACGTTCTTTATTTGATACTAGGGGTGTAATGGATCACAAAACTCACGGATCGGATCACAGTTTTGAGTCACGGATCGGATCAATTTTTGGAGCAGCACAAAAAAGGGGGGGGGGGGGGATTTAAATGAATTATTAAGAATGTAATAACATTAACTTTCAACAATAATTACTTCTTTCCCCATTAAATTGCGGTAAAACGACAAAAACAAATGAGAAAAGGGTATTTTACAATAACTTTGAATGCACCACGAGGTTGACAACAGCAGTGACCAAGTGCTAGCCTATACAGTTTGTGTCTTTTAGCGGCAGACTGTTGTAAGTCCTGGTGTTGGAATCCTACACAGGTATCGTTTATGGCAAGCTATACACAAGTGCACCTGTTATTTAGGAGGCGATTACTTTTCAGTAAAATGTATTCCATAACAGGAAAGCTGGCATACTATTTTGTGTGTTTCAGTGCGTTTGTTTGACAGGATACAAAGATATCGCAGTCATCATAAGAAGAGCAGTATGTTAAGAGAAAGAGAACGTCTGCATACCCACCAGCTTGTCCCAAAAAGTGTATTTTGGTCAATCAGAAAACATTTGAGTGTAGTGAAAGTTTTTTGATTGTTATTTAGGCTATTAACAGTCATGTTTTCATGTATCATTAAATATGCATTGAAGGGATATGTAAGAAATATCCTGTTGTCCATATCTTTCTCTACAGGCTCATGTTGTAGATGGCAAAATGATAACTAAATGATAAGGTCCAATATCAGAAATGTATTAAATAAATAAATTGAATTCATAATCTTGCATCTAATTTTAAAAATAGCACATGCATTACTAAGACAGCTGACAGAAATAGTAATGTCTTCATAGCACAAAAGGGGCATCGTTTTTTGGTTGTTACAGGAGTTGATAAATAGCCAAAGCAGAGGTTTTCTCTCTGGGTTTGTACTTGTTCAGTCAATATATAAGCAGAGTTTATTGCATAGCTGAAAGCAGGGGTCATGTCATTTAAATCTAACATCTACTACTAACAACTATGCTGCAAATAAGGTGAGTTGCTTATTATATATTTTGTTCTTATATTCAGGCCCATCTCAACTATCACCTACATCCACACCATCTCTGTGTTCATTAGTAGCAGTGTCGGTGAAACATCAAGACCACCCAAGCAAATTAGAAGTGATGAAGAGGCATCTCAGAGTCGTTCAGCCCGAGATGTTCATCAACTGATGTCTACATATAGATAGTTTATATCATATCAAAATTGTCACCTTTCTGATTTTTATTTCATGCGTTTGATTTAATTTAAGTTTGCGTTTTCAAATTTGCTGTGAGGTTTTAGAGTAGTCCAATGAACTGATTATGAGAGTAGTGATAATGTTATGTCATATTCCTTCCGTGTTTATACGCACTATCTCAACATCAATGTCAAATCAGGTTTGTTCATGAACAATTATCTGCAAATGTGTGTGTGTGTGTGTGTGTGTGTGTGTGTGTGTGTGTGTGTGTGTGTGTATATATACTCATAGTTAAACCAAATGACTTTTTTGGTGACAAATTCTGTCCGTATTGTAAAAGAAAAAAAATGACAAAAGCAGTGTTAATCGATTGCATAAACCACATAATCTCATGGTGAACAACAAAACAAAAACAATCAACAAACAAACACAATTCCAAAAAACCTTATTCGTCAATGACCCAAATATCTACCGCTGCCATATGGCAGTGGGTAAAGATAAGATATTTAGCACACCGCTGCTCCTGCTCTTTAAACATTCAAACGTAGATCACGTATACGCCTGTTAACTAAGTTACTTATTAGAGCACAACAGTTGCTACTACGGAAAGTTGTTCACTGAATGTAGCCCTTTGTTAACTGTCGACCCCACGCGAGCCGCACAGCATCTAACGTTAACTGTAACTGACTTGACAGACGAAGCACTTCAGAATAACGTTAACGTTACTCATAATGCGCAATTCGCAACATAACGCTAGATTAACCTGCTTGGCACCTCCGCAATACAATTCTGCAATTCATGTTTGTACTATATTATTCTTTTTATAATATGGCTTAGGGATATAAAACACCATCACGGGACTGGGCCAAGGAGAGGTAACGTTACCCGTTACGCTGGGTTTTTTCTGCTTCAGCTGAAGCACTTCAGAATCACGTTAGCTAACTCATAATGTGCATTTCGCTATACCAATACTTATTAACCTGCTGCTTGGGACCTTCGCAATAAAATACTACACTTCTGTCATGTTTATATTTTTTTAATTTGGCCTATTCATATGAACGTCACGCATCGGGACTGGGCTGTTAACTCGAATAACCAAGCCAGACCGCCCCAAACCGGGGCAAATGATAACGTTTTGGTAAGCAGCAACGACAATGAAGTTCAACAATGCAGCCCAAGTAAAGTCAGCTAACCTTAGGTTAGATAATGTTCCTTACTCGTGTCATGTGGTAAGGAAAGGTAACGTTACCCGTTCTGCTGTTTATTTTTCATTTTTATTTTTTTTGCTTCAGCTGACCAAACGGAACGTTAACCATGCACAACACGCGCCGTTTTGCACGAAAGTATATCCTTTAAACTACAATTTCTTCTATATCATGTGTTAACGTATTTACTTACCCTTCCATGGATTCCACTGTTTGGCCATGACGAATCCCTTTGGTATAATAAATAAATCCCCTTATACCGTTAGCTATTCATCCTAGCGTCACTTAGCAGCCTCCCTTTCAGCCAGCGAGCCAATCAGCGGGCGGAATACTTTCCATCATTTCCGGTTTTTCGTAACCACAGCCCTCAACCAGTCATGTGTGAGGCAAAAAAGGGGTAAATCTCCCCAAAATGGCAACAGAAAAGCTGACAAATGTTTATTACTCATAAAAATCTCTTCTATAACATATAACAAGTCCTAAGACATCCAAGTGGTGGAAAGTGAGATATTCTGAAATGGGTGATGCCACAATTTCCCATTGTTTAAGGGGAGACACTGCAGATGAATAGGGAAAATGTGTTAACTAACAGATATCACCATGAAACTTCCCCAGTGGACTATTTACATGAAGACAATACTTGTTTGTATCATGTAAGTTTTCTGAACTTTTATGTTTATTATGCAAATGCAGCATTATCTTAATAAATATGTGCTAATTTGCATAATTAACGGTGTTGGGAAATTGTGGCTTAATTCATCAACAGTATTTCTTTACTTCCCACCACTTGGATCTCTTAGGACTTCTTATGTTATAAAGGAGACTTTTATGAGACTAGATCAGTTAAGAGTTTCTGTTGCAATTGTGTGTTTTGTAAATTATAGTGTGGTCTAGACCTATTCTATCTGTAAATTGTCTTGAGATAACTCCTGTTATGATTTGATACTATAAATAAAATTGAATTGTGGTGTCATGTTGCATAATGCCCTTATTGGGGTTATGGCTAGAATGGAACCATCTTCGGTAAATGCCACATTACGTTTTGCCTGGCACGTGAGACCTCAAAAATAGGGAGGATTTTGAAACCAAAGGGGGGAGAAATAGGGATCTGGGTGTCCTACCCCCCAAATAATTTGAGTTTCAAATACTTTGTCCCTGCATTCTTCTAGTGACTTTTAAAGAATGAAAATAAGAAAACAATACACTACAACAGCATGTTAATGTTAAATACTCTTAATATGATCTAGATTTTGGTTCATGCCACTATTCCAGCAGAGAACCAGGAGGAGGGAGGGGAGGCACACTGAACATCTTTAATCGAGAGAATTGTCTGGCAGTATTATGTTCGTGTTAACGTCAACACGTGTATCAGGTGCAATCTAGCATCTACCAGCATCCCGGCCGGCATCTGCCACATGAGCTGATCATAATACCAGTGTGCTTTACCAGTGACAGTTGAAATATTTTTTTTGTATTAAACAGATGAAAAATAAAAAAAATAAAAATGTATAGTCTGGAAATAAAACCAGTCTTAACACTGTCTATCAAAAACAATAAGACACGTTATATACCCATTTTTGCATTTTATTATTAAATACAAAGAGAAAAGAGTTGTCTACCAGATATTATGCTTTGAGTAATGGAATCATGTGTGGATATGTGCATGATACGTTGACTGCTCAGTGATCTCTTTCATTCCCGATAAAGACCTTTAATTGTTTCACAATGGCTGATTACATTCAAATTCAATTCAAATGAATTCATTCAGGAAGTTTTATTCAAAACGCAAATGTTAAAGAACATGTGACACAAGAAGGCTGTCACGTTCACCACATTAAAAATGAACCAAGGTAAAAGTTGTCATTCTGATTTGTCAAGGAACTAAAGTGTGTCACAGCAGTTTGAGTCAGCAGAAGTGAAGGTGAATCCTCTCCAGCTCTGTGATTATATGAGTCCACGTGAAGAGTCCTCATCTGTCACATCCAACGGGTCGGACTGCTGACTGCAGGATCTGCTCTGCTACTGCAGCGGTTGTTTCAGTTCAAATAGTCCTGTTCCACCTTTGACCACTTTCCCCACCACCAGGCAGGCCGAGGGGGACACCAGCTGATCATGTGACCCTGAGAAACACAAAGATATGAGCAACAGTGGTTGGAAGGTTAAAGGAACACTTAAGCACTTTTCCCGCTTCGGTCCCCCTACAGGTGAGAAGCGGAATTGTCCATTACCTCTGTCGTAATGTCTCATTTGACAGATCCGCTACCCAATCTGGCAAACACGCATAATGTAATGTAATGGACAAAAGGTTCAAGAGCTATCGTGCATGCGCAGGTCGCTAGGCAACAGACACACACAGACTGCAGCTGAGAGAGAGAGAGAGAGAGACAGAGAAGCAAACGGAGATTTCGGATGATTACGATGATTACGTGTCAGTGTTTTTAGTATATAGATAGTACATCTCAATCCGATGTGGAACACACGGAGGAGGTTTTGGAGTTCGATGGTCGGGGTTATCTATTCAAACCTGAATATAGCTACAGATGAAGAGTAATTGGCACAATATCTTGTCGAGAGAAGGACACAAACAGAGGAGCAGGACACTGCTGCTTCAAGGCCACGACGTGCGGGGACATGTTGGTCCTCCTGTCCTGTGGATACTGTATCGCAATGACGACGGAGGAAGAAAGCCTGTGTTGTAAGGAATGGGAACTCATACAGATAACGGACATGGTTTCACCCATACACAGAGGTTTCCCCATCTGATCTAGGATGTTTTGGAAGCGTTTGGTCCCAAAAGTAAATTGGAAGAAGCGGCCTAAACCGGACTGACCTGATGGCCAGCTGTCTAATGAGTGAGTACAACAGGCTTTAGTGACTCTGTCCTAGCTTAGCCACATTTGCTTTCAGTTGTAAATACACATTCAAAACACACCTCTTCAGATTAGCTTAGCTACCGTTTTTAATTGCTTCTAAATATGATTGTTGTATGTGTTGCTTTTATTGCTTTTCTATTTGTAATGTGACATACAGTGTGTGCTGGTTTTTACCGTAAAGTGTCTTTTGAGTACCATGAAAAGCTCTCTATAAATGAAATGTATTATTATTTATTGGAAATAGATGTGCCACTTCGCTAGCTAGTGAAATAACCAAAGCTCGGCCTCCCCCCAGGCCCAGCCAGTACAGACTTGTGGCCTACCGGGTGATTCTGGAGTGGATTCTGAGAGGAGAGCGCCTTGGCCGTGGCACCAGAACATGCCTAGCTGTGTTGTAGCAGCGATCAAACAAGAGTACACCCCCCCCCCCCCCCCCCGAACTGGAAGTTACACGGGATTCAAACAGGCAGAGGCCATTTTCTGAGTCTAATATAATTTCTAGTAAAACTTTGTATTGTCATTATACTAGGATTAAACAAAGTAATTTCACAGTTCTATATTGTACAAGTAAAGTTAAATAAGTAAATTGTACAGTTCTATAATATATTGCTAACACCTGTCTGTTATCAGTGGTTTTATAATATAACAGTACACATTACATTTGTGCTTTTGTGTCTTTACTTAAAGAACAACAAAAACGAAATTGCAATATCACAACTAGACACAATAAACTCCAAAACCTCCTCCGTGTGTTCCCCATCGGATTGAGATGTACTATCTATATACTGAAAAACCTCTCTCGCTCTCTCTCTCTTGCTCTCTCGCTCCCTCGCGCCCTCGCTCTCTGGCCACAAAAGAGAACGGGAGAGAATACCACAGAAAGTAACTAGTCATCTTCTGACTACAATAAAAGCAGAGCATGCAACGGCCAACAACGGCTGCTCAGAAAATCCTCTGAGACGCTAACTGACACAAGAAAAACATCAGCTTTAGTCAATAACCCCTATCAATAACTACTCTCTCCAAGCTCTACATTAGGGCTGGGTTTAAAAAAAAATAATAATCAATTTTTCCAACTGAAACCGATCTACATTTGAAGATTCATAAAATCCCAGAGGCTCCATTTTAAACCAGAGTAAAGATATTATCGTATGAAACTAGATGATCTACAAAGTCAATCTCATGGAAAGTAACTCTCCAAAGTTACGTTTAATGTTAGTGAAGGGGAAAAAAGAAAAGCACTTGTACAATTTTTCTTCTCGTTTGGCTCTCTACGAAGGCGGTCGCATTTTCTCTCCTCTCCTCTCCCACACCTCCCCTGTTTGCTCCTCTTGTCTCGTCTAACTCTTTGAGAGACTCTCTCAGCACTGCTCTCCAAACCCTAAAATCATGGATTTGATCAACTGGTCTCTCAACGCAATTGACACCATCTTCTCGACGAGGAGCTTGGGTTCGGGGGAACCTGCTTGCCCTGCCGGAACGTTTGCTGCTGGCTACACGATGGACGCGTGGGAGAAGTGACGGGTCGTGTGTCTGGCGGCTCATTCCGGGGAGGACGTTGAGGATATCTACCTATTCGGAACCATGATAACAGGCCCTTGCTGACCGGATTAGGCATTGGCCTGGTTTATCGACAAATTTGTCAAGACTATGACAGCTGTTCAAAGCCCCAAAAAGCTGCCTGGAATGATTGAAGCGGTGGGCAGAGCGGTCAGTGTTTGAAGCTGGGACTATTAACCGCACTATGGATAACAACATGGAGATGAACTGCAATTTGGATATTATCTTGGATAGATCACCGCTTTTACAAAGACAGATTGACCAGAAATTGACTAACAGAGTGGCTGTGTAAAGGAATGCAGCTACTCGCGCCGAGACAAAATAACTCCAATCTTATCAACTTTCGGCCCCCTTATCCAGCACTGGCCTCGGCCAAGGCTGCTGCTGGAACTTCACATCCCCCTCGAAGAGCATTGCAGAGAGACACTCTTGCGTTCCTCCCCAACTTCCCTCAGACACCTGCTGATTGTTGACTCTGCTTGGGACCTATTCAAGGTTGTCTCCATGGCAACTTGCTGTGTTAACGCTATGACATCCTGCGGACTGAGGCCCCAATGGGTGCCAGGCTAAGCAACTCTCACCAGGCCCCCCTCCCCCTAATACCCCCGTCCCACGCCTTCGCCGCTTTTTTACCCCCCAGTCTGACAAGCTGGTCTGTGACCAGCGCCATTCGGTCGGACCCAGAGGACGCTGGCGCTGTTTATTCGCCGCTTCTCTGCCTGCTCTGATGGCTGCTTGCCCAAAGTGATAGAGAAAGACACTATCTCTATGGCTCTGTGCTTGCCTATGTCTGGGTTACCTCCACCCCCCATTCCCCCCCCCCATTCCCCCCATTTCCCTCCCCTGTTGCAAGTCATGTGTTGAATTGTGTTGTATGTGCTTACTGCCAAGGTTTTCCTCCCCTTTCCTCATGTTATGCTGTATTTTCCTTACTTGTAATTCTTCCCTGTAAAGCGACTTTGAGTCTATGAAAAGCGCTATATAAATTCAATTTATTATTATTATTATTATTATTAATTTTTTCTGTCTCTGTGTAACCGCTTTGGGGTCATTTCGTAACGGCAGCATTCACATTTTTAACAATGCACCAGGTCATAGGGTTCCTTGTACAATGTACAGCATAAGTTCTCTAAGGTTTTGTTTCATGTTTGTGCAAATTTGGTATTGTAAGTGAAATATCCCTAATCAAATTGATATCGGAAATTGAATCGGGACATTGTGAATCAAATCGATTCAGGGAATCAGTGGCGATGCCCAGCGCTGCTCTATACACAGAGTGATTTCTTATCTGCCGAGTAGTGTCACATATCTTCTATTCTTGCACTGCGAGACCCTCCTCCGAAGTGCGCTGGAGGAGGGTTTGACACAGCATTCTGGGATGGGAGGAAAACGTGCTCTGGTTTAATGGCATTTCTTTAAACCAATCACAATCGTCTTGGGTGATCGGTGGGCTGGGGATCTCATCGCTGCTCTTTGCAGATGATGTGGTCCTGATGGCATCATTGGCCTGTGACCTTCAGCACTCACTGGATCGGTTTGCAGCCGAGTGTGAAGCGGCTGGGATGAGGATCAGCACCTCTAAATCTGAGGCCATGGTTCTCAGCAGGAAACCGATGGAGTGCCTTCTCCAGGTAGGGAATGAGTCCTTACCCCAAGTGAAGGAGTTTAAGTACCTTGGGGTCTTGTTCGCGAGTGAGGGGACAATGGAGCTGGAGATTGGTCGGAGAATCGGCGCAGCGTGGGCGGTATTACATTCTGTTTATCGCACCGTTGTGACGAAAAGAGAGCTGAGCCAGAAGGCAAAGCTCTCGATCTACCGGTCAGTTTTCGTTCCTACCCTCACCTATGGTCATGAAGGTTGGGTCATGACCGAAAGAACGAGATCCAGGGTACAAGCGGCCGAAATGGGTTTCCTCAGGAGGGTGGCTGGCGTCTCCCTTAGAGATAGGGTGAGAAGCTCAGTCATCCGTGAGGAGCTCGGAGTAGAGTCGCTGCTCCTTCACGTCGAAAGGAGCCAGTTGAGGTGGTTCGGGCATCTGGTAAGGATGCCCCCTGGGCGCCTCCCTAGGGAGGTGTTCCAGGCACGTCCAGCTGGGAGGAGGCCTCGGGGAAGACCCAGGACTAGGTGGAGGGATTACATCACCAACCTGGCATGGGAACGCCTCGGGATCCCCCAGTCAGAGCTGGTTAATGTGGCTCGGGAAAGGGAGGTTTGGGGTTCCCTGCTGGAGCTGCTCCCCCCGCGACCCGACCACGGATAAGCGGACGACGATGGATGGATGGACAATCGTCTTGGGTGGTACTAAGCACCGGAGAAAAGCCGCGGTGCTGCAGCAAAAATAGGCTCGGAAGGAACTTGTTTTGGTGGAACGTGTACGTTCAAAAGTTGGCCTAAATGAGTAAAACCCGGTTGTCCCGGTTGACAATCCGGTTGAATCCGGCAATCCCAGAAGTGGAACGTCAAGTACATAGACTACGTCTCTTCCAACAAATAACATCATCAACTTATGTGTAGAAATGGCTTTTTTTTCTCTCTGTATTATTATTGTCATCATCCATTCCTCACCTAGCATGGTGGCCTGTTTGAGGAATTTGTAGCTGGTCTCGAAGGTCATCTGCTGTAGAGGGGAGGAGTTGGAGCGGATGGCATGCCGGTTCAACGGCTTATAGACGCCTTCAAAACACATGTAATCTGCTACCAGTGACAGATGTCTGGGGTCCACCTCGATGCCTACACACGGACAGAGAAATACAAACAGACAAAAAGCGTGAGTGGTTCTGACAGCCATGTGGTGGTCATGGATCTGGTGCGTGCGTGTGTGTGTGTGTGCGTGCGTGCGTGCGTGCATGTACCATAAACAGCAAAGACATCTTTGATCTCCTTCTCTATCACCTACAGAGCCACTTCAATCCCATAGGTGTTAGCCATGGCATGGACCTCATTGGAGTACAGTCTGTTGACATCCAAGATCTGGAGGGGGAAAAAAATATAGTCTCAATGTTGGGATTAGCACCAATCAATGGTACAATAACACTTCTTGAGAAACTAACCCTGACCAGAAACTCTTTGATTATGAAGTCACTGCATTTTTCTGTATTTAAACGCTGTTACAATCCAGATTTCTGTGGATTTTTTTTTCGCAAGACTCAAATCCACTACAAAGTTCAACGTCTGAGTCAGCTATCTGAAAATATTATTTCATACAGGAAAAACGGAATTAGATATGTCCAACTTTCAGTGTAATCTGCAGTCCAAAAAGTAAATAACCCAATATTTTATTAAATTGGACTATGTTGATCAGCTTATGAGATATTTCTGTATAACAAACAAAAAAAGGACAAGCTACACTGATAAGTCAAACCCACATCCCATCAATTCATCTATTAACCCTGTACATTATAGTGCTTCAGAGAAATTAGTGCCAAGTAAAATCAGCACAGATGCCAGTACTGCAAACTGCAAGAAAAGAGAAGTAAAAATGCTTAGTCATGCTTATTGGTTTCGTGGTGTTGCACTTGCACCATTTTTAAATTAACATGGCAAACGTCATTATATTGCAATCTGTCCTTGACTCTGTCGTGTCAGGTGTAGCGTTGTAGATGGTGTATAAATTAAGAAGTAGCAGATGCCATTTGAATATTAATTGAATTTATTATATAGCATCTTATACAAGCCCTGCAGAGCTCGGAGAGCCACATCTTGCCAATCGTGGTCTGAAGCTCTTCCTCTTTGTTTCCCTACTTAAAGGAACTCATTCTACCCCTCAAGCACCTCAGATGCAACCTCAGATGAGGAAACTCCTCAACTTCAAAGTAATCAAAATGTATTAATCAGCCATCCTGCTATAATATTAACCTCAAATAGTAATTTAGTATAATCTATACCACTAATCCCTCTGTATTAATCTGTCAACACACTAGATCATCATCAACTAATATTTTCCTCCTTTCAACACCCCATTATAACCTCATAGAAAATCTTCATATTCTTTTGGAACTGACAATCACAGCAGTTCTATCAACTATGTATTTAAATAGCTACTCATTTCAACTGAACTTATAACCTATTCATTAATTAGACATCATTTGCTTCTTGTCCTTAATAGTTTCTAAAAATATTCAAACCAGTTCAGTCTGATTTCCCCTCATAATTCTTAATTTCCCTCTGCTTTTCCTGCTTATTCTATTTTCACAAATATCCCTTATTTTTCTCTCACAATGACGTGAACCTATATAGCTATAAAGAACCTCAGCAAACTCCCATATAATCATCATATTTTTAATTGTTTTATTCCTCATAGCCTACAATCATTTTAAATGTCTCAACAACCAAATTAATAGTTAAACTTTTTAGAATGGCACATGTGAGAGAGCTTTGCCTTCTGGCTCAGCTCTCTTTTCGTCACAACGGTGCGATAAACTGAATGTAATACCGCCCCCTCTGCGCCGATTCTCTGACCAATCTCCCGCTCCATTGTCCCCTCACTCGCGAAAAGACCCCAAGGTACTTAAACTCCTTCACTTGGGGTAAGGACTCATTCCCTACCTGGAGAAGGCACTCCATCGGTTTCCTGCTGAGAACCATGGCCTCAGATTTAGAGGCGCTGATCCTCATCCCCGCCGCTTCACACTCGGCTGCAAACAGATCCAGTGAGTGCTGAAGGTCACAGGCCGATGATGCCATCAGGACCACATCATCTGCAAAGAGCAGCGATGAGATCCCCAGCCCACCGAACTGCAAGCCCTCCCTACCACGACTACGCCTCGATATCCTGTCCATAAATACTACAAACAGGATTGGTGATAAAGCGCAGCCCTGGCGGAGGCCAACCCTCACCTGCAACGTGTCCGACTTACTGCCGAGAACCCGGACACAACTCTCGCTTTGGTCATACAGAGATTGGATGGCCCTGAGAAGGGACCCCCTCACCCCATACTCCCGCAGCACCTCCCACAATGTCTCCCGGGGGACCCGGTCATATGCTTTCTCCAGATCCACAAAACACATGTAGACTGGATGGGCATACTCCCAGGCTCCCTCCAGGATCCTTGCTAGAGTAAAGAGCTGATCCGTTGTTCCACGACCAGGACGGAATCCGCATTGTTCCGCTTCAACCTGAGGTTCGACTATCGGCCGAACCCTCCTTTCCAGCACCTTGGAGTAGACTTTACCAGGGAGGCTGAGAAGTGTGATACCCCTGTAATTGGTACACACCCTCTGGTCCCCCTTTTTGAACAGGGGAACCACCACCCCGGTCTGCCACTCCTTAGGCACTGTCCCAGCAATGTTGAGTAGGCGTGTCAACCAAGACAGCCCCTCCACATCCAGAGCTTTCAGCATTTCTGGACGGATCTCATCAATCCCTGGGGCTTTGCCACTGTGGAGTTGTTTGACTACCTCAGTGACCTCCACCAGGGAAATTGACGACAATCCCCCGTCATCCTCCAGCTCTGCCTCTAACAAAGAGCGCGCATCAGCTGGATTTAGGAGTTCCTCAAAGTGCTCTTTCCACCGCCCTATTACCTCCTCAGTTGAGGTCAACAACGTCCCACCCTTACTGTACACAGCTTGGATGGTTCCCCGCTTCCCCCTTCTGAGGTGGCGGACGGTTTTCCAGAAGCGCCTTGGTGCCGACCGAAAGTCCTTCTCCATGTCTTCTCCGAACTTCTCCCACACCCGCTGCTTTGCCTCTTTCACGACAGAGGCTGCAGTCACTACTGTCTTTTTGGGCTCCTGAGAAATCACACATGTCATCAACTGTTCATCATTCACCTTTCACCTTCTTCTCTTTCTTTTCATCACTTTCTTCCTCAAATCTCTTTCTCTCCTGTCTTGCCCCTTAGATTTCTCCTCTCTCTCTTCTCTAACTGTACTTTGGTCACACAGACGTGAGTACACCCACACATTATCTTCTCTCTCTAGGCTTTCTTTCTGGTTACTACTTCACTCTTCTCTCACCCTCTTCTCTATCCAGTCCTCCTGTTCTCAATCATTCTCTTAATTTCCTATACTTACACAGATTAAGCACCATTTAAACTCTAGTGTCATCTCTCTAGATTTTATGATCTTGCCCAAACTTTTAAATCTCAATGATCTCACTATATCCCCTTTTATGTATTTTATCCTCCTAAAGAAACCACACACAGATAAACTCCTCTCCTTCCTTCATGCAGCTCAAGGCTGGCAGGGAGTGGCTTCAAACTTCTGTGGCAGCTCAAATTCCCAAATTCCGAGACATGCGCAGTTCAGTCGACAAAGCAACACTGAGCTGAACAGACCTTCACACCACAAATCTCTCCTAATCTCCTCCTATCTTAACAGATTCATAAGCACCCCTCAAACAGAGCAACTAAGTTTTCTAACTTAAACAGAACACAACATCTACCTAACCAACCAAACTAACTCCCCACCAAGAACAGATAAGCACATACACAGGCCCTTGTCACACACACAGATACATAGAGAGATAGTGGGGACGCGCTCTCCCATTTTTCCTCTTTTTTCCTCACACACTCACATGCTGAATCCAAAATTTAGAACGACCATTCATAAACACAGCAAACTACAACCACACGCTCACGTTGGGTCCTTTCCCGGAGCAACAGCTCCAACAGCCCACACACAAAAGGCCCTCACAGACCGACAGTAGCCCAAAATGCGTGAGAACGCTCACCCTATTCAGCCGGCTCTTTTGGGACGAACACCAGTCCACCAGGGTCATTCGTCTGCGGTGCAGCTGGGACACTTCTGGTCGCTTCCCGGCCGCAATCCTCGTCGCCAATTTGTCGTGTCAGGTGTAGCGTTGTAGATGGTGTATAAATGAAGAAGTCGCAGATGCCATTTGAATATTAATAGAATTTATTATATAGCATCTTATACAAGCCCTGCAGAGCTCGGAGATCCACATCTTGCCAATCGTGGTCTGAAGCTCTTTCTCTTTGTTTCCCTACTTAAAGGAACTCATTCTACCCCCCAAGCATGGTTAGATGTAAACCACATGTTAGGGATCGAATTCCTCCCTTAGGCTATTTGTTATCTTTTAAACATTCCTACAGGTTTATCCCTATCTACACATCTGGACACCATTTCGTCTGAGGGGCCCAGTATCCTGTTATTACAAGAGTCACTCATAGTATTCTGGCTTTCTAGCTGGCTTTGGCATGAAATGAATGAAATACATAGAATAATGACCTATGAGAGTATTAATAGTTTTTATGTGATAATACACTACAACTCATCCAACCACAGTGTAGTCTCATCTCAGGGGCAGCTGTGGCTCAGTGGAAGCATTAGAGCATACATTTACATCTGACTAATAAAAGGCAATAAAAAAGGCATGAATCTCTGTCTGTGACCCCTTAATGCGTTCCGGCGGCGCCGAAGACACCAGAGGTAAACGTGCCACTCAAAACAATGCTTGTGATTCCACTAGCCACGACACAGCTTGTCCCGGAAGCGGCTCTCTGCTCTTCTTCTCCCGTTGGGGAAAAAGATACTTTTTTGGGGGGGTTTTCCTATTACACAGAGACAGTGGATAGGCATGAAAGGGGGTGAGAAATGGGGGATGACACGCAGCAAAGGGCAGCAGGTCAGATTCAAACCTGCGCCGCTGCAGGACTCCGCTAACATGAGGCAAACACTCTTACTGGGTGAGCTAGAGGCCGCCCCCCCCATTAGGTCTATTTTTGACAGAGCCGCAGGGAGTTGCACAGGCCCTGGCAGGAAGTGGCGGCTAGAGCATCCTGTCAACTTTCCAAACAAACGCCAGGGCTCTCAAGTGTCACGCATTGAGCGTGACAGTCACTCATTTCGGTCTTTTGTCACGCACTCCCGCCACACATTGTATTTCTCACGCAGAAAAACTGCCGCAGCGCCCAAAATTTCTCTGGCCGCGCCGCTCTCACTATGGAACAGGCAGGAATCAAGCGAGTCTCCCCTGGAGGTCTTAGTCGAGCCTGCCACTTATCAGCCAATCAGAAAAGAAAGGGGCTACACCAGACGCTGCGTCAGCTGATTTTGCCGATGCTTCAGCTTGAATGTTTTGAGTGTAGCCCTGAATGTATTTTGACAAGTTGACTGACAAATATGAAACGCGGCTTAGTGTCCACTCTCACTGTAAAAAGCTGCAGCTTCAGGTTTATCGATGTGCTCTGCTGTCGACATGCTGCGGCAGATGTGTCGCGTTTGAGCTCCGTTAATTCTGCCGTATAGTTTCTGTTTTCCACCTCAGACGTAGAGCAGCGTTCAGCCACTTCACTAAACTTTGTCTCATTCAGAGACCAGAGACCCAGACGGGGATCTGGTCTGTCAGAAGGTCTAGGTCTACCGTATCAGCAGAGCAATCACGTAATGTATAGCAGACTATTCTTGTATCCTACTATCACTTTATTTTTCACAAAATATCACGACTCCTCCAAATCTCAGAGAGCACAGATGAGATATATTTTGAATGTGCAAAAGTTTTGGACATGAGCAGAAATCTTGCTCAAACACATCTGAAATATTAAAGTCCAGGGGTTTATTAATCCATTAAAATGAAAAATGTATAATTGAGGTGAATAACTGTCATATGCACATTTAAGGAGGTTACTTCCCCAACAAAAGATGCAAAAGAGAAGGTAAGAGTAAATTATGCCTAAGCTACATGTGTGCTGACTGATATAAGGAAAGCTGATCCAAAGGAGAATAAATATTTGAAAGCAATACAGAATACCCGAGAGCCTTACTGCAATATATTCCATTATGTTTTTATATTTGAATTGTAATTTGTGTCCCTTTACATAAAGATATTTCCAGCATATTGATTCAGAAAAAGGTACTAATAGGTACATAGAAATCCACCTCAATGCAGGAAATGAATGGGGGTGGACCCCCAGAACCCCCCCCCCCCCATCATAAGTCACCAAACAAATCTGGAACCAGAACCCTGTCCTTTGGGCTGCCAGGCCAGTTATGATTAGACCAAATGTTGGTGCCACCTAACTAACATCTACAAACTGGAAGCTATAATGAACACACACTGGCTGTTGCTATTAACAAGCTGCGGGGGTGTGTCACTCTTGCCTGTCTTCAAAACTTGAGTGCCCTGAAACGCTGTGTTGCAGACTCACGATTGCATTGCAGGGGGAAGGGAGCTTGGTCATCATAAGGCTATAAGATTACTTTTCTCTCACACACACACACACACACACACACACACACACACACACACACACACACACACACACACACACACACACACACACACACACACACACACACACACACACACACACACACACACAAAAATGGTGCTGACGCGGCAGATCAGAGATTCTGTAAAAAAAGCTTGCGGTATTTTTCAAAATGAGAAGAGTGAACCAAAACTCCAAAAGTCCCAGGCTCTGAACTAGCTACGTACGTTACTGTGCCTGAACATTTCATGCATGTTGATGCCCTCTGTTGAGAACCGTCTCTTTCTCTCCCGTCTTTTTTGTGGTTTCGCTCAGCAGGCAGCGTCAGGCCTTTGGTCTCCATGATGACGGCGTTCTGGGCCAGTGTGCATAGGCGTCGATTTAGGGGTGGGGACGGTGGGGACGTGTCCCCACCAGATTTTATTAGGAGTCATTTTTTTTTTAAACCTCGAGCTCAATTTAGGTAAAAAATAAAGTTCATAACACAGATACCGGCACTTACTGTACATGAGGAGCAATATGAGAGAGAAATGCGATCATTGATCTGTTTAGGTACATTAAACCACGTTAAGCTTTTCACCTTATATTAAGCCCATGAGAACCACGGGGAGTCAACCCACAGCCGCTGCTGAAGATGTGAAGCAGAAACAACGCTTATAATGTCAGATAACGTCCATAATAATTGGACTTTTGGTTCGATTTGTTCAGAGTTTTCGGTGGTTATAATTAAGGAGCAATATGAGAGAGAAATTATAATTGTTTAGGTACATTAAACCACGTCATGTCATATTGTCAACATGGTACGAAGCAGAACATAGCGGGTCATATGTCTAATTCTTTTTGAAAACTTAAGGCTGTCTTCATAAAACAAGTCGGACATCACATTTTTGAATACATTTTTATTTATTTACATTAGTAAGCTACTAGGGCCTGTACTGAACCCAGGGTTTTCTGTACCACAACGGTGGATTAGTTACCAGGTTCAATCGCCGTGGTAACTTATGCTGAACGCCTAACCTGGTCGGGAGCAGGTTATGTTGGAGATCAGAGATCAACTGGTGTAAAAGCACCGCCTACTGACCAATCAATAGGCCTACTCCATTGATAATGGCATCACCATTCTTTTATTTATTTATTTATTTATTTATTTTTTTATTTGCTCCCACGATCGCTTCCCACTGCCAGGGTTGCAACTGAAATAATAGATTAAAGCAACGACAGTTTATGGAAAGAACAAGTGTAATTATGGTCACATCTTGTGCCTGACTGATTGATAAGCCAGTCCCTCCAGAAAAACATGATTATGCGATTGCAGAATTCAATGCATAAGCCAAAGTCCGCATATTTATGTGGGGGCCGCATTTATTCAAATAGGCTACGCCGCACTTTAGCTGCATAAATTGCCAATTTCCTCGCAAAATATGCGGGGCTTGCATGATTTCATAATCCCCGCATTTTCGTTGCAAAAATGTCACATATTTCAGCAGAAAGTTCAAAAATGTTGCGTTTACTTCACACAAGAGCAGCCATTTCCCCCTGTTGCCATGGGAACGTTATGTAGTGACGTAATTTCGCCTACTGACAACACTGTGTTGGGGGAATCTCTTTCTTTCTCTTTTTCATGAAACCGCAATTTTTGCAAGTCCCTGCAATTTCATCGCATAAAACTGCATGAATATCCCGCATATTCCATCGCATTTTTTAAGAAAACGTGCCGCATAATCAAGGATTTCTGCCCGCAACAAACTCTGCATTTTTCTGGAGGGACTGATAAGCGTTGTGACTTACACATTTACAGCGTCGGCTTTTTTGCCAGCTTTTCTTCCTGTTTTAGGAAGCAGCAACTGGATTGCCTTTTGCTTGTAAACCGTGTCTGTGTTCTTCATATTTATGTAGAATTTCTCTTATGTAAAATATGTGGCTCTGGTAGATTGATTGCAAACACCGCCTCTTTTAGGCCTATGTGAACGTGCGCGTCTCTAGATTAGGAAACCCTGGGTTGATTCAAAACGTTGTGACACAGTTTAACCGTGGTTGTTAGGGTTAGTGCAGCTGGGGAACTGAAAGGAATCCAGGGCATGTTAACTTGATTCGTAGTAGCCTACAGGCCCCTGGACAACGTCTTTCAAAACATGACCTGCGCGAAAGAGAAAAAAATATGAATGCGTCATTGTACCCACCACTTCTGGAAATGCACTTCCGATTGCATATCTGTCCGCCCCACATTTCAAACCAAACTGACGCCCATGCCAGTGTGGACAGGACTGACGTCAGGTCAAAGTGCACCTTGTTCACCGGTAAGACCATGTCAACCTATGAACGGGGAGACAACAGGTGGATGAATACCAATAACATCTGAAAGCTTCATAATATGGTATACAAGTCAAAGGGCAGATGAAACGTCTAGTCAGAGAATACAGAGCATATACACTGCATAGTTCTTCTTGTTCACAACGGTCCCACAACTTCCGTTGGTTCCTTCTCAGCCAATGTGCTGTTAGTGAACGGGAACTGACATACTCGATGAGGAAACCTTTAATGTGTCCTCCAAGGCACGGGCCGCTATGAGCTGCTGATCAGAAAGAACAATCTTCTTCAGCTCTCTGCACATTTGTACAATTTAAAACCAACATATTCCCATCGCCCGACAAAGAGGGTATTGTATGAGATCGCCTGCGTATGTAAAAACAACCTATATATTATGCTATACAGATTAGGCTACTGAGAAACCTCAATTTTAATTGGCCCGTGATTTTAATCAATAAACCTGTACTAAACTTTAGCTAAGGACTACAACAGTGAAGCAGAGCTGGGATAATGGACGATAATGGAACTTGTGTTGTGTGTGTAATCAATTCAAAATTGATAAATGGCTTTCAGAGAACCGCACACATTTATTTGCCAAATGTCTGCTTGAATCGGGCAAGACATAACCGCATAGTTTGTGTGTGTGAGTGTGTGAGTGTGAGTGTTTTCTGAGGGGGAAAGGACATGGAATGGAGTTAGTAGCTGTTTCTCAATGTCATGGAAGGATCCTCCGAAGCCAGAATTTGGAGGATGCTACGTCATCGACGTCCGTCGAAGGACCGTTCCAATGTCGAGGATCCGAGTGTCACAATTTGGATAACAAAACATATTTGATCTGCCCTGTTCCTATCTAACAATGAATATAACTACTCAAATGCACATATCTTACAGGTAACTCAAATGAGTAATGTAAACCTATTCATCTAGTCAATACAGCACACCAACAAATTAAAGCAATATAACAGTACCAAACGGCACAAACAGAAAAGAATGCCAGATTGGTACTCATCTACATTACCATGTTCATTTGATCAAAGTAATTCAAAGTAAAGAAATGTATAAACTTACTTAGCTTAACACACACCAGGCAGGATACACAGTATGTCCAGCATCAAACACCCTCCATGTGGTATGAACAAAAGAAGGGGCTGTGTGCACAGGTGCTGTCTAATATAGTCTGTAGCTGATTGAGGCTAATTGATTTCAGGTGTAGTGAACTACAGGGAGAACTAAGTGGCAAAGAACAGGGGGCGTGGCAACTGCAGGACAGAGCTGAAATCTTTCAAACAGCCGCCCCCAAATTTGCATTGCAAATTTGTTAGAGTGAAAAGTCATGGGGGTTCAGGTAGGGCAGTGAGTGGGATGAGGCGGGTAACAGGTCTTGTGTACAATTTGTCCTCCACTTTGACATCTGCAACCCTACAGCGGCCAATGCCATCCTTACCGGGATGGAGGGAAATCACTCTACCTACTGGCCAGAGGGATCGGGGGAGCTGAGGGTCGAGAATGAGGACAACAGTGTTTGGTTGGAGGTCAGGATTATCAGTGGATAACTCAGGATAAGTTACCAGGGGGAGGGAAGAGTCATGCCGCCCCATGAGCAACAAGTTAGGTGTCACTGGATCAGGATCCGCAATGTCAGAGGAGACATAACCTAGGGGCTTTGAATCGAGGATGCCTTCGATTTCAATCATCACTGTGCGTAGCACCTCTTCAGTGACTACTTGGGTGCCTAGGGTAGTCTGCACGGCAATCTTGACGGAGCGGGGGGTTGAATTTACAGGAGATCCTCTGTTTGGCCAGGATTGCCTGGAGGTCAGGAGTTAGGGATTGGTAGGCTTCCTGTAGCTCTCTGTTGCCTCCAATAAAGTTGGTACCTCTGTCAGAAAGTAGCTCAAAAGGTTTGCCTCGGCGAGCTACAAAGCGCCTTAGTGCCATCAAAAAGGAATCTGTATTCATGTAACTGAGCAGATCTAGATGTACACACCTAGTAGTCACGCATTTGAAAATTATCCCCCACCTCTTCTCAGTGCGCCTGCCTATTGCTAGTTAGGAACAGAGCAGATAATATATGTTTTGTTATCCAAATTAATTGTGACTTTGTGACACTAACTCCATTCCATGTCCTTTCCCCCTCAGAAACCACACACACACACACACACACACACACATACAAACCTGTAACCTGTCTACTTGATAATGCCTGGAATAAAAGAATTGTGGAATTGAAAGTGACTGGATGAACTGTTCTTACCGACACCTCCACTGGTCTCAAGCCAGCCACCTACACAGCCCTCTCAAACCTCCTTTTCATGGAACAATATAAAATAGGGAGGGTTTTGAAACCAAAGGGGGGAGAAATAGGGATCTAGGTGTCCTACCCCTAAAGAATTTGATTTTTAAATACTTTGTCCCTGCATTCTTCTAGTGACTTTTAAAGAATGAAAATAATAAATACACTACAATGGCATGTTAATGTTAAATACTCTTAATATGATCTAGATTTTGGTTCATGCCACTATTCCAGCAGAGAACCAGGAGGAGGGAGGGGAGGCCGATGCTGAACATCTTTAATCGAGAGAATTGTCTGGCAGAATTATGTTCGTGTTAACGTCAACACGTGTATCAGGTGCAATCTAGCATCTACCACCATCCCGGCCGGCATCTGCCACATGAGCTGATCATAATACCAGTGAAAGTTTAAATAATATATATTTTGTTTTAAACAAACGATAAACATTTTTTTTTAAATGCTGAATAATGTCATAACACTGTCAAACAAAAACAATAAGACACGTTATATACCCATTTTTGCATTTTATTATTAAATACAAAGAGAAAAGAGTTGTCTACCAGATATTATGCTTTGAGTAATGGAATCATGTGTGGATATGTGCATGATACGTTGACTGCTCAGTGATCTCTTTCATTCCCGATAAAGACCTTTAATTGTTTCACAATGGCTGATTACATTCAAATTCAATTCAAATGAATTCATTCAGGAATAGTTTTATTCAAAACGCAAATATTAAAGAACATGTGACACAAGAAGGCTGTCACGTTCACCACATTAAAAATGAACCAAGGTAAAAGTTGTCATTCTGATTTGTCAAGGAACTAAAGTGTGTCACAGCAGTTTGAGTCAGCAGATGTGAAGGTGAATCCTCTCCAGCTCTGTGATTATGAGTCCACGTGAAGAGTCCTCATCTGTCACATCCAACGGGTCGGACTGCTGACTGCAGGATCTGCTCTGCTACTGCAGCGGTTGTTTCAGTTCAAATAGTCCTGTTCCACCTTTGACCACTTTCCCCACCACCAGGCAGGCCGAGGGGGACACCAGCTGATCATGTGACCCTGAGAAACACAAAGATATGAGCAACAGTGGTTGGAAGGTTAAAGCACTTTTCCCGCTTCGGTCCCCCTACAGGTGAGAAGCGGAATTGTCCATTACCACTGTCGTAATGTCTCATTTGACAGATCCGCTACCCAATCTGGCAAACTCGCATAATGTAATGTAATGGACAATTCCGCTTCCAACCTGTAGGGGGACTGAAGCAGGAAACGTGCTTTAGTGTTGCTTTAAAGGAGAATTCCAGTCGATTTCAACCCGTAGCTTTGTTTGTAAATTTGTAGTGCTGTCAGTAGCGGAAAAAACGAAACCAATCGGTGCTGCCTACACCGTGTTATCCCCTACTCGCTCTAGCACCTAACAGGCATAAACCGGGCAAGTTTTAAACGTGTTTTTAGCCTCTAAACATGCTCGAAATCTCATTACTCGGTCTTACCCATGTGCAGGTATTCCTTCCGAGGGAACACAGCGAATCTGACTGCAGTAGATGTTTGTGTTAATCCATACCTCTGGTTATTTACTGATGTCTGGTTGAAGACCACACAAATCGATTGCCGAACTCATACAATCCAATAGTCCAAAACGTATTTTCCACAAAAAACGATTTGCCGTGGTTAAGTCCTTACTAATGACTAAAGCAATTCTCGTTTGGCTCTCAACGAAGGCGGTCGCATTTTCTCTCCCTCTCCTCTCCCACACCTTCCCTGCTTGCTCCTCTTGTCTTGTCTAACTCTTTGAGAGACTCTCTCAGCACTGCTCTCCAAACCCTAAAACCATGGATTTGATCAACTGGTCTCTCAACGCAATTGACACCATCTTCTCGACGAGGAGCTTGGGTTCGGGGGAAACTGCTTGCCCTGCCGGAACGTTTGCTGCTGGCTACACGATGGACGCGTGGGAGAAGTGACGGGTCGTGTGTCTGGCGGCTCATTCCAGGGAGGACGTTGAGGATATCTACCTATTCAGAACCATGATAACAGGCCCTTGCTGACTGGATTAGGCATTGGCCTGGTTTATCGACAAATTTGACAAGACTATGACAGCTGTTCAAAGCCCCAAAAAGCTGCCTGGAATGATTGAAGCGGTGGGCAGAGCGGTCAGTGTTTGAAGCTGGGACTATTAACCGCATTATGGATAACAACATGGAGATGAACTGCAATTTGGATATCATCATGGATAGATCACCGCTTTTACAAAGACAGATTGACCAGAAATTGACTAAGAGAGTGGCTGTGTAAAGGAATGCAGCTACTCGCGCCGAGACAAAATAACTCCAATCTAATCTTTCAGCCCCCTTATCCAGCACTGGCCTCGGCCAAGGCCGCTGCTGGAACAAAAACATCCCCCTCGAAGAGCATTGCAGAGAGACGCTCTTGTGTTCCTCCCCAACTTCCCTCAGACACCTGCTGATTGTTGACTCTGCTTGGGACCTATTCAAGGTTGTCTCCATGGCAACTTGCTGTGTTAACGCTATGACATCCTGCGGACTGAGGCCCCAATGGGTGCCAGGCTAAGCGACTCTCACCAGGCCCCCCTCCCCCCTAATACCCCCGTCCCACGCCTTCGCCGCTTTTTTTACCCCCCAGTCTGACAAGCTGGTCTGTGACCAGCGCCATTCGGTCGGACGGAGAGGACGCTGGCGCTGTTTATTCGCCGCTTCTCTGCCTGCTCTGATGGCTGCTTGCCCAGAGTGATAGAGAAAGACACTATCTCTATGGCTCTGTGCTTGCCGATGTCAGGGTTACCTCCACCCCCCATTTCCCCCCATTTCCCTCCCCTGTTGCAAGTCATGTGTTGAATCGTGTTGTATGTGCTTACTGCCGAGGTGTTCCTCCCCTTTCCTCATGTTATGCTGTATTTTCCTTACTTGTAATTCTTCCCTGTAAAGCGACTTTGAGTCTATGAAAAGCGCTATATAAATTCAATTTATTATTATTATTATTAAAGCAACATGCTGTAACCTGACACCACTCTGCGGCCACAGAGAGTTCAAAAGTTCAAGAGCTATCGTGCATGCGCAGGTCGCTAGGCAACAGACACACACAGACTGCAGCTGAGAGAGAGAGAGAGAGAGACAGAGAAGCAAACGGAGCTTTCGGATGATTACGATGATTACGTGTCAGTGTTTTTAGTATATTAGATAGTACATCTCAATCCGATGTGGAACACACGGAGGAGGTTTTGGAGTTCGATGGTCGGGGTTATCTATTCAAACTTGAATATAGCTACAGATGAAGAGTTATTGGCACAATATCTTGTCGAGAGAAGGACACAAACAGAGGAGCAGGACACTGCTGCTTCAAGGCCACGACGTGCGGGGGCATGTTGGTCCTCCTGTCCTGTGGATACTGTATCGCAATGACGACGGAGGAAGAAAGCCTGTGTTGTAAGGAATGGGAACTCATACAGATAACGGACATGGTTTCACCCATACACAGAGGTTTCCCCATCTGATCTAGAATGTTTTGGAAGCGTTTTGTCCCAAAAGTAAATTGGAAGAAGCGGCCTAAACCGGACGGACCTGATGGCCAGCTGTCTAATGAGTGAGTACAACAGGCTTTAGTGACTCTGTCCTAGCTTAGCCACATTTGCTTTCAGTTGTAAATACACATTCAAAACACACCTCTTCAGATTAGCTTAGCTACCGTTTTTAATTGCTTCTAAATATGATTGTTGTATGTGTTGCTTTTATTGCTTTTCTATTTGTAATGTGACATACAGTGTGTGCTGGTTTTTACCGTAAAGTGTCTTTTGAGTACCATGACCCCACTAACACAAAACGTTTCGGGAACGTTAGATAACGTTAGTTTTTGGTTATCTAAAGGTTAGTTCGAACCAAACCAAAAACTAACGTTGAGGTAACGTTTCCTCATGGTTATAACGTTCCCGAAACGTTAGGGAAACCAACCAACTCAAACGTTATCCTGTGGTTGCGCTGTAACCTCCACACAACGTTACCGTTTAGTTGTTTTTGGTTGTTCTGAGTGCGATTTGAAAATGTTTATTCAAATCAGCTCAAAATGATTGGTCTTATAAAATGTAGCTAAGTAAGATAAACAGCATAGCAAGAAAATATATGCATGTTTAGGCTGATATCAATTTTGCTAAAAAACAATAGTTTTGTGGGTTTTTTTATGCACTGTTATCTCGTGATCACAACTTATTAATTCGTTATCTATAACAAAGTTTGTTTTCTCGAGATTTTTTTTTGTTTTCTCAAGATTTTTTTTTTTATGGATTTTTTTTTTGCCTAAGACACCCTTCCATTTAACCCGGGGAATGTGCTCCATGGGCGGATAGAGGTCTGCCGTTTCTCCCTTCTCTTCTCCAGGTTAAATTGAACGCTGTTTTAGTGGGATTTTTCCAGAGTATTTGACCGGAGAAGAGGAGGAAGAAACGGCAGACCTATCCGCTCATGGAGCCTTTTGCTCGGGGATGTCGTGGGATTTTTTTCCAAGTATTTGACCGGAGAAGTAGAGGGAGAAATGGCAGATTTCTATCCGCTTATGGAGCCACATTCCTCGGGTTAAATGGAAGGGTGTCTTAGGCAAAAAAAAAAAAAAAAAAAAAAAATCCATAAAACAAAAATCTTGAGAAAACAAAAAAAAGAAATTTCGAGAAAACAAAAAAACAAAATCTCGAGAAAACAAACTTTGTTAGGGTTAAAACAACAGTCTATCTTACAACGATTTTCACAACTATGAAAATTCACCTCTTCATTTCACTTCTAACAGGCTCGGTTCAGTGTACAAAGCCAACCGTTACACCCCCGCGCCAGTAGGGGGAAGGCTGTCTGCTTTCAGGTGACCGAAGGTCTGTCCTAACTTCCGTATGTAGCGGCACACCGTTCTCTAGCTCCGTTCGTTTTGGTCCCAAATTCTAACTAAAATACTGCCATTGACTAAAACATATGCTGACTACACCTCACCGGCGGTGTTATAACGCAAGGTAGGACAAAGATGCCAAGAAAGACATTGTCGACCGTCAACAGACTGTCCTCCGCTCAAGAGCTAGGCTAGCAGTGCTAGCCCAAATGCTAACGCGGGAAACAGCTAGCTAGCTAGCCTATGGATACATCAACGTTGGCGACAGAGACTGAACTTTCCCTCGGTGATGTTTTAGACGACATAAGGAACATGGACAACAAGGTGAGAGATTTTGGTAAACAACTTTAAAAAAGCTCTGACATGGGTGCCAGCATTATACAGCGAGTCGAGCTGAACTCAGTTGGACTTACTGAATGCACGTTCAAATTGGAGGCTGCAGCTAATTCACCATGTGTTCTATTAATACATCCATGGTATTATTATCTTATGATACATCCGATGGATGAATGTAGCTACAGCGACATACATTCATCCCTCGGATGTATCATAAGTATGCTGTAAAGCCTTTTACATGGACGCAACGTCATTAGCGCTTCCCCATACTGCCGGGGGCTCAAGCTAAATAATGGAGCTAGGTAGCTAGCTAACGTAGCTAATATCTTATGTGTCCCTAAGAGTCGATGTGGGTTTAGAGTTTAACACTTATCTTACGATACATCCGAGGGCTGTATGCTGTAAAGCCTGTAACGTGGATAAGAGATAAAGCCATGGATGTTTTAAGAGAAGCTCTGTTCACGAAACTGCAGGTTAACTAGCACGACATGATTACACCTACGTGAACATTATTTACACAATTAAAATATTATTTTGCAATCAGTACAAACTGTATGGTCTTTTATTTCAGATGAATCCGTTCCACAAGGAAGAAAGCATTCCAGGACGGAGCGTGTGTCTGGAAGCCCTGTCTGTAAGTTTACATTTATGCATGCATTTAAGAAACAGTCATATTTCCTACCATGGAACTACTGACTTTCAATCTGGTGCATATCACGTTACTGTTCTGATGATTTGTTTAGTTTTTAGCAATTGTCTAATGTATCAGCATAGGTTAATCTTTTGCAATTGCATGTACAAGAAACCTACCTAAATGACCTGACCAATATTTACATCTACTTTATTTTTTAGATGAGTCAACACCACACAGGGAACCTGCTGGTAGCCCAGAGTTGGGGGGGGTCTATTGTAACACAAGCTCGGCCTGCCACTTCATCTTGGGACCCAGTTGAAGGTACAGTTGCTTTGAATTTTCCATTTCCAATTAATACAATTTCATGACAAGGACCTTGAGAGTAACTCAACTGTTTTGTTGTTGTAAACAGGATAACTCATCACACAGAGGGAGATGGCTCAGCCATGGAGACGGAAATGAGAGGTAAGAAGACTCACTTAAGTTGTTTATATCAGTATAAGTATATCATGTATAACAACTAAAACCATACATTTTTCCATAGCCATGAGGACATCATTACCCGCATGGCACAACGGATGGACACATGAGGAAAAGATGGATGAGCTGCTGATGCCCTTAAGGAGCTCCCAGTCCCCTCCCCTGCTCCAGTCGATGACATGTTGCTGTCGCCCTGCTCAACAGTCACCGAGCTGCAGGAGTCTCAGTCAACAGGAGAGGAGGAACAAAATGGTATTTAAGTGCCCTAAGGTCAACACTATATAATTGCCTAACTTCAAATATCATAACTGAACTGACTTATCTTACAAAATGAGATTGTACAAGCTCCCCACTTTGTTCCACATGTATAATTTGTATTTTATGTCGAAAGCAACTTTTCCTGGCAACGCTTGGAGGTCCGACCTCAGGCTCTACAGTCCGGCGTATGCTACGGCGAGTGGCAACCAACGATGTGCTGAAGCAGTATAGCCTGCGGGGAAGAAAGGCAAAGAAGGCCTTCCATGACCTGGCAATCTGCAGGGTTATAACAGGCATGTGCTATTTTATTGTTCACATCCGTATTATGCTTAGCTTGGCTGATAAGAGCTGGAGGAGCGGTGTGCTAGATATCTTATCTTGATAAAGATAAGATATCTAGCACACCGCTCCTCCAGCTCTTTAAACATTCAAACGTAGATCACGTATACACCTGTTAACTAAGTTACTTATTAGAGCACAACAGTTGCTACTACGGAAAGTTGTTCACTGAATGTAGCCCTTTAACTGTTGACCCCTCGCAAGCCGCACAGCATCTAACGTTAACTGTTAACTGACTTGACAGACGAAGTACTTCAGAATAACGTTAACGTTACTCATAATGCGCAATTCGCAAAATATCGCTAGATTAACCTGCGTGGCACCTCCACAATACAATTTGGCAATTCATGTTTGTACTATATTATTCTTTTTATAATATGGCTTAGGGATATGAAACACCATCACGGGACTGGGCCAAGGAGAGGTAACGTTACCCGTTATGCTGGGTTTTTTTCTGCTTCAGCTGAAGCACTTCAGAATCACGTTAGCTAACTCATAATGTGCATTTCGCTATACCAATACTTATTAACCTGCTGCTTGGGACCGTCGCAATAAAATACTACACTTCTGTCATGTTTATATTTTTTTAATAATATGGCCTATTCATATGAATGTCACGCATCTGGACTGGGCTGTTAACTCGAATAACCAAGCCAGACCGCCCCAAACCGGGGCAAAGGATAACGTATTCATTGGTAGCAGCAACGACAATGAAGTTCAACAATGCAGCCCAAGTAAAGTCAGCTAACCTTAGGTTAGATAATGTTCCTTACTCGTGTCATGTGGTAAGGAAAGGTAACATTACCCGTTCTGCTGTTTTTTTTTTATTTTTGTTTTTTTTTGCTTCAGCTGACCAAACGGAATGTTAACCATGCACAACACGCGCCGTTTTGCACGAAAGTATATCCTTTAAACTACAATTTCTTCTATATCATGTGTTAACGTATTTACTTACCCTTCCATGGATTCCACTGTTTGGCCATGACGAATCCCTTTGGTATAATAAATAAATCACCTTATCCTGTTAGCTCTTCATCCTAGCGTCACTTAACAGCCTCCCTTTCAGCCAGCGAGCCAATCAGCGGGCGGAATACTTTCCATCATTTCCGGTTTTTCGCAACCACAGCCCTCAACCAGGCATGTGTGAGGAAAAAAAGGGGTGACTCTCCCAAAAATGGCAACAGTAAAGCTGACAAATGTTTATTACTCATAAAAAAAATCTCCTCTATAACATATAACAAGTCACAAGAGATCAAAGTGGCGGAAAGTATTGAAAGATTCTGAAATTGGTGATGCCACAATTTCCCATTGGCGCACATTGTTTAAGGGGAGACACTGCAGATGAATGGGGAAAATATGTTAACTAACAGATATCACCATGAAACTTCCCCAGTGGACTATTTACATTAAGACAATACTTTTTTGTATCATGTAAGTTTTCTGATTTATTATGCAAATGCAGCATTATCTTAATAAATATGTGCTAATTTGACAGTGTTGGAAAATTAGGCTTAATTCATCGACAGTATTTCATTACTTCCCACCCCCACACTTTTATGAGACTAGATCAGTTAAGAGTTTATGTTGCAATTGTGCGGTGTCATGTTGCATAATGCCCTTATTGGGGTTATGGCTAGAATGGAACCGTCTTCAGTAAATACCACATTAGGTTTTCGCCTGATGTTTGCCTGGTGCGTGAGACCTCAAAAATAGGGAGGATTTTGAAACCAAAGGGGGGAGAAATAGGGATCTGGGTGTCCTACCCCCTAAAGAATTTGAGTTTTAAATACTTTGTCCCTGCATTCTTCTAGTGACTTTTAAAGAATGAAAATAATAAATACACTACAACGGCATGTTAATGTTAAATACTTTTAATATGATCTAGATTTTGGTTCATGCCTCTAATCCAGCAGGAAACCAGAAGGAGGGAGGGGAGGGGAGGCCGACTCTGAACATCTTTAATCGAGAGAATTGTCTGGCAGTATTATGTTCGTGTTGACGTCGACACGTGTATCCGGTGCAATCTAGCATCTACCACCATCCCGGCCGGCATCTGCTACATGAGCTGATCATAATACCAGGGAAAGTTTAAATAATATATATTTTTTTGTTTTAAACAAACTGTCAGTAGCGGAAAAAAACGAAACCAATCGGTGCTGCCTACACCGTGTTATCCCCTACTTGCTCTAGCACCTAACAGGCATAAACCGGGCAAGTTTTAAACGTGTTTATAGCCTCTAAACATGCTCGAAATCTCATTACTCGGTTTTACCCATGTGCAGTTATTCCTTCCGAGGGAACACAGCGAATCTGACTGCAGTAGATGTTTGTGTTAATCCATACCTCTGGTTATTTACTGATGTCTGGTTGAAGACCACACAAATCGATTGCCGAACTCATACAATCCAATAGTCCAAAACGTATTTTTCCACAAAAAACGATTTGCCGTGGTTAAGTCCTTACTAATGACTAAAGCAACATGCTGTAACCTGACACCACTCTGCGGCCACAGAGAGTTCAAAAGTTCAAGAGCTATCGTGCATGCGCAGGTCGCTAGGCAACAGACACACACAGACTGCAGCTGAGAGAGAGAGACAGAGAAGCAAACGGAGCTTTCGGATGATTACGATGATTACGTGTCAGTGTTTTTAGTATATAGATAGTACATCTCAATCCGATGTGGAACACACGGAGGAGGTTTTGGAGTTCGATGGTCGGGGTTATCTATTCAAACTTGAATATAGCTACAGATGAAGAGTTATTGGCACAATATCTTGTCGAGAGAAGGACATAAACAGAGGAGCAGGACACTGCTGCTTCAAGGCCACGACGTGCGGGGACATGTTGGTCCTTCTGTCCTGTGGATACTGTATCGCAATGACGACGGAGGAAGAAAGCCTGTGTTGTAAGGAATGGGAACTCATACAGATAACGGACATGGTTTCACCCATACACAGAGGTTTCCCCATCTGATCTAGGATGTTTTGGAAGCGTTTTGTCCCAAAAGTAAATTGGAAGAAGCGGCCTAAACCGGACGGACCTGATGGCCAGCTGTCTAATGAGTGAGTACAACAGGCTTTAGTGACTCTGTCCTAGCTTAGCCACATTTGCTTTCAGTTGTAAATACACATTCAAAACACACCTCTTCAGATTAGCTTAGCTACCGTTTTTAATTGCTTCTAAATATGATTGTTGTATGTGTTGCTTTTATTGCTTTTCTATTTGTAATGTGACATACAGTGTGTGCTGGTTTTTACCGTAAAGTGTCTTTTGAGTACCATGACCCCACTAACACAAAACGTTTCGGGAACGTTAGATAACGTTAGTTTTTGGTTATCTAAAGGTTAGTTCGAACCAAACCAAAAACTAACGTTGAGGTAACGTTTCCTCATGGTTATAACGTTCCCGAAACGTTAGGGAAACCAACCAACTCAAACGTTATCCTGTGGTTGCGCTGTAACCTCCACACAACGTTACCGTTTAGTTGTTTTTGGTTGTTCTGAGTGCGATTTGAAAATGTTTATTCAAACCAGCTCAAAATGATTGGTCTTATAAAATGTAGCTAAGTAAGATAAACAGCATAGCAAGAAAATTTTAGGCTGATATCAATTTTGCTAAAAAACAATAGTTTTGTGGGGTTTTTTTATGCACTGTTATCTCGTGATCACAACTTATTAATTCGTTATCTATAACAAAGTTTGTTTTCTCAAGATTTTTTTTTATGGATTTTTTTTGTGCCTTTTGCTCGGGGATGTCGTGGGATTTTTTTCCAAGTATTTGACCGGAGAAGTAGAGGGAGAAATGGCAGATTTCTATCCGCTTATGGAGCCACATTCCTCGGGTTAAATGGAAGGGTGTCTTAGGCAAAAAAAAAAAAAAAAAAAAAAAAATCCATAAAAAAAAAAAAAATTTTCGAGAAAACAAAAAAACAAAATCTCGAGAAAACAAACTTTGTTAGGGTTAAAACAACAGTCTATCTTACAACGATTTTCACAACTATGAAAATTCACCTCTTCATTTCACTTCTAACAGGCTCGGTTCAGTGTACAAAGCCAACCGTTACACCCCCGCGCCAGTAGGGGGAAGGCTGTCTGCTTTCAGGTGACCGAAGGTCTGTCCTAACTTCCGTATGTAGCGGCACACCGTTCTCTAGCTCCGTTCGTTTTGGTCCCAAATTCTAACTAAAATACTGCCATTGACTAAAACATATGCTGACTACACCTCACCGGCGGTGTTATAACGCAAGGTAGGACAAAGATGCCAAGAAAGACATTGTCGACCGTCAACAGACTGTCCTCCGCTCAAGACTGCTAGGCTAGCAGTGCTAGCCCGAATGCTAACGCGGGAAACAGCTAGCTAGCTAGCTAGCCTATGGATACATCAACGTTGGCGACAGAGACTGAACTTTCCCTCGGTGATGTTTTAGACGACATAAGGAACATGGACAACAAGGTGAGAGATTTTGGTAAACAACTTTAAGAAAGCTCTGACATGGGTGCCAGCATTATACAGCGAGTCGAGCTGAACTCAGTTGGACTCACTGAATGCACGTTCAAATTGGAGGCTGCAGCTAATTCACCATGTGTTCTATTAATAAATCCATGGTATTATTAACTTATGATACATCCGATGGATGAATGTAGCTACAGCTACATACATTCATCCCTCGGATGTATCATAAGTATGCTGTAAAGCCTTTTACATGGACGCAACGTCATTAGCGCTTCCCCATACTGCCGGGGGCTCAAGCTAAATAATGGAGCTAGGTAGCTAGCTAACGTAGCTAATATCTTATGTGTCCCTAAGAGCCGATGTGGGTTTAGAGTTTAACACTTATCTTACGATACATCCGAGGGCTGTATGCTGTAAAGCCTGTAACGTGGATAAGAGATAAAGCCATGGATGTTTTAAGAGAAGCTCTGTTCACGAAACTGCAGGTTAACTAGCACGACATGATTACACCTACGTGAACATTATTTACACAATTAAAATATTATTTTGCAATCAGTACAAACTGTATGGTCTTTTATTTCAGATGAATCCGTTCCACAAGGAAGAAAGCATTCCAGGACGGAGCGTGTGTCTGGAAGCCCTGTCTGTAAGTTTACATTTATGCATGCATTTAAGAAACAGTCATATTTCCTACCATGGAACTACTGACTTTCAATCTGGTGCATATCACGTTACTGTTCTGATGATTTGTTTAGTTTTTAGCAATTGTCTAATGTATCAGCATAGGTTAATCTTTTGCAATTGCATGTACAAGAAACCTACCTAAATGACCTGACCAATATTTACATCTACTTTATTTTTAGATGAGTCAACACCACACAGGGAACCTGCTGGTAGCCCAGAGTCGGGGGGGGGGGGTCTATTGTAACACAAGCTCGGCCTGCCACTTCATCTTGGGACCCAGTTGAAGGTACAGTTGCTTTGAATTTTCCATTTCCAATTAATACAATTTCATGACAAGGACCTTGAGAGTAACTCAACTGTTTTGTTGTTGTAAACAGGATAACTCATCACACAGAGGGAGATGGCTCAGCCATGGAGACGGAAATGAGAGGTAAGAAGACTCACTTAAGTTGTTTATATCAGTATAAGTATATCATGTATAACAACTGAAACCATACATTTTTCCATAGCCATGAGGACATCATTACCCGCATGGCACAACGGATGGACACATGAGGAAAAGATGGATGAGCTGCTGATGCCCTTAAGGAGCTCCCAGTCCCCTCCCCTGCTCCAGTCGATGACATGTTGCTGTAGCCCTGCTCAACAGTCACCGAGCTGCAGGAGTCTCAGTCAACAGGAGAGGAGGAACAAAATGGTATTTAAGTGCCCTAAGATCAACACTATATAATTGCCTAACTTCAAATATCATAACTGAATTGACTTATCTTACAAAATGAGATTGTACAAGCTCCCCACTTTGTTCCACATGTATAATTTGTATTTCTATATGTTTTTCGAAAGCAACTTTTCCTGGCAACGCTTGGAGGTCCGACCTCAGGCTCTACAGTCCGGCGTATGCTACGGCGAGTGGCAACCAACGATGTGCTGAAGCAGTATAGCCTGCGGGGAAGAAAGGCAAAGAAGGCCTTGCATGACCTGGCAATCTGCAGGGTTATAACAGGCATGTGCTATTTTATTGTTCACATCCGTATTATGCTTAGCTTGGCTGATAAGAGCTGGAGGAGCGGTGTGCTAGATATCTTATCTTTATAAAGATAAGATATCAAGCACACCGCTCCTCCAGCTCTTTAAACATTCAAACGTAGATCACGTATACGCCTGTTAACTAAGTTACTTATTAGAGCACAACAGTTGCTACTACGGAAAGTTGTTCACTGAATGTAGCCCTTTGTTAACTGTCGACCCCTCGCGAGCCGCACAGCATCTAACGTTAACTGTTAACTGACTTGACAGACGAAGTACTTCAGAATAACGTTAACGTTACTCATAATGCGCAATTCGCAACATATCGCTAGATTAACCTGCGTGGCACCTCCACAATACAATTCGGCAATTCATGTTTGTACTATATTATTCTTTTTATAATATGGCTTAGGGATATGAAACACCATCACGGGACTGGGCCAAGGAGAGGTAACGTTACCCGTTATGCTGGTTTTTTTTCTGCTTCAGCTGAAGCACTTCAGAATCACGTTAGCTAACTCATAATGTTTATTTCGCTATACCAATACTTATTAACCTGCTGCTTGGGACCTTCGCAATAAAATACTACACTTCTGTCATGTTTATATTTTTTTAATAATATGGCCTATTCATATGAACGTCACGCATCTGGACTGGGCTGTTAACTCGAATAACCAAGCCAGACCGCCCCAAACCGGGGCAAAGGATAACGTATTCATTGGTAGCAGCAACGACAATGAAGTTCAACAATGCAGCCCAAGTAAAGTCAGCTAACCTTAGGTTAGATAATGTTCCTTACTCGTGTCATGTGGTAAGGAAAGGTAACGTTACCCGTTCTGCTGTTTTTTTTTTATTTTCTATTTTTTTGCTTCAGCTGACCAAACGGAACGTTAACCATGCACAACACGCGCCGTTTTGCACGAAAGTATATCCTTTGAACTACAATTTCTTCTATATCATGTGTTAACGTATTTACTTACCCTTCCATGGATTCCACTGTTTGGCCATGACGAATCCCTTTGGTATAATAAATAAATCACCTTATCCCGTTAGCTCTTTTATGACCCCCACACTTTAATGAGACTAGATCAGTTAAGAGTTTATGTTGCAATTGCGGTGTCATGTTGCATAATGCCCTTATTGGGGTTATGGCTAGAATGGAACCGTCTTCAGTAAATACCACATTACGTGTTTGCCTGGTGCGTGAGACCTCAAAAATAGGGAGGATTTTGAAACCAAAGGGGGTAGAAATAGGGATCTGGGTGTCCTACCCCCTAAAGAATTTGAGTTTTAAATACTTTGTCCCTGCATTCTTCTAGTGACTTTTAAAGAATGAAAATAATAAATACACTACAACGGCATGTTAATGTTAAATACTTTTAATATGATCTAGATTTTGGTTCATGCCTCTAATCCAGCAGGAAACCAGGAGGAGGGAGGGGAGGCCGACTCTGAACATCTTTAATCGAGAGAATTGTCTGGCAGTATTATGTTCGTGTTGACGTCGACACGTGTATCCGGTGCAATCTAGCATCTACCACCATCCCGGCCGGCATCTGCTACATGAGCTGATCATAATACCAGGGAAAGTTTAAATATATATTTTTTTGTTTTAAACAAACGATAAACATTTTTTTTTAAATTTATACAGTTTGGAAATAAAACCCGAATAATGTCATAACACTGTCAAACAAAAACAATAAGACATGTTTTATACCCATTTTTGCATTTTATTATTAAATACAAAGAGAAAAGAGTTGTCTACCAGATATTATGCTTTGCGTAATGGAATCATGTGTGGATATGTGCATGATACGTTGACTGCTCAGTGATCTCTTTCATTCCCGATAAAGACCTTTAATTGTTTCACAATGGCTGGATTACATTCAAATTTAATTCAAATGAATTAATTCAGGAAGTTTTATTCAAAACGCAAATATTAAAGAACATGTGACACAAGAAGGCTGTCACGTTCACCACATTAAAAATGAACCAAGGTAAAAGTTGTCATTCTGATTTATTTGTCAAGGAACTAAAGTGTGTCACAGCAGTTTGAGTCAGCAGAAGTGAAGGTGAATCCTCTCCAGCTCTGTGATTATGAGTCCACGTGAAGAGTCCTTATCTGTCACATCCAACGGGTCGGACTGCTGACTGCAGGATCTGCTCTGCTACTGCAGCGGTTGTTTCAGTTCAAATAGTCCTGTTCCACCTTTGACCACTTTCCCCACCACCAGGCAGGCCGAGGGGGACACCAGCTGATCATGTGACCCTGAGAAACACAAAGATATGAGCAACAGTGGTTGGAAGGTTAAAGCACTTTTCCCGCTTCGGTCCCCCTACAGGTGAGAAGCGGAATTGTCCATTACCACTGTCGTAATGTGTCATTTGACAGATCCGCTACCCAATCTGGCAAACTCGCATAATGTAATGTAATGGACAATTCCGCTTCCAACCTGTAGGGGGACTGAAGCAGGAAACGTGCTTTAGTGTTGCTTTAAAGGAGAATTCCAGTCGATTTCAACCCGTAGCTTTGTTTGTAAATTTGTAGTGCTGTCAGTAGCGGAAAAAAACGAAACCAATCGGTGCTGCCTACACCGTGTTATCCCCTACTCGCTCTAGCACCTAACAGGCATAAACCGGGCAAGTTTTAAACGTGTTTATAGCCTCTAAACATGCTCGAAATCTCATTACTCGGTTTTACCCATGTGCAGTTATTCCTTCCGAGGGAACACAGCGAATCTGACTGCAGTAGATGTTTGTGTTAATCCATACCTCTGGTTATTTACTGATGTCTGGTTGAAGACCACACAAATCGATTGCCGAACTCATACAACCCAATAGTCCAAAACGTATTTTTCCACAAAAAACGATTTGCCGTGGTTAAGTCCTTACTAATGACTAAAGCAACATGCTGTAACCGGACACCACTCTGCGGCCACAGAGAGTTCAAAAGTTCAAGAGCTATCGTGCATGCGCAGGTCGCTAGGCAACAGACACACACAGACTGCAGCTGAGAGAGAGAGAGAGACAGAGAAGCAAACGGAGCTTTCGGATGATTACGATGATTACGTGTCAGTGTTTTTAGTATATAGATAGTACATCTCAATCCGATGTGGAACACACGGAGGAGGTTTTGGAGTTCGATGGTCGGGGTTATCTATTCAAACCTGAATATAGCTACAGATGAAGAGTTATTGGCACAATATCTTGTCGAGAGAAGGACACAAACAGAGGAGCAGGACACTGCTGCTTCAAGGCCACGACGTGCGGGGACATGTTGGTCCTCCTGTCCTGTGGATACTGTATCGCAATGACGACGGAGGAAGAAAGCCTGTGTTGTAAGGAATGGGAACTCATACAGATAACGTACATGGTTTCACCCATACACAGAGGTTTCCCCATCTGATCTAGGATGTTTTGGAAGCGTTTTGTCCCAAAAGTAAATTGGAAGAAGCGGCCTAAACCGGACGGACCTGATGGCCAGCTGTCTAATGAGTGAGTACAACAGGCTTTAGTGAGTCTGTCCTAGCTTAGCCACATTTGCTTTCAGTTGTAAATACACATTCAAAACACACCTCTTCAGATTAGCTTAGCTACCGTTTTTAATTGCTTCTAAATATGATTGTTGTATGTGTTGCTTTTATTGCTTTTCTATTTGTAATGTGACATACAGTGTGTGCTGGTTTTTACCGTAAAGTGTCTTTTGAGTACCATGAAAAGCTCTCTATAAATGAAATGTATTATTATTTATTGGAAATAGATGTGCCACTTCGCTAGCTAGTGAAATAACCAAAGCTCGGCCTCCCCCCAGGCCCAGCCAGTACAGACTTGTGGCCTACCGGGTGATTCTGGAGTGGATTCTGAGAGGAGAGCGCCTTGGCCGTGGCACCAGAACATGCCTAGCTGTGTTGTAGCAGCGATCAAACAAGAGTACACCCCCCCCCCCCCCCCCCCCCCCGAACTGGAAGTTACACGGGATTCAAACAGGCAGAGGCCATTTTCTGAGTCTAATATAATTTCTAGTAAAGTAATTTCACAGTTCTATATTGTACAAGTAAAGTTAAATAAGTAAATTGTACAGTTCTATAATATATTGCTAACACCTGTCTGTTATCAGTGGTTTTATAATATAACAGTACACATTACATTTGTGCTTTTGTGTCTTTACTTAAAGAACAACAAAAACGAAATTGCAATATCACAACTAGACACAATAAACTCCAAAACCTCCTCCGTGTGTTCCCCATCGGATTGAGATGTACTATCTATATACTAAAAACCTCTCTCTCTCTCTCTCTCTTGCTCTCTCGCTCCCTCGCGCCCTCGCTCTCTGGCCACAAAAGAGAACGGGAGAGAATACCACAGAAAGTAACTAGTCATCTTCTGACTACAATAAAAGCAGAGCATGCAACGGCCAACAACGGCTGCTCAGAAAATCCTCTGAGACGCTAACTGACACAAGAAAAACATCAGCTTTAGTCAATAACCCCTATCAATAACTACTCTCTCCAAGCTCTACATTAGGGCTGGGTTTAAAAAATAATAATAATAATTTTTCCAACTGAAACCGATCTACATTTGAAGATTCATAAAATCCCAGAGGCTCCATTTTAAACCAGAGTAAAGATATTATCGTATGAAACTAGATGATCTACAAAGTCAATCTCATGGAAAGTAACTCTCCAAAGTTACGTTTAATGTTAGTGAAGGGGAAAAAAGAAAAGCACTTGTACAATTTTTCTTCTCGTTTGGCTCTCTACGAAGGCGGTCGCATTTTCTCTCCTCTCCTCTCCCACACCTCCCCTGTTTGCTCCTCTTGTCTCGTCTAACTCTTTGAGAGACTCTCTCAGCACTGCTCTCCAAACCCTAAAATCATGGATTTGATCAACTGGTCTCTCAACGCAATTGACACCATCTTCTCGACGAGGAGCTTGGGTTCGGGGGAACCTGCTTGCCCTGCCGGAACGTTTGCTGCTGGCTACACGATGGACGCGTGGGAGAAGTGACGGGTCGTGTGTCTGGCGGCTCATTCCGGGGAGGACGTTGAGGATATCTACCTATTCGGAACCATGATAACAGGCCCTTGCTGACCGGATTAGGCATTGGCCTGGTTTATCGACAAATTTGTCAAGACTATGACAGCTGTTCAAAGCCCCAAAAAGCTGCCTGGAATGATTGAAGCGGTGGGCAGAGCGGTCAGTGTTTGAAGCTGGGACTATTAACCGCACTATGGATAACAACATGGAGATGAACTGCAATTTGGATATTATCTTGGATAGATCACCGCTTTTACAAAGACAGATTGACCAGAAATTGACTAACAGAGTGGCTGTGTAAAGGAATGCAGCTATTCGCGCCGAGACAAAATAACTCCAATCTTATCAACTTTCGGCCCCCTTATCCAGCACTGGCCTCGGCCAAGGCTGCTGCTGGAACTTCACATCCCCCTCGAAGAGCATTGCAGAGAGACACTCTTGCGTTCCTCCCCAACTTCCCTCAGACACCTGCTGATTGTTGACTCTGCTTGGGACCTATTCAAGGTTGTCTCCATGGCAACTTGCTGTGTTAACGCTATGACATCCTGCGGACTGAGGCCCCAATGGGTGCCAGGCTAAGCAACTCTCACCAGGCCCCCCTCCCCCTAATACCCCCGTCCCACGCCTTCGCCGCTTTTTTACCCCCCAGTCTGACAAGCTGGTCTGTGACCAGCGCCATTCGGTCGGACCCAGAGGACGCTGGCGCTGTTTATTCGCCGCTTCTCTGCCTGCTCTGATGGCTGCTTGCCCAGAGTGATAGAGAAAGACACTATCTCTATGGCTCTGTGCTTGCCTATGTCTGGGTTACCTCCACCCCCCATTCCCCCCATTTCCCTCCCCTGTTGCAAGTCATGTGTTGAATTGTGTTGTATGTGCTTACTGCCAAGGTTTTCCTCCCCTTTCCTCATGTTATGCTGTATTTTCCTTACTTGTAATTCTTCCCTGTAAAGCGACTTTGAGTCTATGAAAAGCGCTATATAAATTCAATTTATTATTATTATTATTATTATTATTATTATTATTATTATTATTATTATTATTATTATTATTATTATTATTATTATTATTAATTTTTTCTGTCTCTGTGTAACCGCTTTGGGGTCATTTCGTAACGGCAGCATTCACATTTTTAACAATGCACCAGGTCATAGGGTTCCTTGTACAATGTACAGCATAAGTTCTCTAAGGTTTTGTTTCATGTTTGTGCAAATTTGGTATTGTAAGTGAAATATCCCTAATCAAATTGATATCGGAAATTGAATCGGGACATTGTGAATCAAATCGATTCAGGGAATCAGTGGCGATGCCCAGCGCTGCTCTATACACAGAGTGATTTCTTATCTGCCGAGTAGTGTCACATATCTTCTATTCTTGCACTGCGAGACCCTCCTCCGAAGTGCGCTGGAGGAGGGTTTGACACAGCATTCTGGGATGGGAGGAAAACGTGCTCTGGTTTAATGGCATTTCTTTAAACCAATCACAATCGTCTTGGGTGATCGGTGGGCTGGGGATCTCATCGCTGCTCTTTGCAGATGATGTGGTCCTGATGGCATCATTGGCCTGTGACCTTCAGCACTCACTGGATCGGTTTGCAGCCGAGTGTGAAGCGGCTGGGATGAGGATCAGCACCTCTAAATCTGAAGCCATGGTTCTCAGCAGGAAACCGATGGAGTGCCTTCTCCAGGTAGGGAATGAGTCCTTACCCCAAGTGAAGGAGTTTAAGTACCTTGGGGTCTTGTTCGCGAGTGAGGGGACAATGGAGCTGGAGATTGGTCGGAGAATCGGCGCAGCGTGGGCGGTATTACATTCTGTTTATCGCACCGTTGTGACGAAAAGAGAGCTGAGCCAGAAGGCAAAGCTCTCGATCTACCGGTCAGTTTTCGTTCCTACCCTCACCTATGGTCATGAAGGTTGGGTCATGACCAAAAGAACGAGATCCAGGGTACAAGCGGCCGAAATGGGTTTCCTCAGGAGGGTGGCTGGCGTCTCCCTTAGAGATAGGGTGAGAAGCTCAGTCATCCGTGAGGAGCTCGGAGTAGAGTCGCTGCTCCTTCACGTCGAAAGGAGCCAGTTGAGGTGGTTCGGGCATCTGGTAAGGATGCCCCCTGGGCGCCTCCCTAGGGAGGTGTTCCAGGCACGTCCAGCTGGGAGGAGGCCTCGGGGAAGACCCAGGACTAGGTGGAGGGATTACATCACCAACCTGGCATGGGAACGCCTCGGGATCCCCCAGTCAGAGCTGGTTAATGTGGCTCGGGAAAGGGAGGTTTGGGGTTCCCTGCTGGAGCTGCTCCCCCCGCGACCCGACCACGGATAAGCGGACGACGATGGATGGATGGATGGACAATCGTCTTGGGTGGTACTAAGCACCGGAGAAAAGCCGCGGTGCTGCAGCAAAAATAGGCTCGGAAGGAACTTGTTTTGGTGGAACGTGTACGTTCAAAAGTTGGCCTAAATGAGTAAAACCCGGTTGTCCCGGTTGACAATCCGGTTGAATCCGGCAATCCCAGAAGTGGAACGTCAAGTACATAGACTACGTCTCTTCCAACAAATAACATCATCAACTTATGTGTAGAAATGGCTTTTTTTTCTCTCTGTATTATTATTGTCATCATCCATTCCTCACCTAGCATGGTGGCCTGTTTGAGGAATTTGTAGCTGGTCTCGAAGGTCATCTGCTGTAGAGGGGAGGAGTTGGAGCGGATGGCATGCCGGTTCAACGGCTTATAGACGCCTTCAAAACACATGTAATCTGCTACCAGTGACAGATGTCTGGGGTCCACCTCGATGCCTACACACGGACAGAGAAATACAAACAGACAAAAAGCGTGAGTGGTTCTGACAGCCATGTGGTGGTCATGGATCTGGTGCGTGCGTGTGTGTGTGTGTGCGTGCGTGCATGTACCATAAACAGCAAAGACATCTTTGATCTCCTTCTCTATCACCTACAGAGCCACTTCAATCCCATAGGTGTTAGCCATGGCATGGACCTCATTGGAGTACAGTCTGTTGACATCCAAGATCTGGAGGGGGAAAAAAAATAGTCTCAATGTTGGGATTAGCACCAATCAATGGTACAATAACACTTCTTGAGAAACTAACCCTGACCAGAAACTCTTTGATTATGAAGTCACTGCATTTTTCTGTATTTAAACGCTGTTACAATCCAGATTTCTGTGGATTTTTTTTTCGCAAGACTCAAATCCACTACAAAGTTCAACGTCTGAGTCAGCTATCTGAAAATATTATTTCATACAGGAAAAACGGAATTAGATATGTCCAACTTTCAGTGTAATCTGCAGTCCAAAAAGTAAATAACCCAATATTTTATTAAATTGGACTATGTTGATCAGCTTATGAGATATTTCTGTATAACAAACAAAAAAAGGACAAGCTACACTGATAAGTCAAACCCACATCCCATCAATTCATCTATTAACCCTGTACATTATAGTGCTTCAGAGAAATTAGTGCCAAGTAAAATCAGCACAGATGCCAGTACTGCAAACTGCAAGAAAAGAGAAGTAAAAATGCTTAGTCATGCTTATTGGTTTCGTGGTGTTGCACTTGCACCATTTTTAAATTAACATGGCAAACGTCATTATATTGCAATCTGTCCTTGACTCTGTCGTGTCAGGTGTAGCGTTGTAGATGGTGTATAAATGAAGAAGTCGCAGATGCCATTTGAATATTAATAGAATTTATTATATAGCATCTTATACAAGCCCTGCAGAGCTCGGAGAGCCACATCTTGCCAATCGTGGTCTGAAGCTCTTCCTCTTTGTTTCCCTACTTAAAGGAACTCATTCTACCCCTCAAGCACCTCAGATGCAACCTCAGATGAGGAAACTCCTCAACTTCAAAGTAATCAAAATGTATTAATCAGCCATCCTGCTATAATATTAACCTCAAATAGTAATTTAGTATAATCTATACCACTAATCCCTCTGTATTAATCTGTCAACACACTAGATCATCATCAACTAATATTTTCCTCCTTTCAACACCCCATTATAACCTCATAGAAAATCTTCATATTCTTTTGGAACTGACAATCACAGCAGTTCTATCAACTATGTATTTAAATAGCTACTCATTTCAACTGAACTTATAACCTATTCATTAATTAGACATCATTTGCTTCTTGTCCTTAATAGTTTCTAAAAATATTCAAACCAGTTCAGTCTGATTTCCCCTCATAATTCTTAATTTCCCTCTGCTTTTCCTGCTTATTCTATTTTCACAAATATCCCTTATTTTTCTCTCACAATGACGTGAACCTATATAGCTATAAAGAACCTCAGCAAACTCCCATATAATCATCATATTTTTAATTGTTTTATTCCTCATAGCCTACAATCATTTTAAATGTCTCAACAACCAAATTAATAGTTAAACTTTTTAGAATGGCACATGTGAGAGAGCTTTGCCTTCTGGCTCAGCTCTCTTTTCGTCACAACGGTGCGATAAACTGAATGTAATACCGCCCCCTCTGCGCCGATTCTCTGACCAATCTCCCGCTCCATTGTCCCCTCACTCGCGAAAAGACCCCAAGGTACTTAAACTCCTTCACTTGGGGTAAGGACTCATTCCCTACCTGGAGAAGGCACTCCATCGGTTTCCTGCTGAGAACCATGGCCTCAGATTTAGAGGTGCTGATCCTCATCCCCGCCGCTTCACACTCGGCTGCAAACAGATCCAGTGAGTGCTGAAGGTCACAGGCCGATGATGCCATCAGGACCACATCATCTGCAAAGAGCAGCGATGAGATCCCCAGCCCACCGAACTGCAAGCCCTCCCTACCACGACTACGCCTCGATATCCTGTCCATAAATACTACAAACAGGATTGGTGATAAAGCGCAGCCCTGGCGGAGGCCAACCCTCACCTGCAACGTGTCCGACTTACTGCCGAGAACCCGGACACAACTCTCGCTTTGGTCATACAGAGATTGGATGGCCCTGAGAAGGGACCCCCTCACCCCATACTCCCGCAGCACCTCCCACAATGTCTCCCGGGGGACCCGGTCATATGCTTTCTCCAGATCCACAAAACACATGTAGACTGGATGGGCATACTCCCAGGCTCCCTCCAGGATCCTTGCTAGAGTAAAGAGCTGATCCGTTGTTCCACGACCAGGACGGAATCCGCATTGTTCCGCTTCAACCTGAGGTTCGACTATCGGCCGAACCCTCCTTTCCAGCACCTTGGAGTAGACTTTACCAGGGAGGCTGAGAAGTGTGATACCCCTGTAATTGGTACACACCCTCTGGTCCCCCTTTTTGAACAGGGGAACCACCACCCCGGTCTGCCACTCCTTAGGCACTGTCCCAGCAATGTTGAGTAGGCGTGTCAACCAAGACAGCCCCTCCACATCCAGAGCTTTCAGCATTTCTGGACGGATCTCATCAATCCCTGGGGCTTTGCCACTGTGGAGTTGTTTGACTACCTCAGTGACCTCCACCAGGGAAATTGACGACAATCCCCCGTCATCCTCCAGCTCTGCCTCTAACAAAGAGGGCGCATCAGCTGGATTTAGGAGTTCCTCAAAGTGCTCTTTCCACCGCCCTATTACCTCCTCAGTTGAGGTCAACAACGTCCCACCCTTACTGTACACAGCTTGGATGGTTCCCCGCTTCCCCCTTCTGAGGTGGCGGACGGTTTTCCAGAAGCGCCTTGGTGCCGACCGAAAGTCCTTCTCCATGTCTTCTCCGAACTTCTCCCACACCCGCTGCTTTGCCTCTTTCACGACAGAGGCTGCAGTCACTACTGTCTTTTTGGGCTCCTGAGAAATCACACATGTCATCAACTGTTCATCATTCACCTTTCACCTTCTTCTCTTTCTTTTCATCACTTTCTTCCTCAAATCTCTTTCTCTCCTGTCTTGCCCCTTAGATTTCTCCTCTCTCTCTTCTCTAACTGTACTTTGGTCACACAGACGTGAGTACACCCACACATTATCTTCTCTCTCTAGGCTTTCTTTCTGGTTACTACTTCACTCTTCTCTCACCCTCTTCTCTATCCAGTCCTCCTATTCTCAATCATTCTCTTAATTTCCTATACTTACACAGATTAAGCACCATTTAAACTCTAGTGTCATCTCTCTAGATTTTATGATCTTGCCCAAACTTTTAAATCTCAATGATCTCACTATATCCCCTTTTATGTATTTTATCCTCCTAAAGAAACCACACACAGATAAACTCCTCTCCTTCCTTCATGCAGCTCAAGGCTGGCAGGGAGTGGCTTCAAACTTCTGTGGCAGCTCAAATTCCCAAATTCCGAGACATGCGCAGTTCAGTCGACAAAGCAACACTGAGCTGAACAGACCTTCACACCACAAATCTCTCCTAATCTCCTCCTATCTTAACAGATTCATAAGCACCCCTCAAACAGAGCAACTAAGTTTTCTAACTTAAACAGAACACAACATCTACCTAACCAACCAAACTAACTCCCCACCAAGAACAGATAAGCACATACACAGGCCCTTGTCACACACACAGATACATAGAGAGATAGTGGGGACGCGCTCTCCCATTTTTCCTCTTTTTTCCTCACACACTCACATGCTGAATCCAAAATTTAGAACGACCATTCATAAACACAGCAAACTACAACCACACGCTCACGTTGGGTCCTTTCCCGGAGCAACAGCTCCAACAGCCCACACACAAAAGGACCTCACAGACCGACAGTAGGCCAAAATGCGTGAGAACGCTCACCCTATTCAGCCGGCTCTTTTGGGACGAACACCAGTCCACCAGGGTCATTCGTCTGCGGTGCAGCTGGGACACTTCTGGTCGCTTCCCGGCCGCAATCCTCCTCGCCAATTTGTTGTGTCAGGTGTAGCGTTGTAGATGGTGTATAAATGAAGAAGTCGCAGATGCCATTTGAATATTAATAGAATTTATTATATAGCATCTTATACAAGCCCTGCAGAGCTCGGAGATCCACATCTTGCCAATCGTGGTCTGAAGCTCTTCCTCTTTGTTTCCCTACTTAAAGGAACTCATTCTACCCCCCAAGCATGGTTAGATGTAAACCACATGTTAGGGATCGAATTCCTCCCTTAGGCTATTTGTTATCTTTTAAACATTCCTACAGGTTTATCCCTATCTACACATCTGGACACCATTTCGTCTGAGGGGCCCAGTATCCTGTTATTACAAGAGTCACTCATAGTATTCTGGCTTTCTAGCTGGCTTTGGCATGAAATGAATGAAATGCATAGAATAATGACCTATGAGAGTATTAATAGTTTTTATGTGTAAATACACTACAACTCATCCAACCACAGTGTAGTCTCATCTCAGGGGCAGCTGTGGCTCAGTGGAAGCATTAGAGCATACATTTACATCTGACTAATAAAAGGCAATAAAAAAAGGCATGAATCTCTGTCTGTGACCCCTTAATGCGTTCCGGCGGCGGCGAAGACACCAGAGGTAAACGTGGCCACTCAAAACAATGCTTGTGATTCCACTAGCCACGACACAGCTTGTCCCGGAAGCGGCTCTCTGCTCTTCTTCTCCCGTTGGGGAAAAAGATACTTTTTTGGGGGCTTTTCCTATTACACAGAGACAGTGGATAGGCATGAAAGGGGGTGAGAGATGGGGGATGACACGCAGCAAAGGGCAGCAGGTCAGATTCAAACCCGCGCCGCTGCAGGACTCCGCTAACATGAGGCGAACACTCTTACTGGGTGAGCTAGAGGCCGCCCCCCCCATTAGGTCTATTTTTGACAGAGCCGCAGGGAGTTGCACAGGCCCTGGCAGGAAGTGGCGGCTAGAGCATCCTGTCAACTTTCCAAATAAACGCTGTGTTGCAGACTTACGATCGCATTGCAGGGGTATTGGAAGGGAGCTTGGTCATCATAAGGCTATAAGATTACTTTTTATACACACACACACACACAAAATGGTGCTGACGCGGCAGATCAGAGGTTCTGTAAAAATAGCTTGCGGTATTTCTCAAAATGAGAAGAGTGAACCAAAACTCCAAAAGTCCCACGCTCTGAACTAGCCACGGACGTCACTGTGCCTGAACATTTCATGCATGTTGATGCCCTCTGTGTTGAGAACCGTCTCTTTCTCTCCCGTCTTTTTTGTGGTTTCGCTCAGCAGGCAGCGTGTCAGGCCTTTGGTCTCCATGATGACTGCGTTCTGGGCCAGTGTGCATAGGCGTCGATTTCGGGGGGGACGGTCGGGACGTGTCCCCACCAGATTTTGTTATGAGTCATTTTTTACCCACCACTTTTTTTTTTAAACCGAGCTCAATTTAGTTAAAAAATAAAGTTCATAACACAGATACCGGCACTTACTGTACATGAAGAGCAATATGAGAGAGAAATGTGATCATTGATCTGTTTAGGTACATTAAACCACGTTAAGCTTTTTCACCTTATATTAAGCCCATGAGAACCGTGGGGAGTCAACCCACAGCCGCTGCTGCTGCTGAAAATGTGAAGCAGAAACAACGCTTATGTCAGATAACGTCCATAATAATTGGACTTTGGTTAGATTTTTTCAGAGTTTTCGGTGGTTATAATTAAGGAGCAATATGAGAGAGAAATTATAATTGTTTAGGTACATTAAACCACGTCATGTCATATTGTCAACATGGTACGAAGCAGAACATAGCGGGTCATGTCTAATGCTTTTTGAAAACTTAAGGCTTTCTTCTTCATAATTTATTTGCTCCCACGATCGCTTCACACTGCCAGGAGTGCAACTGAAATAATAGATTAAAGCAACAACAGTTTATGGAAAGAACAAGTGTAATTATGGTCACATCTTGTGCCTGACTGATTGATAAGCCAGTCCTTCCAGAAAAACGTGATTATGCGATTGCAGAATTCAATGCATAATCAGCCAAAGTCCGCATATTTATGTGGGGGCCGCATTTTTTCAAATAGGCTACGCCGCACTTTAGCTGCATAAATTGCCAATTTCCTCGCAAAATATGCGGGGCTTGCATGATTTCATAATCCCCGCATTTTCGTTGCAAAAATGTCACATATTTCAGCAGAAAGTTCAAAAATGTTGCGTTTACTTCACACAAGAGCAGTCATTTTCCTATGTTGCCATGGGAACGTTATGTAGTGATGTAATTTCGCCTACTTACAACACTGTGTTGGGGGAATCTCTTTCTTTCTCATCAAACCGCAATTTTTGCAAGTTCCTGCAATTTCATCGCATAAAATTGCATGAATATCCCGCATATTCCATTGCATTTTTTAAGAAAACGTGCCGCATAATCAAGGATTTCTGCCCGCAACAATCACAAAACTCTGCATTTTTCTGGAGGGACTGATAAGCGTTGTGACTTACACATTTACAGCGTCGGCTTTTTTGCCAGCTTTTCTTCCTGTTTTAGGAAGCAGCAACTGGATTGCCTTTTGCTTGTAAACCGTGTCTGTGTTCATCTTCATATTTATGTAGAATTGCTCTTATGTAAAATATGTGGCTCTGATTGATTGCAAACACCGCCTCTTTTATGTGAACGTGCGCGTCTCTAGATTGGGAAACCCTGGGTTGATTCAACTAGTTGATAACCGTCGTGACAGTTTAACCGTGGTTGTTAGGGTTAGTGCAGCTGGGGAACTGAAAGGAATCCAGGGCATGTTAACTTGATTCGTAGTAGCCTACAGGCCCCTGGACAACATCTTTCAAAACATCACCTGCGCGAAAGAGAAAGAAATATGAATGCGTCATTGTACCCACCACTTCTGGAAATGTACTTCCGCTTGCATATCTGTCCCCCCCACATTTCAAACCAAACTGACGCCCAGGCCCGGATTGGCTAATCGGGAGCACCGGGAAAATTCCCGGTGGGCCACTGGGTTGAAATATGGATGCTGTCCCTATGGCTGCCTGCACTCAGCCCCACTCTTTTTATTCATTATTTTATCGCAGTCACACTCTTTTTATTCATTATTTTATCACAGTCCCACTCTTTTTTATTTAATAATTTAATTTTATCGCAGAGTGCAGCCTGCAGGTTAATGATGACGTGATTATCTTTTGACTCCCTGCCCCCCCGCCCCGACACGGCACCTTATTGCAAGTTGCTCAAAATAAAAAAGTCAGATAACAGAAAGCGCAAAGGCGGCGCTGAAAAGGCCAGAATAAAAAAGAAGAAAGCTTTGGGAAGTGACACGGCCAAATCTTCTAAGCTGAGCACATTTTTCCTCAAAAAAACAAATGAAGACGACGAGGCCGGTAAGTAAGCTAACGTTAAGGTAGTTAGGAGCAGTGCAAGATGCAAAACAACGTTGTCTGCAAACCACCGTTCATGTATCAAACGTTTTTCTTGTAGCTGTTCAGCAGCAGCCGCCTCTAGTCCGGTTTGCTGCTAACAGTGACGAGCAGCGAGGCCCGGTAACGTTACCGAGCTCCAGTCATGAGCCCAACACACCAGAGCCCTGCTCAATGAAGCATGCCCTGAGATTATTATACATTAATAACAATGAATCATTAATGAAACTGACTTGACTTGAAAGCTTTGTAAAAAGGCCAACACAGAGCCAGCTGTGAAGAGACTAATGCTCTCACTGTGAGACACAGGGAAGCTGCTGATGTACCATAATGTGTGAATAAGAAAACGTTATCACTGAAAAAAATGCTTTTCTTACTTAGTATCTTACCTGTTTCCAGTTCAAATACCTAAATATTCTTAATTCAAGATACATTTACTAGACAAGTGAAATTATGTCGTTTTCTGAAAAAAAACTAAAAATTAAGTGATTTAGTTTTTTTCTTGTTGCTTAAAACAAGCTAAATCTAAAACAATTATTTTTGGCAGATAATGTGCCTTGTTTTAAACAAAAATCACTTAATTTTGAGGTGTTTTTTCATACTTGTTTAGTAAATTGCATCTTGATGTAAGATTTTTTTTAGATATTTGGACTGGAAACAAGACAAAAATACTAAGTAAGAAAAGCATTTTTTTTTGCAGTGATCACATTAGTTACAATATAACAACTTTCTATGCCCAAGTGTTATAGTGACCCATTACGTTTTTAATCAAACAATAGTGAATATACAAAGCTCACGATTGAAAGAGAATAGGATAAAAGTAATATGAATTAAGCCTTTAGTCGTGAACTAAAGTGGGCCGGTCTAAGGCATGAAACTCCAGGGCTGAAAATTAGTCCCAATCCGGCCCTGCTGACGCCCATGCCAGTGTGGACAGGACTGACGTCAGGTCAAAGTGCACCTTGTTCACCGGTAAGACCATGTCAACCTATGAACGGGGAGACAACAGGTGGATGAATACCAATAACATCTGAAAGCTTCATAATATGGTATACAAGTCAAAGGGCAGATGAAACGTCTAGTCCGAGAATACAGAGCATATACACTGCATAGTTCTTCAACGGTCCCACAACTTCCGTTGGTTCCTTCTCAGCCAATGTGCTGTTAGTGAACGGGAACTGACATACTCGATGAGGAAACCTTTAATGTGTCCTCCAAGGCACGGGCCGCTATGAGCTGCTGATCAGAAAGAACAATCTTCTTCAGCTCTCTGCACATTTGTACAATTTAAAACCAACATATTCCCATTGCCCGACAAAGAGGGTATTGTATGAGATCGCCTGCGTATGTAAAAACAACCTATATATTATGCTATACAGATTAGGCTACTGAGAAACCTCAATTTTAATTGGCCCGTGATTTTAATCAATAAACCTGTACTAAACTTTAGCTAAGGACAGCAACAGTGAAGCAGAGCTGGGATAATGGACGATAATGATACTTGTGTTGTGTGTGTAATCAATTCAAAATTGATAAATGGCTTTCAGAGAACCGCACACATTTATTTGCCAAATGTCTGCTTGAATCGGGCAAGACATAACCACATAGTTTGTGTGTGTGAGTGTGTGAGTGTGAGTGTTTTCTGAGGGGGAAAGGACATGGAATGGAGTTAGTAGCTGTTTCTCAATGTCAAGGAAGGATCCTCCGAAGCCAGAATTTGGAGGATGCTACGTCATCGACGTCCGTCGAAGGACCGTTCCAATGTCGAGGATCCGAGTGTCACAATTTGGATAACAAAACATATTTTATCTGCCCTGTTCCTATCTAACAATGAATATAACTACTCAAATGCACATATCTTACAGGTAACTCAAATGAGTAATGTAAACCTATTCATCTAGTCAATACAGCACCTTTAAAACAGCACACCAACAAATTAAAGCAATATAACAGTACCAAACGGCACAAACAGAAAAGAATGCCAGATTGGCACTCATCTACATTACCATGTTCATTTCATCAAAGTAATTCAAAGTAAAGAAACGTATAAACTTACTTAGCTTAACACACACCAGGCAGGATACACAGTATTTCCAGCATCAAACACCCTCCATGTGGTATGAACAAAAGAAGGGGCTGTGTGCACAGGTGCTGTCTAATATAGTCTGTAGCTGATTGAGGCTAATTGATTTCAGGTGTAGTGAACTACAGGGAGAACTAAGTGGCAAAGAACAGGGGGCGTGGCAACTGCAGGACAGAGCTGAAATCTTTCAAACAGCTGCCCCCAAATTTGCATTGCAAATTTGTTAGAGTGAAAAGTCATGGGGGTTCAGGTAGGGCAGTGAGTGGGATGAGGCGGGTAACAGGTCTTGTGTACAGTTTGTCCTCCACTTTGACATCTGCAACCCTACAGCGGCCAATGCCATCCTTACCGGGATGGAGGGAAATCACTCTACCTACTGGCCAGAGGGATCGGGGGAGCTGAGGGTTGAGAATGAGGACAACAGTGTTTGGTTGGAGGTCAGGATTATCAGTGGATAACTCAGGATAAGTTACCAGGGGGAGGGAAGAGTCATGCCGCCCCATGAGCAACAAGTTAGGAGTCACTGGATCAGGATCCGCAATGTCAGAGGAGACATAACCTAGGGGCTTTGAATCGAGGATGCCTTCGATTTCAATCATCACTGTGCGTAGCACCTCTTCAGTGACTACTTGGGTGCCTAGGGTAGTCTGCACGGCAATCTTGACGGAGCGGGGGGTTGAATTTACAGGAGATCCTCTGTTTGGCCAGGATTGCCTGGAGGTCAGGAGTTAGGGATTGGTAGGCTTCCTGTAGCTCTCTGTTGCCTCCAATAAAGTTGGTACCTCTGTCAGAAAGTAGCTCAAAAGGTTTGCCTCGGCGAGCTACAAAGCGCCTTAGTGCCATCAAAAAGGAATCTGTATTCATGTAACTGAGCAGATCTAGATGTACACACCTAGTAGTCACGCATTTGAAAATTATCCCCCACTTCTTCTCAGTGCGCCTGCCTATTGCTAGTTAGGAACAGAGCAGATAATATGTTTTGTTATCCAAATTAATTGTGACTTTGTGACACTAACTCCATTCCATGTCCTTTCCCCCTCAGAAACCACACACACACACAAACCTGTAACCTGTCTACTTGATAATGCCTGGAATAAAAGAATTGTGGAATTGAAAGTGACTGGATGAACTGTTCTTACCGACACCTCCACTGGTCTCAAGCCAGCCACCTACACAGCCCTCTCAAACCTCCTTTTCATGGAACAATATAAAATAGGGAGGGTTTTGAAACCAAAGGGGGGAGAAATAGGGATCTAGGTGTCCTACCCCTAAAGAATTTGATTTTTAAATACTTTGTCCCTGCATTCTTCTAGTGACTTTTAAAGAATGAAAATAATAAATACACTACAATGGCATGTTAATGTTAAATACTCTTAATATGATCTAGATTTTGGTTCATGCCACTATTCCAGCAGAGAACCAGGAGGAGGGAGGGGAGGCCGATGCTGAACATCTTTAATCGAGAGAATTGTCTGGCAGAATTATGTTCGTGTTAACGTCAACACGTGTATCAGGTGCAATCTAGCATCTACCAGCATCCCGGCCGGCATCTGCCACATGAGCTGATCATAATACCAGTGAAAGTTTAAATAATATATATTTTGTTTTAAACAAACGATAAACTTTTTTTTTTAAATGTATAGTTTGGAAATAAAACCTGAATAATGTCATAACACTGTCTATCAAAAACAATAAGACACGTTATATACCCATTTTTGCACTTTATTATTAAATACAAAGAGAAAAGAGTTGTCTACCAGATATTATGCTTTGAGTAATGGAATCATGTGTGGATATGTGCATGATACGTTGACTGCTCAGTGATCTCTTTCATTCCCGATAAAGACCTTTAATTGTTTCACAATGGCTGGATTACATTCAAATTCAATTCAAATGAATTAATTCAGGAAGTTTTATTCAAAACGCAAATATTAAAGAACATGTGACACAAGAAGGCTGTCACGTTCACCACATTAAAAATGAACCAAGGTAAAAGTTGTCATTCTGATTTATTTGTCAAGGAACTAAAGTGTGTCACAGCAGTTTGAGTCAGCAGAAGTGAAGGTGAATCCTCTCCAGCTCTGTGATTATGAGTCCACGTGAAGAGTCCTCATCTGTCACATCCAACGGGTCGGACTGCTGACTGCAGGATCTGCTCTGCTACTGCAGTGGTTGTTTCAGTTCAAATAGTCCTGTTCCACCTTTGACCACTTTCCCCACCACCAGGCAGGCCGAGGGGGACACCAGCTGATCATGTGACCCTGAGAAACACAAAGATATGAGCAACAGTGGTTGGAAGGTTAAAGCACTTTTCCCGCTTCGGTCCCCCTACAGGTGAGAAGCGGAATTGTCCATTACCACTGTCGTAATGTCTCATTTGACAGATCCGCTACCCAATCTGGCAAACTCGCATAATGTAATGTAATGGACAATTCCGCTTCCAACCTGTAGGGGGACTGAAGCAGGAAACGTGCTTTAGTGTTGCTTTAAAGGAGAATTCCAGTCGATTTCAACCCGTAGCTTTGTTTGTAAATTTGTAGTGCTGTCAGTAGCGGAAAAAACAAAACCAATCGGTGCTGCCTACACCGTGTTATCCCCTACTCGCTCTAGCACCTAACAGGCATAAACCGGGCAAGTTTTCAACATGTTTTTAGCCTCTAAACATGCTCGAAATCTCATTACTCGGTCTTACCCATGTGCAGTTATTCCTTCCGAGGGAACACAGCGAATCTGACCGCAGTAGATGTTTGTGTTAATCCATACCTCTGGTTATTTACTGATGTCTGGTTGAAGACCACACAAATCGATTGCCGAACTCATACAATCCAATAGTCCAAAACGTATTTTTCCACAAAAAACGATTTGCCGTGGTTAAGTCCTTACTAATGACTAAAGCAACATGCTGTAACCTGACACCACTCTGCGGCCACAGAGAGTTCAAAAGTTCAAGAGCTATCGTGCATGCGCAGGTCGCTAGGCAACAGACACACACAGACTGCAGCTGAGAGAGAGAGACAGAGAAGCAAACGGAGCTTTCGGATGATTACGATGATTACGTGTCAGTGTTTTTAGTATATAGATAGTACATCTCAATCCGATGTGGAACACACGGAGGAGGTTTTGGAGTTCGATGGTCGGGGTTATCTATTCAAACCTGAATATAGCTGCAGATGAAGAGTTATTGGCACAATATCTTGTCGAGAGAAGGACACAAACAGAGGAGCAGGACACTGCTGCTTCAAGGCCACGACGTGCGGGGACATGTTGGTCCTCCTGTCCTGTGGATACTGTATCGCAATGACGACGGAGGAAGAAAGCCTGTGTTGTAAGGAATGGGAACTCATACAGATAACGGACATGGTTTCACCCATACACAGAGGTTTCCCCATCTGATCTAGGATGTTTTGGAAGCGTTTGGTCCCAAAAGTAAATTGGAAGAAGCGGCCTAAACCGGACTGACCTGATGGCCAGCTGTCTAATGAGTGAGTACAACAGGCTTTAGTGACTCTGTCCTAGCTTAGCCACATTTGCTTTCAGTTGTAAATACACATTCAAAACACACCTCTTCAGATTAGCTTAGCTACCGTTTTTAATTGCTTCTAAATATGATTGTTGTATGTGTTGCTTTTATTGCTTTTCTATTTGTAATGTGACATACAGTGTGTGCTGGTTTTTACCGTAAAGTGTCTTTTGAGTACCATGAAAAGCTCTCTATAAATGAAATGTATTATTATTTATTGGAAATAGATGTGCCACTTCGCTAGCTAGTGAAATAACCAAAGCTCGGCCTCCCCCCAGGCCCAGCCAGTACAGACTTGTGGCCTACTGGGTGATTCTGGAGTGGATTCTGAGAGGAGAGCGCCTTGGCCGTGGCACCAGAACATGCCTAGCTGTGTTGTAGCAGCGATCAAACAAGAGCACACCCCCCCCCCCCGAACTGGAAGTTACACAGGATTCAAACAGGCAGAGAACATTTTCTGAGTCTAATAATATAATTTCTAGTAAAACTTTGTATTGTCATTATACTAGGAATAAACAAAGTAATTTCACAGTTCTATATTGTACAAGTAAAGTTGAATAAGTAAATTGTACAGTTCTATAATATATTGCTAACACCTGTCTGTTATCAGTGGTTTTATAATATAACAGTACACATTACATTTGTGCTTTTGTGTCTTTACTTAAACAACAACAAAAACGAAATTGCAATATCACAACTAGACACAATAAACTCCAAAACCTCCTCCGTGTGTTCCCCATCGGATTGAGATGTACTAGCTATATACTAAAAACCTCTCTCGCTCTCTCGCCCTCGCTCTCTCGCGCCCTCGCCCTCGCGCCACAGAAAAGAGAACGGGAGAGAATACCACAGAAAGTAACTAGTCATCTTCTGACTACAATAAAAGCAGAGCATGCAACGGCCAACAACGGCTGCTCAGAAAATCCTCTGAGACGCTAACTGACTGAAGAAAAACATCAGCTTTAGTCACTAACCCCTATCAATAACTACTCTCTCCAAGCTCTACATTAGGGCTGGGTTTAAAAAAAAATAATAATCAATTTTTCCAACTGAAACCGATCTACATTTGAAGATTCATAAAATCCCAGAGGCTCCATTTTAAACCAGAGTAAAGATATTATCGTATGAAACTAGATGATCTACAAAGTCCATCTCATGGAAAATAACTCTCCAAAGTTACGTTTAATGTTAGTGAAGGGGAAAAAAGAAAAGCACTTGTACAATTTTTTCTGTCTCTGTGTAACCGCTTTGGGGTCATTTCGTAACGGCAGCATTCACATTTTTAACAATGCACCAGGTCATAGGGTTCCTTGTACAATGTACAGCATAAGTTCTCTAAGGTTTTGTTTCATGTTTGTGCAAATTTGGTATTGTAAGTGAAATATCCCTAATCAAATTGATATCGGAAATTGAATCGGGACATTGTGAATCAAATCGATTCAGGAAATCAGTGGCGATGCCCAGCGCTGCTCTATACACAGAGTGATTTCTTATCTGCCGAGTAGTGTCACATATCTTCTATTCTTGCACTGCGAGACCCTCCTCCGAAGTGCGCTGGAGGAGGGTCTGACACAGCCTTCTGGGATGGGAGGAAAACGTGCTCTGGTTTAATGGCATTTCTTTAAACCAATCACAATCGTCTTGGGTGGTACTAAGCACCGGAGAAAGGCCGCGGTGCTGCAGCAAAAATAGGCTCGGAAGGAACTTGTTTTGGTGGAACGTGTACGTTCAAAAGTTGGCCTAAATGAGTAAAATCCGGCGGATTTTCCAGCGGCAACGGAGCAATCCCAGAAGTGGAACGTCAAGTACATAGACTACGTCTCTTCCAACAAATAACATCATCAACTTATGTGTAGAAATGGCTTTTTTTCTCTCTGTATTATTATTGTCATCATCCATTCCTCACCCAGCATGGTGGCCTGTTTGAGGAATTTGTAGCTGGTCTCGAAGGTCATCTGCTGTAGAGGGGAGGAGTTGGAGCGGATGGCATGCCGGTTCAACGGCTTATAGACGCCTTCAAAACACATATAATCTGCTACCAGTGACAGATGTCTGGGGTCCACCTCGATGCCTACACACGGACAGAGAAATACAAACACAGACAAAAAGCGTGAGTGGTTCTGACAGCCATGTGGTGGTCATGGATCTGGGGCGTGCGTGTGTGTGTGCGTGTGTGCGTGCGTGCATGTACCATAAACAGCAAAGACATCTTTGATCTCCTTCTCTATCACCTTCAGAGCCACTTCAATCCCATAGGTGTTAGCCATGGCATGGACCTCATTGGAGTACAGTCTGTTGACATCCAAGATCTGGAGGGGGAAAAAGATATAGTCTCAATGTTGGGATTAGCACCAATCAATGGTACAATAACACTTCTTCAGGCATGAAAACAGGTCGGGGTGAAAAAGGTGAGAAGGATATTACCCCTCTAGGGGGGTCCGGGGGCATGCTTCCCCGAAAGAAAATTTTAAACATTCCATACTTTAAAGCATCAATCTGATGCAGAGCTGCCAACCTTGACATTTTTTAGGAGTAGCAACTTACTGATTTATTGTTGAAGTTCTGGTTCATGAACACGGCGACACGCACGCAGAGCAAATGTGCTATTACCGCTGTCTTTGATGTAATTATGGCTGGTTGAGCATCAGTATAGTGTATTGTTTAATTCACATGCTTACCAATCACTTCACCTGGTCCTGGGGGGCGGGGGGGGGGGGGGGGGGGGTTCAACCCCAGGAAATTTTGAGGGTAAAAGACTTCAATTCCTGCATTCTGATACCTTTTTAGCGACCAATTTATGGTAAAAGGAAATGACAAAATTCTGGTGGCAGGTAACAATTCAAAATACAAAATATAATGGAATATTATTATATTCAGTAGTCCAGTACGGGGTCTTTCACATCTGGGACATGGGCCGGATACGACAACACACAGCATGAACAGGCTTTATGGTAACTTTTTTCCCAAGGAGCACGTTTTGCTCCCACTGTGAAAAATGTAGGATTGACTTCCAGAGGCTACTGATTTTACTGCTAAATTCAACAATAATACAATCATATTATGTATACAAAACGTTATGAAGTGTAATGTTTTCTATGTTAAATTGATCAGAAATTATCAGTGATATTGAATATAGCCTACAGTGTAATGGACCACCACAGGTCATGCAGACATGTGAACCGCGGATTAATTGCAGAGTTTAACCTTCATAGTGTAAAACTAAACACGACGTGAATGGGGCGCAGCAGAAAGACAGAGCAGAACCACGCTGCTTGTTCAGGTTGTCATGGCTACTCCTGTAGGCCTACACTTCACATCAGGTGTTAAAACCAACTGGACCAAAACACTGAACTGGACTAGCCTACTATTTAACGCGGCAACGAGACGTTATTAACCGGTAATGAACTGTGTCAATGTAATACTGATGCCGTGAGACGGCCGCGCGGACAGACAGCAGTCGGAGCTCCGGCGAAGCTGCGCCGTCAGCCTGTTAGCTTGAGCTTTGTCTGAAGCAGCCAGCCAGGCTCCGTCACACACCGACACATTCCGCACATCCTCCGCTCAGTTTAACCGCTATCCCCCCGTTACCGGTCAGAGAGGCGTGTTTACTTTGTGTCTCGGTCCTCCGGTCAGTTTTTAATTAGCCTACATTAGTAACAGTTCATTTTGTTACAGTAGGCTATGAACTTAATCCTAGGAAAGGGAAACGTATATAAGACCTTTCTTTGTAAAGAAATCCAAAACTTTTTAACGAAATCCAAGACTTTGTATAGGCCTACAAAATTCAAGGCTTTATTAATAATAATGTAAATAAATAATATTTCTCCAAAGTTGACAGGTAGGCTACGTAAATTAATTCATTTCACAATGTCACATCAAACTGTCTACATCAAACCCGTTACCTTTGCAAGCACCGTCCTCCCTTGGGAACCAACCAGACTAACTAACTTCGTAGTTCACTGAATCTCTGGTACCCCCCCCCCCCCAAACATTTTCTCATCGAATCTACACGATTCACGTAGGTCACCTATTTTGTTTTCAAAACGGCGAATTTCGCTGACGCGGCAGATCATCAGAGGTTCTGTAAAAATAGCTTGCGGTATTTCTCAAAATGAGAAGAGTGAACCAAAACTCCAAAAGTCCCACGCTCTGAACTAGCCACGTACGTCACTGTGCCTGAACATTTCATGCATGTTGATGCCCTCTGTGTTGAGAACCGTCTCTTTCTCTCCCGTCTTTTTTGTGGTTTCGCTCAGCAGGCAGCGTGTCAGGCCTTTGGTCTCCATGATGACGGCGTTCTGGGCCAGTGCGGACAGGACTGACGTCAGGTCAAAGTGCACCTTGTTCACCGGTAAGACCATGTCAACCTATGAACGGGGAGACAACAGGTGGATGAATACCAATAACATCTGAAAACTTCATAATATGGTATACAAGTCAAAGGGCAGATGAAACGTCTAGTCAGAGAATACAGAGCATATACACTGCATAGTTCTTCAACGGTCCCACAACTTCCGTTGGTTCCTTCTCAGCCAATGTGCTGTTAGTGAACGGGAACTGACATACTCGATGAGGAAACCTTTAATGTGTCCTCCAAGGCACGGGCCGCTATGAGCTGCTGATCAGAAAGAACAATCTTCTTCAGCTCTCTGCACATTTGTACAATTTAAATCCAACATATTCCCATCTCCCGACAAAGAGGGTATTGTATGAGATCACCTGCGTATGTAAAAACAACCTATATATTATGCTATACAGATTAGGCTACTGAGAAACCTCAATTTTAATTGGCCCGTGATTTTAATCAATAAACCTGTACTAAACTTTAGCTAAGGACTACAACAGTGAAGCAGAGCTGGGATAATGGACGATAATGGAACTTGTGTTGTGTGTGTAATCAATTCAAAATTGATAAATGGCTTTCAGAGAACCGCACACATTTATTTGCCAAATGTCTGCTTGAATTGGGCAAGACATAACCGCATAGAAAATGAGATGGGGAGAACTTAGTTTCATGTGTGTGTGTGTGTGTGTGTGTGTGTGTGGGAAAGTCTTGACAACATTGCATAGCATGAGGATGTGGTTCAATATTCTCCCTCACTTTTTGCAGTGCAAACTGTGATTACAATCAGAGCGCAAGCACAATTTAATGTTGTAATGGCAAAATTATATTTTACCAAATTAATTATGTCTTTTCTGTATGTGCTCTTGTTATGTCTCCCCCAAGGAGAAGTTAAATACATTTGTCTGTGAGAAAATAGCCAACCTAGGTTTACTGAGATACAACCGTAGTCACAAGGTCTCTACAGGTTATACAACATAACATCCCTGTGAACCAGACAGACCAGAAGGTCTATCTTCATTTGTTATTAGATTGAATTGTGTGCTTAAAGCGATGTCACTCCCTCTCTCTTATCTGTGTATTTAAGCTGATGTTCTTGATGTGTGAACTTTGAAGACTCTTCCACATGTTGCTGCGTGCATCTTGTGAACGAGTTCTCCTATTCTGCGCAGAATATATGTACTTCAATAAATTACAAAAACCTACATTGGTTTCAGTCTACTATTTCTTGTTACTTGTTTCATCTTCAATTATTCTAAAACAGTTAATTAATCTACACCTGCTGCACCCTGGGTATTTTCCACCACAATGTCATCTCAAAATTGATTTGAATACTCGGGCTGCGACGTATTAAAGCCTTATGAAGCGTACCACTACAACTACAAAAACAAATCTAAAATCTAAACAAGAAGTTCACCTACAACCTTTTTGAATCTGCTAGTGGACAAACCCACCTCACACCACAGCTCGTGCTCTTGATCGTAGCAGTATCTCTCTATGGCAGAGTTGGACTGCAGGACCAAGTTCACCCTCATCTGATTCAAGCTCTCTTTCTCTCCGCCTCTTCTCGCTCGTTTCTCCCTCCTCTCCACTCTCACTCCTGCAGACTCTGGCTGGGACTCCTCCGGCGTGGTCGTCTCCTCATCCTCCTCCACATTCTCCTCCTCTTCCTCCCCCTGATCGTCTTTGTCCTCACCATCGTCCCCTCTGTCCTCATCCTCACTCTCGTAGTCCACCTGCAGGGGAAGACAGAGATGGCCGTTAATGGTTTTATGATGGCAGAAACTGCAGTACAGACATTCTGTATGTGTATGTACTGTATGTATCCATTTATCCACAAGACACAGAAACATGAAACTATCGCTTCATGTGTGAAGAGGACTTTTAAAAGAGGTACCAGAAACAGAGCTCAGAACGAGAATTGCAAAACAGAAAAAGGGGAAACTTAAGAACTCATCCAAGCAAGATGTTATCTTATGTTTTGCTGTCCAAAATGTATCATCTTGTTGAGCACCAATTGCATTAAATTATTAATCTTGTTTCAAGGTTCCTCGTCTTACTAGAATGTTTCCATGCAAGTTCATCAACGTGCAGTATTTTTCAGTTGACACAAAACAAGTCTGAAAAAGTGGATTGTATGACACCCATAATCCCACACATCTATTTAGAGAAAATTAGATGGCTTTAGTTATTTCAAGTACAGTTGTAACAATTAGTCAATTGATCAAATCGAGCAAAGGAAAGTCAATCAGCAACTATTTTGAAAAGTGATTAATCGTTGCAAAAATACCAAACACTTGATGGTTCCAGGTTCTCAAATGTGACAGTAACTACAACTTATTTTTAGATTATATATACAGTGCTCAGCATAAGTGAATACACCCATGCTAAAGTTGACTAAAAAGAGGAATAAAAAAATCATCTTTTGGAAATTGATCTTAAAGGAGAATTCCGGTCGATTTCAACCCGTAGCTCTGTTGTTTGTAAATTTGGAGTGCTGTCAGTAGCGAGAAAAACGAAAACAATCGGTGTTGCCTACACCGAGTTATCCCCTACTAGAGTTAGCACCCAGGAGGCTGAAACCGGACACACATTTTACAAAGAGTGGCCACTAGGGGGCACTACAAGTACAAAAAGTTTATACCTCATGAAGGGCTCATCCGATTTTTACCAAATTTGGAGCGTACCATCAAGGGTCACTCCTGAGACCACCCCTACCGTGGGGTACTGATTGGTCAAAGTGGGCGTGGCCTATGAGACTCACGTCTAGATTCACCCCTTACACTGATGTGAGCCACTTTACATTTACAGGGTAGATGTACAATGGGTCATGGACTTCACCTACCAAAAATTACACATGTGGACCACTAGGTGGCGCTATGTTTTTTTGCCTTTAACTCCCACATTACACATCGCACATTAGAAAACCACGTGTTCCTTGAATCAATCTGAATCACATGATCACGGCCATTTCTGCTGAGAAGTGTTTTCGCAATATCGCGCAATGTGCAAAACCAACTTTTTCAAACTCGTCCTAGGCCGTGCGACCGATGTGCACGAAACCTGGTACGTAGCACCTACAGACACAGCTGATCAAAACTTGTAAAAAGATTTTTGCTACGTTAAAGTATGCGCATTTGACGACCAAACAACTTCTCCTAGCTAGCTACCAAACATAAACTTAATCATATGTCGGCCAAATTAAATGGTATCAGCAAGAATCGTGGGAACCTTGTTCAGCATCCCACTACGATGCTCTGTACCAAATTTGGCGAAGATCGACAATTAGGGGGCGCTATAATGAACGTTTAAGTTTTTGGCAAATAACTCTATGCATTCAAATGGGAAATTTGCAATTGCAATATCTCAGCCACAGTACATGATATCAAGGCGAAACTTGGGGTGCTTGTTCGACAGACTATGTACCAGATTTAGCAAAGATCGGCCTTTAGGGGGCACTACAGTCAACGTGGACCAGTTTTGGCCCTTTTGCTCTATCAATGTTGATGGGATATTTGCTACGGCAATGTACCGCAGTCCTTGCGGCTCACACCTCTCGATATTTACCGACGTTTGCCTCCCCACTGTCAGGCTTAGGTTCTGCTTTCGCGCTCTCCCCGGGGCGTCGGGAGTGACTTGCATCGGTGGCTTGTACCGCGTCATAACTGCTTGCAGTTCTAGTTTGTTTATAATGTCTTTTAATCATGGATTAAAGCTGTTCATGGTCCCCATAAGATGATCTACTACTACTGGGCGGCTGTGGTCGCCTACCAATCCAAGGTTGGTAGTTCAATCCCTGGCCCTGCAGTCCCATGTCGAAGTGTCCATCGGGGGCAAGACACTGAACCTTGCCCCCGATGCTGTGCATCGGAGTGCACAATGTGTGTAAATGTTTATCTGATGAGCAGGTGGCACCTTGTATGGCAGCCTCGGCCACAGTGTGTGAATGGTTCCTGTACTATGTTAAGACTAGAAAAGCGCCAATCCATTTAGTAAATGCCTCTAATGCCACCATGTTTTGGGTGAAACAACAACTGTCATGGTCATCATGGTGTTTGGTTCACAGATGATGAACTGTAATAACGTTGGCGATCTCTTAACTCTTTGTCTAGCGCCATCATTGTGTCAAACTGTTTATTTTCCCGATACTTTGGTTTATGACCAAATACATGCAAAAATAATGACATTTCCCATCAGCCTTCTGCTGCGCTTTGTGTTTAGTGCTAATTAGCAACTGTTATCATGCTAACACGTTAGACGAAGATGGCGACCATGTTTAACATTATACCTTTGCCTGAGTTTCTGTTTAAGAGGAGCAGCTACACGTTCGTGTTCGTTACCATCGTTAATGTGGATCCGATGAAAATGTTCAGACAAGTCTAAAAATATGTAAAGTGTAATATATATGTGAGCTTTCTATTTCCAGGAACATCAAGAAGCCACAGACTTAAAATAATATTAGTATTTAATATGAGGTATTTCCTCCATCATCGTACCTCCTCTTCCTGTTTGTCTTTTCGCTTGGCATCTGAAGCATCAGCGTCTCCTTCGTTCCCCTGGTCATCAACAATCTCTCGCTCCTCTTCGCCCTCCACGTCGTCTAACTGATGAATGTCAACATGACAAGGATACTTCACAATGTTGTTTTTGTATTCAATGAAAGGAAAGAAAAGTCCAGATAAAAACATTCAAAAATGACTGCTAACACTAATCCTGAAAAAAAAAAACAAGCCAAATAAAAACCGACCCCTGCCGTGTCAGCTGTTCCCTCGCCATCATGGTCCTTATCTCTGGGGGTGGCCTTCCTTGTTTCCACGGCAATGGAAGCCAGCTTGGCACTGCGCTTCTTAATGGCTTCGAGGAGGAGACGGAAAAACCTGAGGACAAACAACCAAAGAAAAAGTAAAACAGAGAAGATGAGAGGTTAATATTAGGGATCAACTGATACTGTTTTTTCAACACCGAGGACGATTATTAGTAGTTAATGAAACCTATAACTGATATTTGTAACCAATATGCATTTATAGTGAAAATTAAAATCTTTAAAGCTACATTGTGTAAGAATTTCTCCCATCTAGCGGTGAAATTGTATACAACAACCAACTGAATATGACTTTCTAGCCCTTCACATTCCGAGCGCATTTTAACTCCTACGGTGGCCGAACCTGAAATTAGCTATCTTCATCGTTTACGCGCAGCTGTTCTAGCCACTCCAATATTAACTTTGGTCTTGTTGCTTTGCCTGTCACGTTGTCGTTTTAATTCTCTTTTTCGCTTCCCTGGTGAGTAATCTCCCCCTGGCATTCGTCACGGTGCTAAGAGGCGAAAGGCGGAGGTATGTCCCTCTTTGGCTAATGTATTTTAAAAATGGAGGCGCTACATAGCTGCTGTCATTCGAGCGACTCGCTCTCATGTATTCTGAATGATTCTAAATGGCAGATTCTACGCTTACAAGAATATTTTTGATTAGCTGGTGGAAGTAATTACACATGAATGAGCACATATTTGTGAAAGAACCAAAGATGGGAGTAAGTCACACATGGGCAAGTCACAAGCAAGTCTCAAGTCTTAACCTTCAAGTCTCAAGCAAGTCTAAGTCATTTTGTGTGACAATCAAGCAAGTCAAGTCAAGTCATAGCTTTGGTCAAGCAAGTCAAGTCAAGTCATAGCTTTGGTCAAGCAAGTCACAAGTCAAGTCATACAAAAGTTTCCATTTTTAAACAAGCTAAAGACAGTGGTTATGAACTGCTGGAGTTTTATTTGCATTTTTTCCTACTCAATATTCAAAAGACATTGCGTCCAAGCCACATATATCTGAACATACATATTTGTTCAATATGCCTCAAACATGACATCAAATCATGAAATTCATTCAAACAATTCAAGTATAATGGTTTCTAAGTCAAATAATTTTCTTCAAACATATCTCACTTTTATGGGACAGAAACACATTTAACCTTTCCTCTTCTTAAAGAAAACAACATATTCTTTAAGAGTAGCTGAATCCCACCACATTTGCATACTTTGGAGAGATTGAATAGTAGGCTATATGTTAATATTTGTCAGTGTATTTGTGAGTGAATGTGTGCGTGTTTGAGAGAGAGTGAATGAAAAGTTATTAATATTGGTGAGTGAATGTGTGCATGTGGTGTGTGTGTGAGAGTGCAGTGTGTGTGTATGTGTGCCTAGCTTCATTCACATACTTAATCTGCGCAAGTGTGTGTGTGTCTGCATGTGTGCGTGAGAGAGAGAGAGAGAGAGAGAGAGAGAGAGAGAGAGAGAGAGAGAGAGAGAGAGAGAGAGAGAGAGAGAGAGAGAGAGAGCGAGCAGTTTGTTGTGTGTATGTATACAGGGTGCCTAGTTGTATTCGTTCTTACCGCCACCTTGAACAAAGGGGGGGAGGGTGTGCTTATTCATGGCCCAAAACTGAAGAGAGTTCTGTTCATCACAAGCATCCAAATAGTGGTTTAGCTGAATATGGGGACTGGAACCTGAATCTCTCCCGATTTGAAGTGTCTGATGAAATTCGCCGTGGTGGTGGTTCACATCGGAATATTTTGTACTGCAGACCTTGTAAACTGCCGTCCGTTTCTTCTTTGCCTGGTCAGATGTGTAATCCTTATAGCCAAACTTTATTATTTTCGGTGCAGAGGAATCCATGACGTTAAGTAACAGCCGTAGCCAGTCTCGTTTACTGCAGGTCTGCCGCCGTGTGGCGCGTCATCATATCAACATGCAACAGCACTAAAATCGTAACGTTAACTCCTCCTCAATATCAGAGAGGAAAAAATATATATTTATTAAACAGAAAGTCAGGTCATTTCAAGTCATTTGACTCAAGTCTAAGTCAAGTCTCAAGTCATGAATGTCAAGTCAAAGTCAAGTCGAGTCTTTTATGAATGTTTATCAAGCAAGTCTCAAGTCCTAAAATTTGCGACTCGAGTCTAACTCGAGTCAAGTCATGTGACTCGAGTCCCCCATGTCTGGAAAGAACAACGGGGTTTTTGCTGAGAATCAACTAAAATTACACAATGTAGGTTTAAGTCAAAATTAAGATTTTGGAATGCTACAAACTGCAGCACAAACCTTTGTTTAAATGCTTTAAGCAATTATTTAATAAATTAGAAATTCTACACATTACACAGTAAAAGATAGTCAGATAATGTTGTGGGCAGGACATTAAGTCAGACTCAGTGGTGAGTGAAACTGAAGCAGAGGGACAGACACAGAGCTGTAGCCGAGCCAAAGTAGCGCACCTCTTAATTAATTAACTTTATCGGTTATCAGGCAAATAAAATGCCGATTCAGATCATCTGCAAACAGCCAAAAAACGAGCAGACAATCGGTCTATCCCTAGTTAATATCATGTCATTCCTGGTCGAGGAGAAGCAACATCCCACATTTACACAGACAGTGACACACACACCCCTACCTAGTTTCCATATAGTGGAGGATCTGTTGGGGTGATAGCAGCTTATCGTCACTGTAACGGTCAGGAGAAAGGAAGTGGAAGGAGACTTTGAACACCCGTAGCTTTTGGTACTTTTCAATCCGTAATGTCTCAATAACATCCACCTTCTGCAGCACCTGTATACACACACACACACACACACACTTATGGTAAGTTTTTTTTTATTCCCCAAACTTCCACCAACATTTCTCAAAGTTTGAGTTCCGCACACAAACAATAAGAAAATAATAATAATAAAAATTAAACGTATGGAAAAAGGAAGCGGAGAAAAAACAGAAGACAAAAAGTAAGACAAAAATGGGCGAGAAAACACATGAGAAGCTGACCCTTACCTCAGCCAGACAGACTCTGGTCAGTTTCTTACGGAGCGTCTTGGCCCTCTTCAAGGCTTTCTTGTTGTTCAGCACTGGAACACTCATCATGGGAGTTTTAATGTTGGAGCTGGCCACCATCAGGATCTCTCTCAGTCTGCAAGACACGGAGACATATGTACACAGAGTGAGACGTGGAGGAAAAGTATGGTGGAAGCCTTGAATGGATGAAGTACAGACGAGTAAGTGGACAAAAGTAAGAAGAAGAGGTGTTGATGTAGAAAAGGCGTTTTAGGAGAGAAGGGGGGGGGGGTGTTCATGTTGTGAGCTGTATGTTTTGTGTCTTGGAACACAATAAAAACTGTTACTAATAAAAATGTTCGCTTAACGAGGGTTGGCTATTAGTCAGAAGAAAATTTGAAATCAGCATCCCTACTTCTCACACAGCCAGCAGTCACACAGCTGTTCTCTGCTGGTTCAAAGAGCCGTGTATGTCCTGACCTGGATAATGTGTTCATATGTACATAAGAGGTCAAGGAGGAGTCGGGCGCAGAGGTGACGTTACCGAGGTATTCCCAAAGTGACGTTCATCTCTCCTCTGCCAGCAAAGTGGAAGGTGTTGAGGGTCATCTGGGTGGAGGGCTCGCCTATGGACTGAGCCGCCAGCAGACCCACTGCTTCTCCCGGATCACACAGTGAACGCTGCCACTTATAGAGCAACAGCTGCCGAAGGCTGAAGACACAGAGAGAGGGGGGGGGGAGTAATGAGCTTATTTCAACTAACAAAAATAAGAACTTGGTTTTAGGTCTATTTCTTAATCAATGATAATTTTTGTAATGTGTACAACAATGTGCACCAGCAGTGGCGAGGAACCCTTCCTACACATCTAAGTTATTTCAATAGACAGGTAAGCACAAACATTACCTTTACATTTTACGTGTACAGTGCTGTCACTGTGAACAGGTTTTAGTCAAATTTATTTAAAGTAGGGAGCTTAAAACTAACTAGACTTACCACCTTGTGGTGGTAGAACTAGCTTTTATCCAAAGCGACATACAATTACTATACATGTTTGTCTGGAGCAACTACCCCTAGTTGCTCCAGACAAACATATATAGTAATTGTTTTGCTCAGGGACACATTGGCTAATGTATCGCAGTGGGAATTGAACTCAGATCTCCCACACCAAAGGCATGTGTCATTTCCACTGCGCCACCCCCATCTATAAAGTTGTATGACATTAGTATAGATAGGCCTGTAACAATTATTCCATTATTGTCTAATCGCAATTGTTTTGTTTTTACATAGTCGCCGTTTCTTTGTTTAACTGCAATTAATTGCTTACATTAGCTAAGGTCCTAAGGGGTATGACTGTTGATGGTAATTGTCAATTTTATGTTAATTTAAGCAAAACAAATACAATGTTTTATGACAATAAAGATGTGGTTTACTGTATAGACTGTGTATTTGTGTTTTTACATTATCTTGGTCACATAACAGTGATATAACCAAAAGATGTATCCTGGGATTCATTCAAAACTGTATTCGTTTGAAAAGGTAATACATAAAGACATATTTTTTATTTTATTTGACTGAAACGCAATAATTTCTGAGACAATTCATTGTACAGTACAATTTGGAATTGTTACAGCTCTAAGGCTAGATACCTTTCAGCCTCAGTCAGTACCTGTTGGTGTCCAGGCTGTCTTGACTCATTCTGCCTTTGTTCTCGAGGTATTTCTCTGTGATGCTGTGAAAGTTTTCCGATACTGATCCAAAGCAGACGTCAGGCCTGAACACGCCCAGAGACGGCTCAGGGCAGCGGGACGACTTCCTGCTGTATTTCGATCTGCTGGAATCATCCAGTGAGTGCCACTGCTGTACGAGCTGTGGAGGGAGCAATTGACAAGTTTGGTTAGACTAGGTCAGAGGTCTATGTCATACCATATGTATGAAGGCTAAAGGGACAAAGTAACCTGATCGATCTTTTACATGTTGTCTCAATATACCTCCAGTATAGCAGCATTTCTGCCGTAGACATCGGGTTCTGTGCTTTGTTCAGTCTGTCTCAGTTTGGCCATCTTCTTTTGAGAAAACAGCAAGAATGCTCCTGATACATATTAAAACACGTATACATATTACACGACAAATATTCACATAGGAAACATACATACAGTATATAGCATGCAACATTAATATGACCACTTTAAATACATATATATCTGAATATAAATCCAGTCTGAGCAGCAAAGATGTCAGATAATGTTACTGCCAAACCAAACGTTATCTACCTCTCCGTGGACATGCCACCTCTCTCTTTGTTCTCCAGCGCTGGATGGACGCAAAGTGTTTACTGGCGGTGTTAGGGTCCAAACGTGCCAAAACCTCATCCAGGCACTGGGACCTCTTGATGACCTAACGGGAATTGGAAAACATAACATAACAACATAACCGCCCCTAAAATACAAACTCTACGGATCTATATGATTCACATGGATGACATATTATAATTGAAAACGGCGAATTTCGCCGAAAGGTGACAAGTTTGCAGGTATGTTTTAATCTAAATAAGCCGAGCGGATGCACGGGACAGGCGTCCGCTCGTCGTCTTTTGCATACATGCCATGCCGCATGATGGTTTGGCACAAACAGTGTCACAGCCACACGCACCATGCATGGAGAGAGAGAGAGAGAGAGAGAGAGAGAGAGAGAGAGAGAGAGAGAGAGAGAGAGAGAGAGAGGTGTCTGCAAGTTATGAAGTTAGCAGTAACGTCATAGCTGTGAGCGTAGCAGACTCAGCTTGCTAGCTGCTGGTTAAAGAAAGTGAAGGGGGTTAGCCACAGAGCTAGCGACAACTTCAGCAGACGCTCACTAACTCTCGCCAAAATGCAACCTAAGGTCTTTTTGTGAATGTACGCGAGTCAAACTTTAGTTTAAAAGCATATTTAGGACGGAAGCGCACTTTCACGCTAGCCTCAAAACAGCTATTTTTTAACACACTAACAAGGCTTGACAACATGAAACTTTGCTCCAAGTATCTCCAGGGGCTCTACACGTTAACGAAAGCATTGAGAACATTGTTTGTGTACCCATAGTTTACTAAAAAGAAAGGTTTTGAACAACTCACCGTAGCTCTTGTTGTTTCCGGTCGCTGCCATCTCGGCAGTCAAAACGAGTCAATATCAAAACAAGTAGCAAAAGATTTAGTATATCCCTTGTGCACCGGTGTAGTTAAGGTGTGGAGATCCTTCGAGCAAAGTTTCATGTTGTGTTGAGTCTTGTTAGTGTGTTAAAAATAGCTATTTTGAGGCTTTCATAAAAGTGCCCCTAGCTCTCCCATTCAAAAAGGCCATTTGACCGAAAAACGAGAATACGGTAAATCTTAAAAGTGGCGCTTCCGTCCTTAATATGCTTTTAAACAAAAGTTTGGCTTGCGTACATTCACAAAAAGACCCTAGGTTGCATTCTGGCGAGAGTTACGCTTTAAGGTGGCCTGGCCTTTGAGGTGGCCCAGCTATTCTCATTTAAGTGACAAGCTGCTCCACCAAGTTTTCCATCAGCATTATTTATTTCAATTCATTCAATTATTGTTGACATGTGTCTTGCTCCACTTTACCTTGTAGTTGTCCTCGATGAAGGGGAACTGTCTTGACTGCAGGAACTGAGTCTTGGGAATATCCAGTCCATCTTCACCGTACAAGAACTGGACCACAGATCCATCGCTGTCCCTCACCGTCAGATCATACTGCACTACCAAACCCTCCAGATGCTTTATGACACATCTGCAGAGGCGAGGATGTGAAGGAAGATAGAAGAAAAAGGTCAGTAAGAGGAGAGGCCAGTGCATCCTACAGATCAGTATGGCAGGTACAGTAAATATGTTGGGTTCATCTACTATAGTCAATTTTTTTTTCTATTCAGTTTTATTGATATTATCAAATCAGAGTCATCTCAAGACACTTTACAGATAGAGTAGGTCTAGACCGCATTCTATAATTTACAAAAGACCCAACAATTCCAGTAATTCCACCAAGAGCAAGCATTTAGCGCAACAGTGGCGAGGAAAAACTTCCTTTTAGGCAGAAACCAGTGGTAATTATAGTTTGTAACAATAAAGATAATGGAACTATGACTAGAAATAGTAGTTGTTGATGGCGTAGCAGGGCACTGCAGGGTATATTATAGAAGCAATAAAGATAATGGAACTATGACTAGAAAAACTAATGTAGCAGGTCAGTATCACGTTTTGTTTTATATCAAAGATTTTGACTCTGATGCACCAGAATGTCTTATTTTGGGGGGAAAGTAGGAAAAAAAAATTGATGAATGAAATTAGTGTTTAAGTTGCAAATAAGACCCCATTAATTGAAAGGTAGACTATTTAACCCTCTAAAGTCTAAGACATTTTTTCCCCATTTTTTGTCCGCCTGGTCTCCTTGTGTAACAATGCTTGAATAACCTCCAGTCTGTTATGCACAATGCACAAAGTTAAAGACATCATTTCTTTCAAAAAGAACCTACAACACCACGGAACACGAGAGATTCATCTTGAAGGTGGAAAAAAAATAATACGACACCACAGATCCTTTTAATCAGGACAAAGCCAGAAAAGAGAAGACATGGAGTTTAATTACTGGAGTGCCTCGAGTGGAAGGTAGATACTACCTAGCCTAATAAACACGTGATTGTTCTGTAAAGCACTTGTAGAGACAAATAAATCTGCAAGACGCTCCGCTTCTGAGACGCTCCCAGTGTTGTATGGAGCGAGGCGGAGGACGGAACAAAACCAGAACACAGCTGGAACGCAGCACAGACACGCCCAGTGGAAAATGCCTGTAAGGATCAGGGCGAAAACATAACCTTACATCGTATGAAATTGCCTGTGAATGGCACATGGCGAATGAATCGTCTTCTAAATAAAAAGTCAAAAAATAAAAAAACCTCACATAACACCGAGGAGGAAACATTGAATTTGACAAGACTGAAATCTTTTTATATACTTATATACAATGTGGACTATGGACTTGTCCTCATGGAGCTATTGCTCTGTCATTATCATTGCAATGCATCCGCGGAGGAGTTTCTTCATTCTGGGCTGGTTTTGCTTTGGGTCACGTCACAAACCTTTGCTCCACTGATTCAGGTAAGTTTCACACTACCAAATATAAATCATCTTTTTTGCATTGCACTAATGCATACTGTATACATAATTTTTGTATGAAAAATATTTCCATTTACCCTAGTTTCTCCAGGTCTGGTGCCCAAAGTACGTTATGTGAGCGGTTAAAATTGTTGTTGGCAGCTGACCACAGGAGGAAAAAAAACTCGGAAATTTGAATAGCGTTGGGGTTTTAACAACCGAGACATTATGCTCACATAATAGTGTTTGCCATAGCTGTGAATAAAATGTTCAAGTGTGTTGGTGGCTTATATCAGATAAGTAAACCACACATTTCCCTCTAACATTTACTTTGGGCACCAGACCTGGAGAAACTAGGGTAAATGGAAATATTTTTCATACAAAAATGATGTATACAGTATGCATTAGTATGCACATGTGCAATGAACGGTTTGTTTTCGGTTTGCATGGAACTAGGAATACCAGGGGACCTCAAAATCAGAGGGATGCCGATTTGCACAGGACTAATATCATCACACAACCTTTGTCTTTGGCAAATCATGGTCGGACATTTGCTGTGTCATTTCTACTTGACAAATTACAGACAGGGCAGATTAGCACAGGATTACAATCACAGATGACCTCCTCAATTATTACAAATAACTAGAGGTACCAAGGTAATACTAGTCCTAGTGTTTGTGTGTAGTACATATTTATCCCCAGTGGCCATGTTGGAGCACCGTGGGGCCCATGAACTACATCGTCACTGTGGCAGCCATTTTGGCCAGTGGCATCCACTGAGGAGGAAGCACTGAATTTGACAAGGCTGCATTTTTTTTCTCTAAATACTTATTTACAATAGATTGGTGCCTTATTATTATTCCAAACTATCGGTATCGGCATTTATAATGGCCGATAAATGAATATTTAAAAAATAAAATAAAAACGTTATGAGGCGTTTGTATAAATATGTCCACCAGAGGGCACTCTACAACGTCCCTGTTGGCAACACTATTTTTTAAAACAAACAAGTTTATTTTTAAACTGCATTATCATATTATTTAGTGAGGACTCATAAATAACTACAAATAACTAATGTTAGGGAAATCTGTTTATGTTTTGTTACGCGTTTCTGGATTTAAAAAAAAATATATAAATCGGCCGATATATCAGAAAATCTGATTTTTTAATCACCACATATTTTTATCGATATCGGCCTTAAAAATTCTTTATTGGTCGGGCTCTAGTTTCTAGTTTCATCATTTTTTGCCTGTGAACAGGGTCTGCACAGACACAACAGTTTGTTTTCTGTTTGCATGGAACTAGTATTAACAGTTGACCTCAAAATCACAGAGATGCCGACTGGCACATTCAAGACTAATATTATTCCACAACCTCTGTGTTTGGCAAAATTATGGTAGGGAATTTGTTGTATAATTTTTACGTGACAAATTACAGACATGGCCGATTTGCACAGGATTAAAATCACAGATGACCTCCTCAATTATTACAAATTACTAGAAGTCCCTATGTAATACTAATCCCAATGTGGATAGGGTGTTTCTATGTCAAAGATCTTCTGAGAGAGACTTAAATCGCACCAAATGTGAATGTAATGCCTCTGTACACTCACATGGCCACACTTTAAAGTCTTCAGCTCTTTCTGAACTAATAAGCAGTAAGGTTTACGTTACCTCTGCAGGTATCCTGATCTGGACGTTTTCACAGCAGTGTCGACCAGTCCCTCTCTGCCAGCCATACAGTGGAAGAAAAACTCCTGAACACAACAAGATTACACACACAAGGAAACAAATGTATCATAAAGTAACAAGAGAAACGTCACAGCAGCAGTACTTGTAAAAAAGACTTATAAGAGTTAGAGAGTGCTTTCATGTGTGTCCACAACAGGAGCTACAGTGTAAAAGCAACTTTTAAAACAAGTCCTCTACACAACACAAACACAGCTCTCCTTGTGTACCTGTGGTTTGATGCCTGTGAGGAACCTTCCAGAAACGAAGCCCCCAGCACCAGGCGCAGGATCATATGGCTGGAAGCATGGCAAGGATTTCCCAGAAGGCATCAGTGGAGGCCTACGGCCCTCCAACTCGATCTGACCTAGTAGACACGAAATCTGAAACACACACACACACACAATTTTTGATTTGTTAGGTAAAATGCTAAAGTTCACAAGGCTTTATTGAAGTGTTTGTGTGTGTGTGTGTGTGTGTGTGTGTGTGTGTGTGTGTGTGGGGGGGGGGGGGGTACCTGCATGGTGTTTACAGTAGATCCCTTGGCTCCTGATTGGACCATGAGTTGGAGGTTGTTGTCTGGGAAAGAGGTGTGGAGTCCGACTGGCATGCACACCTATGAACACACGACAACATTTCATCTTTTTTTGTTTCATTTTTCATTGGATTGAGTACAGTAGAAAGCTGACAGGAAATGGGAAGTCACATGCAGCAAACGTCCCCTGCAGCTACACTCAAATATCGGACTTCGGAGTACATGGTCAGCATCTTTAACTCATAGGCAACCAGGATCCACTGGATCAAAATATTGACTTCTTTTAAAATAAATTTTCCAGTCTTGTAAGTTTTGATTTTTGTTTGTTTGTATATACACAAAAATACACAAATATTGAACAGGTGGTTGCCAAAGGGGGAAACCAGAGACCACGGAATGGTTGCCAAAGGTGCAACCAGGCAACCGTTACTGTCGAGCCCTGGTATTGTTGGTGCTGTTCGAGTATGGATCATGTTCTCACCACAAATTAACCGCTCCAAAGTTTGATTGAAAGCGTACCGCGAGCACCTCTTCAAGCAGGTCTCGGTACACTTGTTTGGTCTGCACAGAGGTGCGACAGCCGCGTTCTCACCTGTCCAAACAAACCGCACCAGCGGGGCAAACAAACTCTATTTCGATTCATCCTAATAACGAGGGAGGTGTGAAAGCGCCGTAAGTGACTGATAAAGAGTAAGATCCTTTTTTTAAAACGTAAAAACATCCACCAGACTCTTGCTGAATTGACAATTTGCTCCTGGGACGCCCTGCTGTAAGTTGGCGGTCTCTCAGACCGGTCTCGTAAATAAGAGGTTTTTAATTTGCTGTTTGTAATAAAACAATAATCAATGAGTGAAGTGATCGAGGAGACATATTACCCGTCACAAAGCAGATGACATCAAGTAAGAGTAATTTGGTACTTTATTCAACAATTTGAACAAAGGAGAGACCATGTGTACACACAAGACGTATGTATGTATCCATAGTGTCTAAAGTAACATGAAAGTGAACCATACTTATACATCTTGGTGGTTACAGAAAATAGCCTCCACACCTTATATGGACGACTCTGTTACCTGACGCTTTAGTCCTGACACAGACAACCTTAGAATAGGTGACCACATGCATGTTGTAAATAGCTCTTGTGTCCTTCACCACATACAAGATACATTTAAACCTGAATGCTGGAATGTCAACCTATCACCGTTGAGGGATTGTTTGTTTAAATATCACAACACATGTCCACCATAAGATTAACGGGAACGTGTGGTTAACTGACTTTTTGCCGTTAAACTCCACAAGCGCCTGGTTCGCCGTCACACACACACGCACGTGCGGCACACACACACAGGCTGAGAGAGAGAGAGAGAGAGAGAGAGAGAGAGAGAGAGAGAGAGAGAGAGAGAGAGAGAGAGAGAGAGAGAGAGAGAGAGAGAGAGAGATACCCTTTTATCTTCGGGAGACTTGTTTAAATTATGACATAGATTTAGTATATAGTTTGGCGTATTCCTCTTCTGATTTTAATTAAGACCATTGCTGTGCTTGCATCACTCCCTTACCCCTCCTTCCAGTCCCTGTGGCCACTTGGCCAGTGCAAATGCAAATGGAAAAAAGATTTATTTTTGTTTATTGTCTGTGTTTCTCTGTTATGTACTCCAGCCTAGTCTTTAAACGCTGCCGTTCAAACTCCGTTATGAGGATCCCAGCAAGACACAACAGGAACATTCTGATGTTCTCCTCCATCATGCTGTTGTATGTGGTGCTAAGGTCTAGTGACGATGTTATGAAGACCAGTCCCTGTGGCCACTTGGCCGGTGGGAATGCAAATGGAAAAAAAGATTTTGGGGGAAGAGTAGTTCTTAGAACTGCTTAGAAGTGTACTTTTCCCCTAAAAAGTACAAGTACTATCCGGTGGGAAAACGCCTATTGTAAACTCACAATACTAGGAACTAAAACGACATTGGCATTTTAAAACGCATTTTAAAACTAATTTACATCTGAGGAAACAACAGCTCCTTGTCTTTTTCTCTCTCTCTCTAGCCCTATTGTTCATGAACCTTTGGAAAGTACTAGTAGTAGTAGTGGCAGGTTACCTTGTTAATGTCATTGTTCACTTGATTGGCCACTTCTTTGAACTTGTGGTCGGCCGTGCTGAAGTCTCTCTGGTCTGGGTTGAGGTGAGCATCCTGCCAGCGGCTCTGGGCCTCAGCTTGATCCACATTGGCGGGCAGGTTGAAGGCTGCCTGGAGAGCCTTAGAGACAGAACGGAAAACATATTTTTTCCCACAAGATAAGAAAACTAGCGAAGACCTACAGATAATTATCAGTTTCAGCTCATTGTTTAGCTGTCTGGCCAACAAAGATGTTATGGTTCGCTCTCACCACTCTCATAACATTGTTTTCAGCCACAGCAGGCTGCTGTTTTCAATGAAAAAGCTCTAAAACCCCACTGTCCACGACAGCACCTAACAGCAGAGAGACAGTTAGAGACTAGCTGGTGAACACTACCTTCTTCAAGGGCCAGAAACATGACTCCAAATTAATGGTGTTGCTCTAGAACAGCTGAATGCGTGAAAAAGCACTGTTGGCTAACAAGTTTGTGATGATATGTCAACGTAGTGTTAACAACTCGGCTGTCCCCCAGTGACCGAAAAGATCAGTTATTACAGGTTTAAGGTTGTACTTAAAGCCATAATGTGTAGAATTAAAATAATGGAAAGTCTTGGATGCTGCCACTCCTTCTTACAAATCCGATTGAGGAACACTGAGATGAAGAACCAGAAGCAACAAATAGATTGCACTAGTTGTCAGTGAACATGCAGTTTACAGAAGTTCAGATTTGAAAGAAATCAGTGATGAAGTCACTGTACAGGGCTGTAGCTAAAAGTTCAGACACTCTTCAGAGCAATGGCACTCTTTGCTGCTTCAGTTCATTTCACTACATGTTTCTGTTTGTGTGTAGTACATATTTATCCCCAGTGGCCATGTTGGAACCGTGAGGCCCATGAACTACATCGTCACTGTGGCAGCCATTTTGGCCAGTGGCATCCACTGAGGAGGAAGCACTGAATTTGACAAGGCTGCATTTTTACTTATTAACAGTGAATTAGTGCCTTATACTGCATGTTTTCTCTTTATTTATTGGTTTGAATAACACACAATTTCGTCCATTTATAAGGGTGCTCTACACATCTAGGGCCTTAGAACCATGGTAGATGAACACACAATAATGAAAACAATACTCAGACAGCTACTTTTGCCAGAACAAGCTGGTGCTTTTACTCACTTTGGTGCCAATCTTCAGTGATTCTTGAATTATTTTTTTCCTTTGCCTGTTGGCTCCCGATTTTACTAAGATGTCTTCCACGCCTAGACACAAACACAAAAGGTTTAAAACAATACTGCTGCTCTGCTAACTGGCAGACATAAAGCAGTAATGCGGTCTGTGATACATCTGTGTCAGGAGGGCAACCTTTACTGTATCTGGGTTCTTCTTACCTAGAGTAAAGCCCCTGTAAAGCTGCAGGTAAGCAGTGAAGAGTCGAGCCAGACAGCTGAGCAGTTTGCCACTGGTCCCCCCTCCGTACAGCTCATAGCAGCAGTGGACCAGACCGTAGGCTGAGGAGCCATAGTGGGCTTTGTCCAGAACTCCAACCAACAGCTCCCCCTGGCGAATCACCACCTGGGAAAGACAAAGACAAAGGGAAAAGAGAGGGGTTAATCAAGGTTAAAGATTGACTCCTTTTGGACTTTGTCCAAAATTTGAAATGCTCCACACAAGCTCCGCCTAATTTTTTCTCCATATGTGTTTTTAGCATTGCATCATTCATTGCATCGTCATTTTTTATTTTTCAAGGGAAGGTTTCAGTACGCCAAACGAAGGCAAAATGATGCAGGTCTTCATCAATCTGTATCATTGCTGGCACATGCTGGCACAAATCTTCCGTGTGTGTGTGTGTGTGTGCGTGCGTGCGTGCGTACGTACCTGTGAGTCACACATGCTCTCAGGTCTGTATCCTGGAGCAGCTCGTGGTGGGACTTGGATCCATGCTTTGCTGGGGATTTTCGATTTGCCGACCAGGTTGAGAGGCACAGCCTTCTGTGGGATTACATTCAGCAGGAGCGTAGACACCACCTGCAACAAAAACCAAAGCAATGACACAATAGTAACACTGATTTGCAAGAGGCACTAGAGCACAAGACAAGAGCTGAACACAGTGAACGTGTGACTTCAACATTTGGGCTAAACTGACTTTAGGCTGTCATAAAGCACCATCAAAAGCCAAAGGGTACCTACTGAAACATGGACTAAATGTTAAAAGTTTAATTACCTGCTTCCCTGTCCATAGTTGCTGGGGCTTGAGTATGGCTGGTGGCAGCAGTTTAACTCTGCCTGGTTTGTCCGTCAGTCCTCTGTACACCAACTCAATGTACTGGACTCTGGTAAAGAAACAGCCTCGTATGGTCATCCTCGTACCCGATACAATGTGGTCCTGGATCAGACCGGCTAAAGGTTTGCCATCCTAAAGATAGCAAGAAAAAACAGAGTGCTGACCTGTGTGTTTATAAGAACGTGCAGGCCACTAAAAGAGGCTTACCGTTCCAACATTAATTGAGCCAGCTGCAGAGCAATAGCACATTCGCTGCTTCAGTTCATTTCACTACATGTTTGTGTGTAGTACATATTTATCCCCAGTGGCCATGTTGGAGCACCGTGGGGCCCATGAACTACATCGTCACTGTGGCAGCCATTTTGGCCAGTGGCATCCACTGAGGAGGAAGCACTGAATTTGACAAGGCTGCATTTTAGCTACTAAGTTACTGAAAAAAAAAAAAAAGTACCACAAAGCAGTATTACTTAGGCCCCTTTCACACATGCACTGCAACCTGAAATTATCTAGACAATAACCAGCAGAGAAATTTATGTGAGAACGCAAATGTTCAAATCAGTTGTCCCGGACAACGGTCTTTACCATGCCAGCTCCCTAGTACACAGTCTGTGTAATCTCCGATTTAGTCCAAAGTGTGAGAATTCACAGCGAGCGGGTGGGCGTGTTGATAGGCCTGTCGCAATATGCAATAAATCAATTAATCGCATGATAAATAAAAATGAGCTCTATCATTTTTAAATGGAAATTATCACCGCCGGAAGCATTTCCATTTTATTTATTGTTTATGATTGTGTTTGGTTTTTATTCCAGTGCATTGTTTGTTAACAGAGACTGAGAGTCCATTTTATTTATTGTTTTTGGTTGTTTTGTTCATTTATTGTGGATATTTAAAATGTCTTCCAGTTCCAGTGTTAAATATTCTTTAGAAATAAAAGTTTATCGTTTAAAAAAGTTCTTTGAAAAGGTGTACCTGCATTATTATGCCATTATCATTATATTAGATGAAAATGGTCTCAGAACGATAATGTTATCGTTTATCGCAATAATTTCTGGGACAATTTATCGTCCAGCAAAATTTGTTTTCATGACAGGCCTAGGCCTACGTGTTGACGACGTTTCTATAATGCAGCTGCTGCAGAACCGGACAAAACTAAATATCCGAGGGTTAAGAACACGGGTGATTTTTCGCAAAGACAGCAACAAAAATCTCTAACTGGAGATACAATGTGATTTAGGAACTTAGTCGGTAATGGGCGTTGCCGAAATCCTCAGACAAATTCAAAGGACAGCAAGAGACTCAGTTGTTTACAACCAAATTACGAACCGGCTCTATGCTGCGGTGTAATCCGGGTCATGTCCTGCCTCCTGCACGCTCTACCAGGCGCCGACCCTCACCTAAACCAAACCGACTATTTCCAGTAAGCGAGAAGGCTTCTGACACACAAAATCTCCTGTACTGGGCTAGATGTGAGAAAGGGAAACTTCGGACAATGTCAGGACCTGATTCGTCGGACATACACTGTCTGAAGTTCATACGTTAAAATGGCTTACGTTAGTTGGCTAGCTGCACTCAGAATAGCCCATGTTCTGAATTTAGGACGTTTCCACATTTGATTCTGCACAGTTATCCAGATAACGGTGTAATCCCGCTTTCTGAAACAGGCCTCAGTCCTAATGGAACAAGACAGATAAGCTATAGGCACTGGTTAGCTAATCTTATATCTAAACACTCAATAACAAGTCTGATGAAATAATGAGGTAAAACAGCACAGACAGAAACTGTGTAACTGTTTAGAAACACAATCAGGTGTTTGCAGCTGAGAGGTTAGGGCTGTGGGAAGTTGTGGTATACTTTACTTTTCAAAACCTTGTATCTACAGTGTGTGTGTGTGTGTGTGTGTGTGTGTGTGTGTGTGTGTGTGTGTGTGTGTGTGTACCCACCTTGGGGACGAGGTACTGCTGGTCAGTGCTGACTAACGTGTAGGCCTCTGCTCTGGCCAGCTCGCTTTGAGGGAAGTGTGCGTTCATTTCGTCTCCATCAAAGTCAGCATTGTACGCCTTGCAGTTGGCGTAGTGGAGCCGTAGTACCTGTAGCATCAAATTCATCAAATCATTTGTTATATATTGTTAATTTCAAACACACAATAAATCCCAATTAAACAAATGAGCCTGGAGCGATTAAGATCGTACCTTCTCTCCTGGTAAGATGCGTGCACAGTGGGCTTGTATGGAGGGTCTGTGCAGAGTTGGCTGTCTGTTCAGTAACAAAACATCTCCGTTCTTTATATGGCGATTCACCTGGACAGACAAAAGGCAGAAGAGTGAAGGGCAACGCCACTGATGGACTGACTGAAAGTTTGCACACTGCAGAGTGTACAAGGCAGTATGCCTGTGAAATATAACAATTACAATCAGGGTGTCTGACTTACAATCTTCATGGGCATCTTATGCGGACCAGGACAGGGCGTCAGCAGTTGCTTGGCAACAGCTTCTCTCTGTGCAAGGCTGGTAGAGGAGAGGATGGTTCTCTTGCCGTCCTCGTTTATCACCATGGAAGCACCGGGGTGGACCATGGGCCCGTTTAGAACGGCCTGACGAAGCTCCTTCACATTCCATGGAGTGACAGGCTGGGGGTAGGTCAGCTTGGTGGCAAACACCTGCACATGCATGGAAGAGACAGAGAGTTTGTTTCATTCTGGATCAAACTTGGAGCTCAGGTGATCAATGTTGATGTAATTTATATTTCCCCTTCCTCAAGGATGCTTGGAACTCTCTCTTTAAAGGAACAATTAATCAGAAACACAGTTAGAGGTACCATAGGTATTCCGATCTCGTTGGTCCCTATGTACATGTCTGGACAGATGACAGATCTTGCTGCGTAGTCAACTCGTTTTCCCATCATATGTTTCCGGAACAATCCGTCCTTCTTCTCCAAGATCTGGCAGGGGGGAGGAGACAATTAAGGCAACTGGAACGTCTTTATCAGCCAACAAAAAAGAAAAAGGAAGACTTGTTACATTGCTAATGCTGATCATGTAACAAACTGTTAAACTATGTTATGAGTAGGCATGGGCCGGTAGGAGATTCTGACGATACGATAACCTTCAGCAAAAATATCAGTTTCACAATATTACAATGACAGCTATAAATGTGTTATTTTTTAAATGTCTGGGTAAAAAACAACTCCTTGTCCACAGAACACAATGCATTTTATTTTGAAACACACTGCACACTGGCAAGGACACGGATTTCTAAACTGCACTTTCTGTCCTTGACGACTCATAAAAAACAGCTCATACCTTATGACAGAAAGTTTTAGTAGTTTTGAAACTGTGACTTTTTCAAACCTTGGTATACCTTCAACCCGGAACCGGCCCATGCCTAGTTATGAGTTGCTATACTATGTTGTAGTCCTATTATACTACATTACTGCGGTGAATTTGTTGATGCAATGGGTAAGAGGCAGCTGGAAAAACAATAGTAATCAGAAAATAATGTGGACAAAATAGGCCATGTTGCACTGAACGGTGGTGTTTTCTCAACAGTATCTGTGTCTATGATACCTGTCTGATTCCAGGGTATTTCTCCGTCAACATTTTATCCATGTCACTGTCAAAGACAATGTTAACGTGGGTCTGTAGTCGGATCCAGATGTTGTAGAGTTTATCTGTTAGAGTCAGTCCGGGGATCCCCAACAGAAACGTCTGGTCCGTCTGGTCCGTCTGGTCCGTCTGGTCCGGAGCCTTTGAGGAAAGGAGAGGAAGGGATGACATTTTGTGTTCACAATCACAATTTAGCTGACTGTTACGGATGTTAATAATGAACTGTTTAACCATTAACAGACAATAAGAATTTCTATTGATTATTACTATAATATGTGCTATCAGTAACCACAAAAAAACCTCTAAATTAGCATCCCTACTGGCTATGATTATAATGTATATCTATATCAGTGTCTGTCTCCCAACCGGCAGCAGAAGATGGCCGCCCACCAAGAGCCAGGGTCTATCCGAATGCTTGCTCATGGGAAATTGTTGGGTCTTTGTAAATCATAGTGTGGTCTAGACCTACTCTATCTGTAAAGTGTCCTAAAATAACTCCTGTTGTGATTTGACACTATAAATAAAATTGAACCACAAAAATGAAGATGTTTTAACTGAATCTCTGCAGCTATGCCTTATTATACATGAACGTGAAGAGAACAACTGAACAGACAGCAACACTGTAACACTTACTTACCTCTTCCTCCTGAGTAGTTTTCTCCCCTGCTATGAGAGCCAAAAGTTTCCTGATGAGTCCGCAGTCCTTCATGACAGCCTGCATGTTGACTGTCTGACCGTTTGTAAACATCTGGTCACCCAGTCGATTAATTGGACGATATCTGACAGGGACAGGAGGAGGGTTGTGATAAAGCAATATAGTCCCACAGCCTCTGCTGCTAACATCAACACTTTTGGCATATAGCTTTATTATCACACAACAAAACAAACTATAACATGATATTAATATATTTAGGCTGAGATTGTATTCTGATTGTGCATCCCTCCCAGCTTGTTAGGCCGGCTACACACTGGCTGCGTTGTTCGAGCGTGTCAGCTGCGTGGCGTGTCCGTTTTTATTTCGGCTCCCATGTTAACAGGTTAGAGCTTTTACACTGCCTGCGCGACATGCACGTCTCAGGCGCGGCCTGAGCCACGGCGAAAACGCATGCATGCTAGAAATAGGACGACACATATTTTTCACGCGACACACACGTGTGTCATTTTGGCACAAATACATATTAATAAATGACATATTGATGTTTGAAAGTCTCTAGGTTTTGACATAAATGCAGATATAAATGTCATTTAAAAAAAATAATAAATAATTATCGATTTTCAAATATTGCACCTGTCAAAACAGAACAAAATACTCTGTAGCCTATTTTGCCATCATTACTGCTGACGTTGTCTTTGCTGTAATCAAAGCAGTATATATTTATGTTTACCATGAAGTATACTACTGCTTGAGTGCAGTAAATCAATGGGAAATATACATGTGTACAGACAAGGCTAGCAGCAGCAGCACCGCATCAGACGCGTTTCTGGTGTGTAAAGACATAGAAAGATCCACGCAGCTGCCATGTGGCGCAACACGCAACAGAAACGCCACGCTCCCGCGATGCAGCCAGTGTGTAGCCGGCCTTACAGCTTGCTTCTATGCCACCAAAAAAAAATCTAAATGAATTAGAGTTGTATCGTTGCTTTGTTGTCTACGATGTTTGTATAATTGTATACTACCAGTGGTTCAATGTTCAATGTACAGTATGTGGGTGTTTTTGTTCACAATGTACCTGCAAGGTGGGACCACCAGTAGGTCCAGGAAGAAAAGGTCCGGATAAAAACATGCCTCTCCCTCCTTTGGCAGCGTCCCCTGCTCCAGCCCAGAGAACAGACACTTCAAGAAGATTCCTGGATGAAAGAGATAAGATAAGAATCATATTTTAAAATTGATTCCTTGCAACAGCCAAAAGTGAATGAGGATTTGGCTTTGGCAAAACACAATCCAATAGGAAATAGGGGTGTCTTAATTCTCTAAATCCATGATTTGACTTACAATTTGATGGTCACGATTTGATTCAATTTTCGATTTAAACATTTTATTTTAACAGTGACAGCAATGCCGCAACAAGAGCCACTAGATGAAACAAAGGTACTTTGCAACAACAGTTCCAGTTTCTCAGAGTTTACGAGACGCAAATGAATGCACCATTAGTTTAACGAGGTGCACCTGACGGCGCCATGGAGTCCCGTCGGAGCCCACATGCTTTACCTTCGTTTGCTTTTTTTTCCATAACTACCTCGCGGGGAAGACAAACTGTTGCCACACTGGTGACTTCAGGGAAAGCAGTGACTTTGGGGATTTTCCAGTTCTGTTGCTTCTTCATCATCTCTGGCAGTGAGCATGGTGTCTGGAAAAGTGCAGCTGCAGGCTACCAGTAAGCTAACGTTACCGTGTGTATTTAGCTGCATGTTATTAACTGGTAAGCTCTGCTGTGTCCGTTGTTTATTTCAACAAATACTGGGGGAATCGCAAATCCTGCTTTTAATTTCAAGAGTCAAAAGCTCATTTCGATCGATTTTCGATAATGACACCCGTAGTAAACATGCCAGCCATTACAAATGATATAGTACAAAATCTTAATAATTACATCTTTAGAGCTTTATAACCTATAATTCCATTTTCATAGATGTTAAAAAATGTTTCTTCCTATGCTTCTTTTCAACTGAGATAGTATTCTCATATGGACCACTTCAAATGTCCACTTTTAGAGGTTTAAATATTAGGGGTGAGAATCACCAGAGGCCCTACGATACGATATTATCACAATACTTATGTCATAATACCAAATTATTGCAATTTTAAACATATTGCCATGTTCTGCAATATATTCCAATTTATTTATTTAGAATGTTACATTATTATTCTTTCTTAGTTTCCCATATTTCATTCCATTTTATCTACTTATTTATTTTAATTCTGAATGACACTATATATTTTTTAAATATAGCAACGAGTCTATAATTTTATATTAAAATTAAATGATGCAAGAAATACATATGATAATAATACATTTGATATGAATACATGAGAAATAGTTGTATTTTGTAAGATACTTAAAGTTAAAAATGTGGATGAGTTAAAAAAAATGATGACAGAGAAAGCTGTTAACTAACAATTAATTACGGAGAAGGGGTGGGATTAAATAAGTGTATACTTCGTACCACTCCTGCTCGAACATGTACAATTTTTTTTAAATCAGGTATTTGTTATTCATGAAGTATCTCTATGCTTTCTAGTTTGTGTATTCTTATTATTTTTATGTATGACCTTTTCTGTTTCTTTTACATGTTCGAAATACATTTTAATCTAATCAAAATCAAATATTACCTCCCCCCACCCCAACTTCAAATGATGTCCCCAAAGGAAAACTTTGTCAACATCATCTCCTCACCAGAATAAAACCCCTCAACTGCACCATCTAGCGGACTGAAAAAGCAATTGATTTTATTATTCTAGTACCAAAACTTAAATTCTCATGTGCAATTTATATAACAAAAGATTGATACTTGGCGTCCGTGTATCAGTACGGCATTGTGCAAGGAAAAATTGTGATACTATGCTGTATCGATTTTTTCCCCTACCCCTATTAAACATGATGTAAACTGGCCTTTAAACAGTCCAGTTTTCTGCACACATTGGTGGGGGTTGTTTGTTTTTGGCCTACCTTCTTTCTCCCACAGTTTGTTGGTGTGTTCTTTAGCGGTACTAGCCGTCAGGTAGACTCTCTTTCCAGCTATCAGATCCTCTGCAGGAAGACAAAAGCATAAAACATCTCTATGTACAGGCAGGGCTCACAATGGGTGCCATGCCAAGTATTGGCTATGTTGGAGAGTTGCAGGTGCAGTTAGTTACAGGTTACACACTACTTCACAAAAACAAAAACACAAATAGGCTCTTTCCCACTCCGTCAGAAGTTACCAATATGCTTATTCTCAGTCTGCCAACTGTTGGCACAATGATGAACAACATGTGTACGAAATGTAATCTAATTTCTTTAAAATATGACTTACCATTAGTATTGTCACCAGTCTGTACTCCTGATGGCATTGTGACAATCAGCTTACTGTTGTGTTCACGACGCAGTGTAAACCTGCCACTGCTACACACACACACACACACACACACAAACCATTATTACAGCATAAAGTAACTAGACTATTAGGGATTTGACTATTATCAACAAGTAAAAAAGAGGTAATACTACTCATAATGTGCACATAGGGCTGGGCAATAATATAAAATAATTAGGGCTGTCAGTTAATGCGTTATTGACGGAGTTAACCCAAACCCATTTTAACAGTGTGATGGTGAGATTAACGTTCTTTCGGATCTAGCTAGACCGGAAACAAAACAGGCACGCCCGGGCACACCGCAGCCGCACACACTTATTTGGGCTTGCGATCTGCGTAGCTAGTAGGCTCGTGACGGCGATTAGCTTTGGAGCGAATAGTGACTCTACAATCAGAGAGAGAAACAAAGTGTCTCCCCTGTTTTTTCTGACCACGGTGGGAAACCTTGACAGCACTAAAAATAATAATGTAATGTCATTCAAGGGAATCGTATTGAGATGAAATCATTGTGATATAAAATGATGTTGTCTAAAGTGATAATGAGTACATACTAACTAAAAATTCTCAGAAAACCTCATGTGAAATTATGAGGGAATATCATTGGAAGACTGTGGTTTTGTTTTTACATGTGCATGTATGTAAACATAGTGTATAAAACTATATAATTTCACTTGAAACTGGTATGTTCAATTTTGCACTTAAATTCTTAACATGAGAAAATACTAAATACTTTTCATTTGTCTAGTACTCTATTCGCACAGGAGTATACATGTATAGGCTTTACCATGTGGTTAATTTTAATAATTGTAATTTATTTATACTCTTTATTGATCCCAATGGGTAAATAAAAATTTTTTTCACTCTGTTATTATACACTACACACAGGCCTGACACACACACACACACACACACACACACACACACACACACACACACACACACACACACACACACACACACACACACACACACACACACACACACACACACACACACACACACACACACACACACACACACACACACACACACACACCCTTTTACATGCACTAATGGAGAGATGTCAGAGTGAATGCGCTGCGACCTCTGTACTTCGGTCCGTACAGTGACTTGAACCAGCAGCCGACCAGTTCCCAACCCAACTCCCTACGGACTGCCACCCCTAAAAAACCCCCTTAAATAGACATGAAAAAATGCTATACCGTAATATACCGTTATCAAGATATGAAATGACCTATATCAGGATAGACGATTTTGGCCATAACGCCCAGCCCTATGTACACCTATATTTTTAGCCTTTTGGTCTGATTTTTGAGAAAATAACCATTTGTTCAGTAAGGGTGATTTTGATTCCATTATAGTCATAAAAAATGTAGTGGACAATTGAAGACATTTTGTGCTTAGTTGTTAAAAGCAGGCCTAAAATTCAGAAGGGTTCACTGTGGTCATACTACCCAATTCACTTATGGTGGCCAGTGGGAGATTAGCACTCAGTTCGCTGTTTCATTCCATGTTTAAACCACAACAGTTGGTACACAGTACAGTTTTATCAAGTTACCTGCAGTAAGGGCACTTCCTAGTTTTCATGTGGATCTTCCAGAAGTCATTTATCAAACTGCTCTTCTTTTCAACAAGATGTTTAATCTAAAACACACACACACACACACACACACACACACACACACACACACACACACACACACACACACTCCTCAATTAGGGTTGGATGGTACGGTTGAAACTAATGTATTGTATATCTAGGGTTGGGTACCAAAACCCGGTGCTAATATGTCACCGGCACCTAAACGACCGGTATCTACCGGACCGAAAAGTAAGTCGGATTTCGGTGCCACTGAAATGCCTGCACTTCTCTCTGATGCTCTGAAACGGACGTTACAGGCAACAGAAACATCGCTGCACATGACGCTAGTTAACACTACTTTGGACAGCAGGTAACGTTAGCCTACCGTTAGCTAGCAGCTGGATTAAACACGGTTAAAATGCTGACAGCTAACGCTAAACGGTGTAAAGTGTGACTGAGTGGTGCGTTCATTGAAACTTGTAGCCTTGTGTTGCATTCAAAGTTATTGTAAATTCCTTATTTCCCATCTGTTGGTTGTTTTTGTTGTTTAACAGCAATGTACTGGTGAAATAAGTTATTGTTATTACATTATTAATAAATCTTTTAATTTAGACCATATGGCCTTAGCAATAAACAAGCCGTTCTTTAATGTTGCCTGTCGTTTTGTGCTTTAAAAAATAAAAAATAAACTATTAAGTATCGGTTCAGGCACCGACACCGATTTAAAATGATCGCTTTAGCAACGGTATCGTTGAAAAGAAATACAATACCCAACCCTATGTATATCACAATATGGTTTCCATATATTAAATCATATTAAACAGTCCTCAAATGATTTTAGGTGGGTGGGTGAGTGAGTGTGAGTGTGAGTGTGTGTGTGTGTGTGTATGTGTGTGTTTTCTCACCGGTTTGGTGTTCTCTGAACCTTCAGCGTTCTCTCCAACTATCGTGTCTGTAAACTTCTTAAGCACCTGCTCAATCTCATCTCCAGTGGCTTTGGGATTTTCCTCCAGATGCTAACACAGACAAACACAGTTCACACAAATTAATAAATAAAGTAAAGACAGAGAACTGTCACGATTAATTAAAAAGACATCAGAAAGCTACATTAGTCATTAGAGCAACCTTACAATCAGACGAAATATCATCACATTCACAATAAATTAAAAACCAACACATCCATACACCACCTTAAATGAGAGTCGGCAACCTTTTTAGTGCCATTTTAAAATGTTCTTGTTACTCAGCGTGCCATATCAGCAATAAAGGGTAACTACCTTTTTTTCAACCCCATTTCCCCATGCATTTGTGTCTAAAAGACTGATGTGACCAAAAATCTTTGAATTTGGTCCAGTATTGAGCGAGATTGCAATGACGGGCCGGTGCAAACCAAGCTAAAATGTAACCTAATGGGGCAATTGTGGAACCTTTTTTTGTTGCTACTGACAGGCTCAGTAGCAAAACATTATCGATTTCAGGACGTGACTTTTTGTCCGAAGACCGGCGTGGAGAGTGAAATGCGAGACGAGAAAAAGGCGTTCAGGTAGTCTGTTGTTTCAGAGTACACTACAGAAATGATAGGCTCCTGTTATCTAAAAGGTTTTTTTAATGTAATGGCTCAATATTTAAACGATTTTGGCAGTGTTGAAAAAAACGGTAGTTACCCTTTAAGCCTGCCATCCTGTCCCAAGCCCACTCAGGCAGTGTTATTTAAATCAAACTACCGTTAATAGCAGGCTGTGCTTCTGCCAATGGCTGTGGAATAGGTCATTTGGCATGCGGATTGGAACATTTCCAAATAACTCTCTTGCACACTTATTGCTAGTGTGCAATTGGTTGAGCTACCGTGTAAGGTTGCCTTAAATCATAACATCACAATTTGCTCCTCCACATCAATGGATAAGTATTGTAGTGATTAATGGTTGCTTTATTTTTGGATAGCGTGCGCTTTAGCATCTATAGCTTAGCTTAAGCTTCCACAGCAAGTTGAAACCTACCTGGTTGAGAACTTGTTCTACTTGGTAGACCTCCTGCATGTTTCCATGGTCCACTAATTTCACCTGGTTCAGCAGCAGGTGGATGGCAGCTCGGGGGCACGTTAACGTATGACATGAAAGACAGGAACCACGAATCAACAGGTAGAGTTTCTGATAAGAGAGAGTAGTAAGAAGGAAGGAAAGAAAAGGATAAAAAGTATTTGTAATATTCATAAAAGCAAGTAGATTGGAATACATTTCAGAAAGTGATTTAAACGGAAATGCTGATTTATAAAGACCTTAACCGTTCAGGCAAGTCCATCATTACCAGTATTATACCCAGTAATATTAACTTGTAAACACGTGTACTGCATGGTTGTGTGGATCATGTGTGGACTTGCTTACATCAAAGAACAGAGGGTTGTATACAGGTAGAGGTAGCTCTACATGTCCCAGGTGTCCCGGACAGTTGTTGAAGTCCTGACAGCAGGTTGAACACACCTGGTAAAAACAATAACAGAGAGTTAACATGAACATTCTTTTAAGTACTTGCTGAAACTTAAGGCTCACAATCTTAAACTTTCCACAGAGAATAAAACCAGAGAGATACAACTACAAGTCAGGAAAAGACGGATATATGGCATTTCACAGATTTGTCATTGCTGTATTGTGTAACACACTGAATGAATGTGAGTAATGTGATTTCAGTGGAGATGTACCTCTTTGTTGTCTGCTGGTCCCAGAGCCAGATCGTACAGGCTGTTCGGAGCCACATTCCCAACAGCATCAAGGAACCTGAAGTTAGTGATAGTCTTCACACTCAGCTTCCTATAGGATTAGATAGGGAGAATGTATTTATACTGCTTGCTTGCTTGCTTCGACTGCAGTGAATAACTGGTAGCTTTATCAAATAGGTGTAACAGTTATTCAGTATTAAGCCAGTTTCGTGTCATCTTGATAGGTCCCTAAAGGGTCAATCCAGGGTTACCAACCAACCAAAGTAGGTCAGAATAAACAACAAAAATTTTGTTGTTTGACAGGTGTATAAACAAAAAAAGGGGGTAACGTTATTCTACTATATCCACAGTTGCTCCAAGTGAATCAAGTTCGGTGCACAAGAAAATAAATATGAAACCGCCTATATATTATGAACATTAACATAGCAACTCCTAGCTTAAATATATAAATATAAAGTGTGACTTGCGAGACGAGTACTGGAACATAATGTTACAGCATGAAGCCATGAGGAGGCATGTTGTTTTGAACTCGTGGTGGTTTTTTTTTTTAGCAATAAAGCCAAAAGCTAACAAGCTATCTCTCACCTTATCTCTTCTGCAGAATACATGCCAAACGACAAGCCCTCCAGCCGCCGCCATGGCACGTCTTTTCCAAACATTTTGGAAAATTATCCAGACTTTGAGTCGTTTATTGATATAAAATTCATGGCGTACGGTGCAACCACATGCGAAGCAAAGTTGCTCAGCTTCCACACGTGGGACCGTCAGACCAAACGCAAAATTGGAGGGGAGACGCAAATACAGAGGACTATGCTTTTTCACAAACTTAGTGTATATTATACCTTTAAAATAAGTGATTCAACATTTAATTCGTAGCTTGCTCGATGTTAAATGTGGACAAAGTGTAATACTGTTGCATAATACAAAGTGTTATTATTTTATCTCCCCTTTTCTCAGCCCACATGGTTTCTCCCTCCCAGAAGCCTCTAGTTTGTAACAACATGGCGGCGCCCGGTTGGCACGTAGGGCATTATATCCAAAGAAACAGCCGATTTTTGATAAATAATTTCGAGCAGTTATGGGGTCACAGGTAAGACAGCTCTGTTTTAAAATACAAAAGTATTACGTCGACTTTATTGTCATTTACTTCGTGTTGCTACATGAGTCTTAAAGCTGCAGCTAGCATCATTTGACAGGAGGTCATGTCTTCTGAAGCTTAGCTTAGACTTTTGACATCATAGACTGTTAACATACATACATGTTGTCATGATGTTATCTTGGCCACGTCCTCCTTCAACATGTTTCATCTTCTTAATGTGGGATATATGAATTAACACAGCCTGTCAGAGGACTGAAGTAGTCCGTTGCAAAGTGTACCTCCTTTTTAATGAATCACTTTTTTCCCCCAAGGAGTTTTGGTTGGACTCCAGCTCTTCGACAACAAGCTGCAGAAGCTAATGAAGGTAATTTAGAATAAGACTTTCAGTCATGACTGAAAACAGACAATATCAGTGTAAATTAATTTTTTGAACTGCCTTTTAAAATATAAGATGAGCCCAAGTGTAGTCATCCTCAGGGTGACTGCTTGAACTATACTTAAATGATAATAATATAAATACATGAATATTTTCTATATTGCTAAAAAAAAATCCAAGAATGAATTGATCAAACTAATAGCTGTTGCCTGTGTAATTGAATATATGGAGGATATAGTTTTTTTCCTTTGTTCATTGGTGTTAAAAAAAAAAACATAAGCCAAACTGTTGCACAGGGTAAAATGTTTATACATGAAGTTTAACAAATACACTAGTTTATTTTGAGTTGATCTAACATACATCGTCCTTCCGCCATAAATCTACTCACTAGAGCAATGCGCATTAATCCGCAGCTGAAATTAGTCTCTAACAAATGCACTATTTACTCCAATAAGTCTTAAGTAATGTTTGCTTAAAAATACAGTGTCTGACTCTTTTAGGAAATCTGACCCATTTTTAAAGATTTTCATCCAGCGAGAACAAATGGGCTTGAGGATGAGCAACAGACAGGGATTTGTTGACAATAAGAGCTGACTGATCCTTCAAATAATAATTGGATTTATTGTTGGCAAATGTCTAGATTTTAGAGAAATCCTGCCCCTCCCATTACCTACAAATCGCACCTTTTTCTTGATGTCGTTGCAGAATCTACAGGTACTATTGTGATCCCCAGGAAGAAAACATGGTATGTGTCCATATTACTGTTGCATAACGTCTTAAAGTTTCATACAGTGCAACACTGTGTAGCTTTTATAGTCTGAGAAACCTCATTTACATAGAGCTTATTTAAATAGACCACCCCGTTTTAAATCCAGTCACTCAAGTATTTAAGTTTGCATAAATGTCTTTAAACAAGACTCTTAATTAATGTTCCGTCTTACTGAACAGGAGCAAGGAGGCAGTGCTGGAGGCTCTGGCTTCGACTGTCAGCAGGGTGAGAGCTCCTTCACATCTTTCTCATGGTCTGTCTGTGTGGAGTGTTCTGTCTGTCTCTCCGTGTGTTACTCTTTTTTTTCTTCTTCTTTTTTCTCCTTCCAGGATCCGACAGCATATTCCTACCATTTCCAGGATGATCCTTACCTCTCTCCCAGGACCTCTTCTGAGTTTGTACGTCATAAATATGCTAAACTTCAAACTGACATAACTTTACTCAGCTAGCTTATTTTAGTTTTTTATTTCTATTCTAAAATTGGTCATCTGCCATTTTATATTGATCTATAAAGGGACCAATGTTACTTTGTAATAATGGTTTGAAAGGTTTTGTTTTCGATTTAGTTTCAGTCATTTTTTGAATGGCAGTTCATTTTGATCAGGTATTATGTGAATGTGGTACAGATGTTGTGTCTCTTAAAAATGTTAAAGAACTTGGGAGTCACTTCAAAATCCTCTGCAGAATTAAATAGTATTATTTTTTTTACATTGTATACACAGTTTTACAAAATGATAAAAACTAGAATAAGACTTTTTCATGGTTGCTATTTTGACATAGCAGGAATGTACAGGTGTAATTAATGAAGTTCCAGGGCCCTGCCGTTAGTGTTATTAGTTCACCTGTGATGTCAAGAAAAAGGTCTATTCTTTTACATATATTTCCAGTTTATCCATCATCCAGTTTGTCCAAGTAGCCAAATTGATTTTGGTTACATTTCATGTAGTAGTATTTCAGTTTATATCGTTGTTTTAACACCCTCTTAATACCCCATTGAGAACACATTAAGATGTAGTCAAACCCAACGTCACTAACAATTACATAAAGCAGTACCGATGCAGACACAATGAATCTGTACTTACTGTTCAGATTGCAGTTGTATCCATAATCAAAGTAAGAGGGCACAGTTGCTGTAATATACGGTTGAGACATGTTCACTGTCAGATTTTGTTTTTTGTAACTGATCATTCATCGTCTTCCCTCTCTCTGCAGAAGCTGTACTCTCTCTCTCAGGAGTCTGGCAGATCAGCAGCCAGATTCTTTGTCAACAGCAATCCCAAGTTCTTCACCAAAGACTTTGCTGAACCACATATACCAGTAAGAAACACACATACACTGAGTGAATACATAGAGGGGGGCAGGAGAATGTATAGTCACACGTATGTAATAAGGGGGGATTCCAAATCAAAACAGCTTAAACAGTTTAATCCAGGAAAGTTTCGGCAGTTAAACTGAAGCTTTTACTCTAGTAGCAAACATCTTGTCGGGTTTCACTTCAATATTTAAAACATTGCTGATGCAATCTTTTATTTTTTTGTGTGTGTGTGTGTGTGTGTGTAGTGTCTGATGCCAGAGACTGTGTCACTGCTCCTTGAAGAGGTGAGTGAGGAGGCACTGAAGGAACGAATCAACTTGAGGAAAGTGACAGCTGCTGTTGACATGTATGATCAACTACTGCAAGCTGGTGAGAACACACACACACACACACATTCATATTCTCTATTTTAGGAATGTGGCTACATCAACTACTTTAATTCTTCTAGGCACAGCAGTCTCTATGGAAACGACCCATGAATTGTTAGACCTGATCTGTCTGTACTGTGACAGAGACCCTGTCCAGGAGGGAGAACCACAGCCAGAGGACATGGTGAGTCATCCCTGATCGAACCCTCAGGGTGATGGTCAGAGACAGGTAAAGAGTGACACAATAAGTGCTGCAACCAATTATTTAATTATCAATTATCTGCCAGTTATTTTCTCGTTTCATTGTTTTGCCTATAAAATGATCAGGTTGCACAACTTAAACAACTTTTGAACGTACACACGTTCCACCCAAACAAGTTCCTTCCCGGGGCTATTTTGCAGCGGCACCAGGGGTCCGTCCGGCGCTTGGCACCGCCCATGACAATTGGGATTGGTTTAAAGAAATGCCAATAAACCAGAGCACGTTGTTCTCCCATCCCGGAATGCTGTGTGGACTAGTCAGACCCTCCTCCTCAGCGCTGAGGAGGAAGGTCTGGCAAGGGGAGACTGTAAAAATACTAACTGCGATCAATCTACTAATTGATAAACTCAAAGTTGGGTTTTTGCTGCAGCAAGTAAAATAATACATCGGCCACATCCAGCCGGAGGCTTTAGACATTTAAATACTGCAGTATATATATGTATGCTTACTTTTGTATGTCTTTGTGTGTTTTCAGGAAGAGTCAGGAGAGGAGGTGAAGAAAAGGAAAGGGAGGTTCCGTCGGGCTTCAGACTTCCTGAGGTTCACCTGGAGAGAAAACAACAACGCAGAGAGAATCTTTAACCTGCTGCCGGAGAGAGACACAAGGTGTTACTCTGCTCTGATCAGAGGCATGGTGAAGGTATGAACACATTCATTCAGTAATGATGTCGATACTACTGGACTCTCCATGTTTGTTTAGAAGGTGCAGCGGAACCACTGGTTGGTTATTGTATTGTGTAGGGATTGTCGTGGCAGTAAAATGGTAAATTTGGTGCATATGCTGTAGATTAAGTGCATATGTTTGTCTGTCTCTCCGCAGCATGGAGCCTATGCAAAGGCCTTCAGCATGTACACAGACATGCTTAACAACAGAATGACCGGTGAGTTTTAAGTGCCAATTAATTGTAGTATACACACACCACTTTAAAGGTAATATTTACTGGAAAGAAATTGTAGGTTCAATTGATGTATTTGACATGTGTGTTTCATAGTTGTCTTTGGCTTTAAAACTCTGGTTAATACAAAGTACAGTATGCAAGTCATTTGAATCAACTCCAAATACATTCCACAATGCTTTCAATTTCAGTGATTGAAAAACTTTATTTTTATTTCAAGAAATTTGTGTTGTGATCCTTTTTTATTTGCATTTAACAGTGAAATTGATATTTTGTTGAGAATGTCATGTAGTGTAGTGTCACCTAAATATATGCATATTACCATAGACATTATGTGCCTTCACTATTAGTTTATTGTGTTCGTTTGATCTTCCCACAACTTACTTATAATATAAGTATGTTTAATTGAAAATACAGCATGTTGGTTTTGGCCTTGTGTATTGCTGCCAGTTTATGCGTTATTCTTGAAAGTACCATTAGATGGTGGTGCCAAAGAATTAAAGCATTAAATTCCACCCTCTTAAAATCTGCAGATAACACATTAATCTTGACTATTATTGGCTTGTTAGCATCTTTTTCATTCCCTGTTGAAGTTCCTACGTACTGGAACTAAATGACTAATAACGAGTTGTTCTGATACGTATACCAGTATCAGAAATGCCTCCGATACTAGTTAACATGCTGTTATTGGTATCAGCGAGTAGGCAAGTCTATGCACGGATCCCATACTGCGTAATTTAGCCCCGAAAAAAAAAAATCTACTTTAAAGTAATTATGTTCTTTCTCCATTATGACTGACTTTCATAATAAAGTATTATGGCATTCATAGTCTGTATGTATTTGTTCATGTTTTACAAAGGGTTTAACCTGAGCTAAGCCATACAACACTGATAGCAATTGTATCACATTCATACAGGGCCAGTATACAGTATACATCTGTTAAAAAACAATATTAGGGGTGGAAATCACCAGAGGCCTCACGATACGATATCATCACGATACTTATGTCACGATACAATATTATTGCGATTTTAAACATATTGCAATATTCTACTTCAAATTTTTCCCAATTTTAAATTATGTCCCCAAAAGGAAAATTTGTCAACATCTGTTTTATCTAAAAAGATAAAGTTCTCTGTTTGTTCATCTCACTTCAATTTATTTATATATATTCAAGACTCAATACTTTATTGCCATATAACTCAGTGCAAGTTGCTAGGGATTTGCTTCAGTATGCTCATGACAGGACATCAACAAGATACAGATAAGATACAACCAAAACATAGAGCAAATATATACACATATGGTATCCCACACGGGATCACACTTGAGACAGTGAGCAGATGAAAAAAATAAATAAATATATATATATATATATATATATATATATATATATATATATATATATATATATATATATATATATATATATATATTAATATATATATATTAATATATATATATTAATATATATATATATATATATATATATATATATTAATAAATATATATAAAATGCACTGGTATCGGATCGGTACTCTGTATCAGTATATATATTGGAACATCTGTACTAATAAGCCGACCTTGTGTTTCCAGCTGACGTGCACATCTTCAACGCTCTGATGTCAGCAGCTCCAGATGTCCGAGATAAATACAACGAGAGATGGGAGCTCATCACTGTAAGTTTCTCTCTGTTCCAGAGCTTTGGTACAGATCTTAAGGATTCACCAGGATTCCTCGTAAAATAATCTTTTAGTGTCATTAAAAATGCAATTTCCTTTGCTCTACACTGTTTATTTAAATTGTCATGTTCTAAAATAAGTAAATTAGGTTTATTTTTCAGATTAATAGTATATGTTTTTGGAGCCCAAAATATTAGATAAATAAAAAATATGTTGTGAAATAAATGAATGAATAAGTAATGTTGAATACATAAATAAATTGAGTTTGAAATATATTAAACCCTAACCTTATTATTTGAAATATAATATAATATTATTCTATTTATTTATTTTAAAATAGGGAAATTGTAAATTAAAATGTTGATAATGAAATAATAATAAACCAACCAATAACACCCTGTTATGGAAGTGAGAGTGATGAAAACATTTCTAAATAGTCGGTTAATAATAATTTCTTAAATTATTTCAATTCAATTTTATTTATAGTGTCAAATCCCAACAGACGTTACCTTGGGACACAGGTACAATAGGTCTAGAACACAATCTATAATTTACAGAGACACAACAATAATTTCACAAATGATCGAAGCCTTTAACATTATTATTATTATTATTATTATGTATTGTACACAGTTTATTCATGTGATTATTTATTTGATAATTACATATTCATTTAATATTGAATACTTTGGGGCTCCATATATGTTGCCAAATGAGACAGACTTTAGTGTGAAATTTTAAATTCCTATAGTCATATATATGTTGTAAAAGACATTAGGACATAAGACAGTTGTCTGACAGTATTACAAAATTACGTTGGTACTTCCTGAGTATTGAAAAAACACAACAACAATCACAACAAACACTAAACATGTAAAAAAAAATGTTTTTAAAAAGGCAATTGAATAAGAGCAAGAAGTGCAATGCATTGACATTAATACAAATGTGGAAAGATAGCGTTTTCCTCTATTGTGAGATTGTTTAAACCTCCAGATGTGTGTCTCTCGGTCTGCAGGAGCTGTTGAACCAGATGAGTCAACAGAAAGTTCAGCCCAACCTGCTCACCTTCAACAGTGTTCTCAAAGCGCTGAGGCGCTGTGGCTCTCTGGCAAAAACACAAGCTCTACACACTCTGAATGAGATGAAGGCTGTGGGAATAGGTTACTACACACACACACACACACACACACACACACACACACACACACACACACACACACACACACACACACACACACACACACACACACACACACACACACACACACACACACACGGGTACAGTAGTAAAATCAAGATCAGTGTATCAGCGTGGTTTGATGGAGGATAACAATCTTTTGTTGAAGTAACTTTCAGTTTGTGTTGATTCCAGCGGCCACTTTGGACAAAAGCGGTAGTGTTTTTACCACAACTGCTGTCGTAAAGGTCTTTTCTTTACGGTGCTGTATTGCCCTCTGTAGATTACTGAGTTAGCGTTACCGGGAGGTCATACTATACTGTAGTTGCGATGAATGTTTTGCTCAGACAGAAAATCATTCATTTACAATAAGAAAATACGTTACAGATGCATTGTTGCATTTCAAGTGTTGCATACGGTGACTTAGCCTAGTTTGGATGTCTCATGAGCTAAACCGGGTCACTGTCACTGGGTCACGAGGTTGTAGTAGCAATGAACGTAACAATAACTTAGATTTATATAGCGCATTTCATAAAACCCAAGGATGGGTTAGGGTTAGGGTTTCAGACACATTTGAAAGTTACATTAAGTTACTTAAAAAATCAACTTTGTGTCTGCATGTGTGTGTGTTCAGCTCCCAGCCTGGCCTCCTACGACCACATCCTGGCAGTCTTTTCCAAAGCAGGTAAACGGAGTGTGATGTTACGTTACATTTGAACATTACCCGTACAGTCTTTGGTGCCGTCTGTATGCTGAATTGTATTAGGTGGTTTTGTTTCCTCTCCAGCCTCCTCTGGCCAGGGCAGCACTGACATTTTACAGGAAGTGATGTCAGAGCTGGCAGGGACCAGCTTCACCTGCCAGGACCCCAATGACGGTATGTTGCTGTGGATTTGTGTGAGTTCATGATCCACATTTGGGAAATAAATCTTTGTAGTTTTGTTTAAAATGCATGAACAATTCTAATAACAGCAGACAGCTTTATCCATTTGCATGTGGCTTTTAATACATATTTTGTATTCTTTTTTTCTTTCCAGTTCTATTCTTCTCGAGCGCAATGAGAATAGTAAGTCTTTTTTATTACTTGTTTTGTTTAAATATTTATCACAAATGAATTTCTCCAAAGTGCTTTTATTAGAATTATGACAGTTTTAAGTTAAGACTTTATTTCAGCTCTTGTTTTTTCAAAAAGCACTTATGTTTCTTTGACTGGTTTTGGATTTATACAAGGGTTAAAATAGCTGTTGAAATATGAATCACACCTACTACTAAATATCCAAGTCAATCAATCCTGCCTTCCTTTTTTAATTCCACATATCTATAAACTATAATATACTGGCTTGGATAGCTTTTAGCTATTCTTAGATAACAGTCCAGCCCAAAAATGGGGTTGCAGTAGCTCAGTCCGTAGGGAGTTGGGTTGGGAACCGGAGGGTCGCTGGTTCAAGTCCCCATACCGACGAACGTACGGAGTGTGGATTGGCAGCTGGAGAGATGCCAGTTCACCTCCTGGGCACTGCCAAGGTGCTCTTGAGCAAGGCACCATATGTCCATTTGTGCATGAATAGCTTCTGAGCATGTGTGTGTATTTCAGGCCTGTGTGTAGTGGTTTCTAACAGAGTGTAAATTGTAATTTCCCCACTGGGGAACAATAAAAAGTATAAATTAAATCAAAAATACACATTTTGACACTTACCTGTAGTGCTATTAATAGACTGTTTTTGTGTGAGTTGCCCAGTGTTGGAGATATCTGCTGTAGAGATGTCTGCCTTCTCTCTGTTATAATAGAACTATGGACGAGAGGCTCGTGCTCGTAGCAGCGTGACATGTAAACATTAATGGCGTCCTCCTCAGCTGAGCTGTACTGTTAGCTAGCTCAGGTGAGCTAGCAGTATCGGTTAGCTATGAACTAATCTCAACAAGCTAGCAATGTTACACCTTGTGGAAGACATCCATTAGCTTCCGCTTCCTTTTGCGCAGTGATACGGTTGGGAGGTGTAGTTAGGTAGAAAATAGTTCCTACATGAACCTACTCACAACCAGGTCTTTGGATTATCTTGAGTAACCGGATCATGATTGGGTCATTACTGATGAGTCCTTTTTTTTTGGTGCTTTGAGCCCCACAAGCCAAGTGCCATCATATTCATATTCCATTATAAAGAGAGAAGAGAGAGAGAGAAGGCAGACAGCTCTACGGCCGATATCTCCAACACTGGGCAACTCGCACCAAAACTAAAATATAAATAGATAAATAGCACTACAGGTTTTTTTGATTGAGGCGGCTGGGGCTCAGGAGGTAGAGTAGGTCGTCCTTTACCCACAAGGTTGCTGGTTCGATCCCCAGCTCCTCCTGTCCGCATGTCGAAGTGTCCTTGAGCAAGACACTGAACCCCAAGTTGCTCCCGATGGCGGGCCAGCACCTTGCAAGGCGGTGTGTGTGAATGAGAGGCAAGTTGTAAAGCGCGTCCGATAAGGTAGAAAGGCACTATATAAATGCAGACCATTTACCATTTTTGGATGAACTGTCGCCTTTAAATTTGTCCTGAAACATGCAGATAACCTGATCCTGTGTCACCCCATTTATTGTTAATTTGGAGCAGGTACCCATCTGTTTGTCCACCTAACCTGTTTTTTTTTTTTCTCTGCCTGTTTTTGTCATAACAGTGCCTGGATAATAAAGATTTGGAACTGGGTTATAAGGTCCACAGTCTAGTAGAACAGGGGGAGAACTGGAGGCTTCTGGGAGATTCCTACCAACAGAGTATTTACTAGTAAGTAAAAATCTTCCATCAACCTAAAACGCATCTCCTGTACCTCGTATATATCTATCTGGCCTCAGGGTGGCAGGAAACGGCAAGGAGGATGTGGGAGATTTTGGTCAATTAATAAACCAATTCATACGTTATACAACATACTGTATATATACAGCCTTACCGCAGCCTGAAACCTGAAATCTAGTGATTAGATCCAATTATGTATATGAATTTCCACGTTTGTCCTACGTAAGTGGACCTCTCCTCTCTCCTCCCCAGTGGTCGCTTCTTCAACCTGCTATGTATGATGGAGCACATTGACGTGGTGTTGAAGTGGTACAGACGGCTCATTCCCTCGGTTAGTACATCTCTGCATCTCTCTTTCTGTTCAACTCTGCTACTCCAGACAGCATCATGTCTTATATAACCCTTCAATAACACCTTTTAAGATATTATAAGCTGCAGCTGGTACTTCACTGTGTCACTAGTGCCCTTCTTTTCTAAAATCCATAACTCCATCCATCCATCCATCCATCGTCGTCCGCTTATCCGTGGTCGGGTCGCGGGGGGAGCAGCTCCAGCAAGGGACCCCAAACTTCCCTTTCCCGAGCCACATTAACCAGCTCTGACTGGGGGATCCCGAGGCGTTCCCAGGCCAGGTTGGAGATGTAATCCCTCCACCTAGTCCTGGGTCTTCCCCGAGGCCTCCTCCCAGCTGGACGTGCCTGGAACACCTCCCTAGGGAGGCGCCCAGGGGGCATCCTTACCAGATGCCCGAACCACCTCAACTGGCTCCTTTCGACGTGAAGGAGCAGCGGCTCTACTCCGAGCTCCTCACGGATGACTGAGCTTCTCACCCTATCTCTAAGGGAGACGCCAGCCACCCTCCTGAGGAAACCCATTTCGGCCGCTTGTACCCTGGATCTCGTTCTTTCGGTCATGACCCAACCTTCATGACCATAGGTGAGGGTAGGAACGAAAACTGACCGGTAGATCGAGAGCTTTGCCTTCCGGCTCAGCTCTCTTTTCGTCACAACGGTGCGATAAACTGAATGTAATACCGCCCACGCTGCGCCGATTCTCCGACCAATCTCCCGCTCCATTGTCCCCTCACTCGCGAACAAGACCCCAAGGTACTTAAACTCCTTCACTTGGGGTAAGGACTCATTCCCTACCTGGAGAAGGCACTCCATCGGTTTCCTGCTGAGAACCATGGCCTCAGATTTAGAGGTGCTGATCCTCATCCCAGCCGCTTCACACTCGGCTGCAAAACGATCCAGTGAGTGCTGAAGGTCACAGGCCGATGATGCCATCAGGACCACATCATCTGCAAAGAGCAGCGATGAGATCCCGAGCCCACCGAACTGCAACCCCTCCCTACCACGACTACGCCTCGATATCCTGTCCATAAATACTACGAACAGGATTGGTGACAAAGCGCAGCCCTGGCGGAGGCCAACCCTCACCTGAAACGTGTCCGACTTACTGCCGAGAACCCGGACACAGCTCTCGCTTTGGTCATACAGAGATTGGATGGCCCTGAGAAGGGACCCCCTTACCCCATACTCCCGCAGCACCTCCCACAAAGTCTCCCGGGGGACCCGGTCATATGCCTTCTCCAGATCCACAAAACACATGTAGACTTGATGGGCATACTCCCAGGCTCCCTCCAGGATCCTTGCTAGAGTAAAGAGCTGATCCGTTGTTCCACGACCAGGACGGAATCCGCATTGTTCCTCTTCCACCTGAGGTTCGACTATCGGCCGAACCCTCCTTTCCAGCACCTTGGAGTAGACTTTACCAGGGAGGCTGAGAAGTGTGATACCCCTGTAATTGGTACACACCCTCTGGTCCCCCTTTTTGAAGAGGGGAACCACCACCCCGGTCTGCCACTCCTTTGGCACTGTCCCAGACTTCCACGCAATGTTGAGTAGGCGTGTCAACCAAGACAGCCCCTCCACACCCAGAGCTTTCAACATTTCTGGACGGATCTCATCAATCCCTGGGGCTTTGCCACTGTGGAGTTGTTTGACTACCTCAGTGACCTCCACCAGGGAAATTGACGACAATCCCCCATCATCCTCCAGCTCTGCCTCTAACAAAGAGCGCGCATCAGCTGGATTTAGGAGTTCCTCAAAGTGCTCCTTCCACCGCCCTATTACCTCCTCAGTTGAGGTCAACAACGTCCCATCCTTACTGTACACAGCTTGGATGGTTCCCCGCTTCCCCCTTCTGAGGTGGCGGACGGTTTTCCAGAAGCGCCTTGGTGCCGACCGAAAGTCCTTCTCCATGTCTTCTCCGAACTTCTCCCACACCCGCTGCTTTGCCTCTTTCACGGCAGAGGCTGCAGTCCTTCGGGCCCGTCGGTACCTTGCAACTGCCTCCGGAGTCCTCTGGGATAACATATCCCGGAAAGACTCCTTCTTCAGTCGGACGGCTTCCCTGACCACCGGTGTCCACCACGGTGTTCGAGGGTTACCGCCCCTTGAGGCACCTAAGACCACAGCTCCCTGCCGCAGCTTCAGCAATGGAAACTTTGAACATTGTCCACTCAGGTTCAATGCCCCCAGCCTCCACAGGGATGCACGAAAAGCTCCGCCGGAGGTGTGAGTTGAAGGTCTGTCGGACAGGAGCTTCCTCCAGACGTTCCCAATTTACCCGCACCACCCGTTTGGGCTTACCAGGTCTGTCCAGAGTCTTCCCCCACCCCCTGACCCAACTCACCACCAGATGGTGATCAGTTGACAGCTCCGCCCCTCTCTTTACCCGAGTGTCCAAAACATACGGCCTCAAATCAGATGAAACGATTATAAAATCGATCATTGACCTTCGGCCTAGGGTGCTCTGGTACCAAGTACACTTATGAGCATCCCTATGTTCGAACATGGTGTTTGTTATAGACAATCCATGACTAGCACAGAAGTCCAATAACAGACAACCACTCTGGTTTAGATCAGGGAGGCCGTTCCTCCCAATCACGCCTCTCCATGTATCTCCGTCATTGCCCACATGTGCGTTGAAGTCCCCCAGCAGAACTATGGAGTCCCCCTCCGGAGCCCCATACAGGACTCCATTCAAGGTCTCCAAGAAGGCCGAATACTCTGAACTCTTGTTTGGTGCATATGCACAAACAACAGTCAGAGTTTTCCCCCCAACAACCCGCAGGCGTAGGGAGGCGACCCTCTCGTCCACCGGGGTAAACTCCAACGTTGCGGCGCTCAGCCGGGGACTTGTGAGTATCCCCACACCCGCCTGGCGCCTCACACCCTGGGCAACTCCGGAGAAGAAAAGAGTCCAACCCCTCTCCAGGAGTACGGTTCCAGAACCGAGACTATGCGTAGAGGTAAGCCCCACCAGATCCAACTGGTAGCGCTCCACCTCACGCACAAGTTCCGGCTCCTTCCCCCACAGCGAGGTGACATTCCATGTCCCCAGAGCCAGCCTCTGCTGCCCGGGTCTGGTCCGTCGAGGCCCCTGACCTTCACCGCCACCCGTGTGGCAGCGCACCCGACCCCAGCGGTTCCTCCCACAGGTGGTGGGCCCATGGGCTGGAGAGATAGGTGCCACGTAGCTTTTTCGGGCTGTGCCCGGCCGGGCTCCGTGGCAAACCCGGCCACCAGACGCTCGCTGACGAGCCCTCCCTCTGGGCCTGGCTCCAGACGGGGGCCCCGGGCTTCCTCCGGGCAGGGTCTCTCTATCCCTTCCTCGTTTATTCATAGGGTCTTTTGAACCATTCTTCGTCTGGCCCCTCACCTGAGACCACTTTGCCATGGGAGACCCTACCAGGAGCACAAAGCTCCAGACAACACAGCCCTCAGGTTCATAGGGACACCCAAACCTCTCCACCACGATAAGGTGATGGTTCCCGGAGAGGAAATCCATAACTCATGTATGCGTAATGAATATGTAACTCAGGATTCAACACGATTTATAATTTTAGCTTCACGATACAATTTTGTCACGTTTTCTTTAACGGAACGAGCTGCAGACAAATGACGGAAACTATTCCTTTATTTATATAAACTGCAAAACAAGAGATGTCCTCTTACCAAAAGTTCAACTAACATTGTATTTTCATCTTAAATAACTAAATGTAATAAAAGGTTAGTAATTAGATTTTTGACACAAATGTGACATCAAAATAGCTAAATAAATGGAAAGAAATCTCTCAATTAAATAAACCAAGAAGACATAGTGACGTCTGAAGTCCCACAAGTGAAATCTAAAGTAGATTATGCCCTCGGCCGTTTTATCCCATTCATTTTTCATCCCATCTGGTTGCAATCTTTACACATTTATATTGATTTTGACCGATTCACGATGTATTGTTACATCCCTAATAACAAAGATTAATCTAAGACAGTTATGTGTGCAGTTTAACCACAGGTTGGCCCTGATTTAATTCTTGGGGCCCTATTTTAACGATCTGAAACGCAAGTATCAAACGCAAAACGCAAGTAGCTTTGTGGGCGGATCTCGGGTGCTGAAATGGGTTGGTCTGAAGTAGCTAGGTGTGGTTTGGGCATAACGTGCAATAAACCAATCAGAGCGTCTATTTCTTTGCAAAAATGGGAACTGCTGCATCCGTGTAGATGAGAGAAGCAATGTATATGCGCGTTGTGCACACGCTACATTATGGCCAAGCATGCGCCCCTAAAATAGCATCTGAATAACGCGCCACTGACTGACACATAGATTTCTCTAAGTTGTCTTGCAAAAAGGTGGGATAGTCTTGATCTAGCATGTTTGAATTTTCGCCTCAATAATCTCCTCAGAAGAAAGTGAGATGGCTAATGAATGATCTAACTTATTATTACCCTTGCTTTATGGGAATTAACTTTTGATTATGTTGTGTGTTCCCAGTTGTACTACCCAAACCCTCAGGGACTGAGGGACCTGCTGCAGGCTCTGGACACAGACAGTCGCCTGGACTTGCTGCCCACTATATGGAAGGGTTAGTTTAAGATAATGTTCTAATATCACTCAGTACACGTCTCGAAAATCTGACCCCCAGTTTGACAAAGGTTGGTTTACATTTGATTTACTTTTACATTTCACTCCAAAGAGCATTTTAAGCGACATCTATGCTA
>CM042435.1:8551973-8606973 GCA_023631565.1 Gymnocephalus cernua | reverse complement strand
AAACGACAAAATACTTTATCAGATGAGCCTTTCGTTTATACGGCGACGGCGTTTTTGGGGTTTAAAAACGCAAAAAAGTGAAACCACCCTCCAGAATGGAAATCTTAAAAAAATCTCCCCCGTCGCGTTCCCGTCTAAAGGGAAAAAACGGAAAAAGTTTGCTCCGATCTGCTCACGGTGGCACCCCATATTTTGTTACATAAATCAAAATATAGAGTGATTATTCGCCCATGGCCACTCCGCCGTTGGGTATCCACAGCCTCCCTATACTTGGTCCGGATGGCTTTCAGCTTTGATGATATCTGACTTCCAGACAAAATTGTCAGCTTTTGTTGTTCGCTTCGCCGTGTTTTGGTTTCGTGCTACTAGGGAGACGAGAGAGGAGGAGGAGAGGGAGAGAAGTAGAAGGAAGGTTCTACGCAGGCGCAGACTTGGTGGTGTTGTGTGGCAGTGCTTCACACTACCACACTAGCCACCTGGTGTGCATACTACATCGAATTTCACACACTTTTGCGTCACCATATGCACACAGATTTCCCCCCAAAACGCTTGTCTAAGCACAGAATAAAAAGTGAGAACGCAACGCCACTTTTGCGTTTTCTCTTCAGATGGTTTCTGTCCAAACAGCCTAAGAAGAGTAATCTTTCTGTTAAAACTGTAAGGACGTTTTCATCCACAGTAGCTCCACATACCGGTAGTACCCTGTCCAGAAGAGAAGCATCTTAGAATAGTGAATTAGATGTTTAGATTTTAGTTTAGTTACAGTACTGGGAAACTACAGTGGAAAAGGATTGTTTAGCGTTTGAACTGAATATGAAATTGTGTATTTATTTTTATGAATGCCTTTTTAGACACTTGTTTTTCTGTCCCTTCTAGAGCCGTATTATCTGAACTGGAGTCTACGGAAGAGCCCTCTGAATGAAGGAGGCAATAGTGGGCACTCTGACACCGATCCATTAATACAAACATTTCACATATTGTGTGTAGTGTACTTGTTTCGTTATCTGTGTAATAAAAATCTGTCACATAAATAAAATCTAAACCTCTTAAAATGCTTTCTTTGGTGTGTCAGCTAGAGGCCGCTATTTCTCCGTAGTAGTAGTCAATTTACAGGTTATGCAACAATAGGCCTCATGCAACAACATTCTCTTAATACGTTCTTAACAATCCAAAACTGCTCTTACCCAAAGTGTGCTGAATGATGAATCCCACTTGATCATAATTGTTTATTAGGTAACGCCCGCTAAACACTATATACTACAGGTGTTGTGTGCAAATAGTCTGGCACATGCCCAAGAATTAGAGAGATGCCCCCCAAAAAAAGTGGAAGAACACCAGCAGTCGTGAAATCAACGTGCGGGTAAATTAAAAAAACAATGGTGCCCAGAAATTGATGGGTACTAGCAAAATAAGAGCAAATCGTGGATATGAACATACATTTGAGGATATTTGTTCGTATATCGCTTCCTGCATGTGTCATATTTTACACTTTCTTTCCCACTTTTTATGCATTAGATTATTTTCAGCTATGCAAAACACGATTGTGAAATTCCCTATCATGACCATAGATGAGGGATTTGTATTTTCTGCAGAATCCATGACCATAAAAAAATGTGGCTTGGAGGCAAAGACTCAAATTTCTCTTGGTGATAACCATAGACAGTTAAAGAAATGGACAAAGTAACGCCGTTGACCAGTGAAGTCTATTAGAAGCACTTTTCCAGTGATAGCTGAGCGTTACTGCGCAGCTGCAAACTGAGCTTGCAGAGGTAGATGTGACATGAGCAACATGTCTGAACGTTGTAAGTCTTCTGGTAGCTGTGCCAAGAGAAATCTCAATCATTCTGAATCTAGCAGAGATGGAGAGCGTAGGTATATGTAAGGTGATAACATAGGTACAGGCTAATTATTGCTAACAAAATGCTAGTTAACATTAGCAATTAAACTTAAACAGCTAATGTAAGTCGAAACTACCTGCGAGCTTCTCCTGTACTATACGGTAATTCCTCTACTATGCGACAGTAAGTCGCTTGGTTATGACACAATCGTTAGCCTATTTTTATAAAAACGTCTGCTACGGAGCCATAACGTGAGATACAAAGTAATGGAGCCTTTTATACATTGTTGTGTTTCTTTAGAAATAAACAATGGACAAATAAAGTCTTTAAACGTTTCAGATGTAAAGTTATTGGCTGTCAAAATGACTTCAAAATGAATGGTAGTCAATGGAATGCTAACGGGAGGGTGAGTGCTTGGTAGCATCAAAATGGCGCCATAGCGGCTTCACTCTGTGGAGGCAGGCTTGCCCCCTTGGTGATAACTGACGAACTTCCTCAAATCACTGATGAGCTACTTCCTCAAAGTGCTGTGTGAGATTTAAGGGGTCTGGATTTTCTGTTCAGACATTTCAGTGTCCCATTTTATTCATATAGACCTCCAAGAGGTTCAGAAGAAACATACAGATAAACAATCTGTAGTGTTGGCAATCTGTGTTATATTGGGATGTTAAGTTTGTCTGTGTGGGTACATCACATTTAGTGTGAGTGTGTGTGTGTGTGTGTGTGTGTGTGTGTGTGTGTGTGTGTGTGTGTGTGTGTGTGTGTGTGTGTGTGTGTGTGTGTGTGTGTGTACATCCAGGTATGTATTGTGTGTGTTTTTGAAGACTTGAGGATTTTATGGACAGCATGTCTAGACAAGACAGGTGCCAGAAGAGTGTGTGTTTGTGTGTGTCACAACTTAATTACAACATCACTCCAGCCTTTAAAAGCTGAACCACCACTTGCTTTATAATACAATTTAGGTAAAAGTTTAATTACATACATAATAAAGCATAGTTAATTGTGTTCATTGTGTTAAAGCATTGATAGTATAAATGCATACAAGGGAAACATTGGTATCAAGTCTGTGGATGTGCGTGCAAGCCTCAACAGGTGTGTGCCTCAATGATGTACATGGTTTGTTCTTAGACCAATCATCAGCCGAGTTGCCTGTTGACCATATAAGGACTAATGTGGGCTGAAGTGAGAGATGGGGGGGGGGGTGTTGGATGGGTGTGGTCTGGGGAATTGTTCTCCAGAGGACCTGCCTAAAGCCACACACACTCTCTGACACAAATATACTCCCCGTTACACACTGATAAACACACCAGTGTTGCAACCTTTCAAAATGCCACTATTTTCTTTTTTCACCTGCCCAACATCGAGGGAAAACACACACACACACACGCACACACACACACACACACACACATTTTGAGAGTTGTCAGACTGCAAAAACAGTTTAGGAGGAAATATCCTAAAATATTTCTATTAATCCTACTTTTTTTTTTCCTGGACCACAATTGCAAGTTTCTCATATAAATGTGAGATTTGGGTGATGGTATACAGTTGTTTCTTCTCTGATAGGTACTGTAGGTAGAGATAATAAGGATTAAAAATGCCCGGAATGGACAGCCTGGAAGTCCTGGAATAATGGGAGAAGTGTAAAGCCAACAACAATGGGGAGTTTGATTCGCTTGGATGAAAGGCAAACACATCACAAAATAGTTTATGTTCTGCAAGCTTGCAAAAAACAACTCTGGAAGTGGCTGGTCACAAGCATTCCTTTCTCCCACTCCTTTATGCAACATGAATGTACTGTATTAGAGTGGAGGTCATAGGTCAAACCTGTTCACAAACACAGGATGTCATGGAATATCCCCTAATGCTTTTAATACCTCTCCCATGTGTTGCTTTTTAACATTTCTTATGTAACATTAAAATAAACTCCAGTTTGCTGGGTTTTTACATAAAAAGTGCTTGTTTTCTTCTCTTTGAAGTTACTTCCTGAGAGAAGAGGATAAACAAGTGCTAATGGAAGTGGTGGGAAAAAACTAAAAAGGACAGCAGCTGCATGGGGTGGGTCACCAGTGTGCAGAAGGTTTTCTCACTAATGTTTTTTTCCCCACTGGAAGGCACCCTGGAGGCAAATTCTTTTTTTGTAGGGTGGTACCCTAACCATAACCAATCCCACTCCTATTGCCTAAACCTAACCCTCCTCTTGCCTAAACCTAACCAACCCAACCAGAGCAGGCAACGAGTACTAGCCATTCAGGGATGAGTTCCCTAATGAATATTCATGAGTCTTCACCCTGGAGGGTGAATATACGGCTAGAGCACCAAATATGGATTAATATGTGACTGAAAATAGTCCCCAACAAATGCATTGTTTACTACAGTTAGAGTAGTCTCGCTTTGCCAGGATGGGTCTGGCTAGTCCACACAGCATTCCGGGATGGGAGAAAAACGTGCTCTGGTTTATTGGCATTTCTTTAAACCAATCACAATTGTCTTGGGCGGTGCCAAGCGCCGGACTGAGCCACGGATCCACTGCAAAATAGTCATGGGACGGAACTTGTTTTGGTGGAACGTGTGTACGTTCAAAAGTTGTTTTAGTCGTGCAACAGAAAACTCAGATTGGACAGATAGTCTAGCTAGCTGTCTGGATTTACCCTGCAGAGATCTGAGGAGCAGTTAACCATAGTCCTCAGAAATCCACCAGAGTTTAAAATTACTACACAAAGAAACGGACATTCGGACGAAAAGAGGGACATCCGGCAGAATTCCCGGAGCAATGGAAGTCGTGGCTATAGACTACAGTTAGACTCTAACTGTTAGAGTAACTTTCACTAAAAATACTCCAGTGCCCAGTTGTTTTAGGAAATGAAAATGTATATTTGTAACTCCTATTTTAAAGATTTACATCTTCAGTAGGAACCAATGGGCTTGGGGCTGAGTGCCACTGACAGGGCAGGAAAGTCTTAAGTAGCTAGTTGAGAAATGGACTATCAGAGTTGTTGGTTTTGGAGTCATCTCATTTATTGATATCAAAAATATAAAATATTTACCCTCATCCTTTAAATTTTGTTACAATATCAATTGTGTATAATGGAAAGCTATAGCCCACTAGTATATCTAATTAAATTTTACCATCTGAAGGAAGATCAACCAGTGGATTAGTTGATAGACTTACGTGGAGGGCTGTTAGTGTCTCAATGATATACTAGTCTTTATGCTGTTGTGACATTACACCATTTCTTCACATGCTTATAAATTTAAGCTGAGGTTAATTACATTTGGATTAAATTATCATCTTGGATGAGTGTGATAAGACATTGTACAGACAGTGTTCATGGCAGTGTAATGTAGCTTAATAGTTAACTAATATTAACCTTGGTAAACACACACCACAAACAAACATACGTACTTGCATGCAGTTTTTTATAGAATATTAAAACAGATGGGAGTCGCACAGTATCAGCTTGTTCTGTGTTTCTGTGTGTGTGTGTGTGTGTGTGTGTGTGTTTGGTTTATGAGTCATAGAAGCATGTGTTTTAAAGGGTCCTGCCAAAACTGCGCACAATGGTCAGTCTATGTCCGTCTTACTCTCTGTATCTGCCCTGTCTGTGGCTCTTTCTGTCTGTTTTCTTCCTATCCCTGTCTGTCTCCCACATATTGCTGAGAGGGAAGAGGGAGCAGCCAACAATAGTGAATTGGCCAACAGTTTATTTGGCTTGTTGACATACTATCAGTTATCACATGAGCCAGTTGTCAGCTTCCAGCCTTGGTTAAGCAGCAGCACACAAAATCCAAGGTCCTTCTGTTGCCGTATTCACACGGTAACACCAATCATCAACTGTGGTCTCTGTTTCAATTTTACATTTAACTATATTAGTCACTGAAAATATGGTGTCTTCTCTCTGCTTTATTGTCTAATTTAGCGGCTATTTGCCTGGATTACATTAATTTAAAACAAACCATGCTTGCTTAGAGCCCGCATCAACGGGGCATAAGCATAGCTAAACTCAATTTGTTTAATTTAGCGGTTATTTGCCTGGATTGCACTTAAACTGGCTAGCTAGGCCTACACTTGCTTGCTTAGAGCCCGCATCAACGGGGCATAAGCATAGCATCTGTTTAATCTAACGGGTATTTTTCTCAAATTGCATTTGGACTACACCAGTTGCACTCAAGCACGTATCTGTAGCTATCTTCCCTTACAGCGACTGCCTCGCTGATCTCACGATTAAAACGCTGTTAGCTACTTTAGCTTAGCCATTAGCAATGGCCAATTCCTCTCCATCTCCTGCTCTCTCTTGCTCTGTGTGTCAAATGTTCAGCTATTCATCTGCCTCCTTCAGTGATAATGACACTTGTAATAAATGTAGTTTATTCGCTGTTCTGGAGGCGAGGCTTAGTGAGTTTGAAGCACGGCTCCACACTATGGAATCAAAGTCGTATGTTTCCGTAGCTAGCCAGCTTAGCGTAGCTGGTGCGGGGCAACATGTAGCTTCTGCTAGCAGTCCGCCGGCAGACCCAAAGCAGTCGGGCGGGTGGGTGACTGTCCGAAGGAAGCATAGCACTAACTGTAATCCGGGGGGTGCACATAGCAGTGGTCACTCCAAATCGGGGCATCCTCAACTTTCTAACCGGTTCTCCCCACTCAGTGATACAACCGCTGAGAAGCCAATTCTGGTTATTGGCAGTTCTATACTGAGAAACGTTAGGATGTCGGCTCCAGAGGCCGCGGTCGTGTGCGTCCCTGGGGCCAGAGCGGGCGATATAGAATCTAATCTAAAGCTGCTGGCTAAAAATAAAAATAAAAATAACAGTAAATACAGTAAGATCATACTCCACGTAGGTGGCAATGATACCCGATTATGTAAATCGGAGATCACTAAAATTAATGTTGAGTCACTTTGTGCATATGCAAAGACTATGTCGGACTCAGTAGTTTTCTCTGGACCCCTGCCAAACCTGATCAGCGATGAAAAATACAGCCGCATGTCATCCTTCAACCGCTGGTTGAAGGAATGGTGCCCAGCTAATGATGTGGGCTACGTAGATAACTGGAAGGCGTTCTGGGGAAAGCCTAGTCTGATTAAGAGGGATGGCATTCATCCCACTTGGGATGGAGCCGCTCTCATATCAAAAAATCTGACCGAGTTTATTAGCGGTCGTAAACCATGACAACCCAAGTTAGACATCAGTAATCAGAGGTGCAGTGCAACGTGCTCCTTTGTGCCTCCGTTAGAGCAGCCGCCCTCTCATAGCCTAATAACCACGGTGTTTGTCCCCCGACTTAGATCGGTTAAATCAAAGGTTAACAAAAGAGGAGCTATACTTAACAACCTAATTGGAATTAAAACAACATCTGCAATGATGGAACAGAATAGGAAAATCAGATGTGGACTATTAAATATTAGATCTTTGTCTTCTAAAGCAGTATTAATAAATGAATTGATATCAGATAATCAAATTGATCTATTCTGTCTTACCGAAACCTGGCTGTGCCATGAAGAATATGTTAGTTTAAATGAAGCCACTCCTCCCAGCCATAATAATACTCAAATTCCTAGAGGATCAGGCCGAGGAGGGGGAGTTGCAGCGATATTTGATTCAAGCCTGTTAATTAATCCTAAACCTAAACTAAATTATAACTCGTTTGAAAGCCTAGTTCTTAATCTTCAACATCCAACATGGAAAACTGTACAGCCAATTATATTTGTTGTTGTTTACCGAGCTCCAGGTCCGTATTCAGAATTTTTATCTGAATTCTCAGAGTTTTTATCATGTTTAGTCCTAAAATCAGACAAAGTACTTATTGTAGGTGATTTTAATATTCACATGGACATTGACAACGACAGCCTTAGTATTGCTTTCAACTCACTATTAGATTCAATTGGTTTCAGTCAGAGTGTGCATAAGGCCACTCACTGTTTTAACCACACCCTCGACCTTGTGCTGGCATACGGCATCGAAATTGAAGATTTAATTGTATTTCCGCAGAATCGTTTATTATCAGACCATTTTTTAATAACTTTTGAATTCTTACTACCCGACTATATGAAATTAGATAAAAGCTTCTACACTAGATGCCTATCTGACAGTGCTATAGCTAAATTTAAGGAAGATATTCCAACAGCATTTAACTCAATGTCATGCTTTAATATAACAGAGGACCTTTTTGTTAACTTCAGTCCTTCCCAAATTGATAATTTTGTAGACAGTGCTACGGCCTGCCTACGGACGACTTTAGACTCTGTTGCTCCCCTCAAAAAGAAGACGAGGAAGCAAAGGAAACTAGCACCTTGGTATAACTCCCAAACTCGCAAACTAAAACAAATCTCGCGAAAACTGGAAAGTAAATGGCGTTCCACCAAACTGGAAGAATCTCGTTTAGATTGGCAAGACAGTCTGAAAACCTATAGGAAGGCCCTCAGAAATGCCAGATCAGACTATTACTCATCAATAATAGAAGAAAATAAGAACAACCCAAGGTTTCTTTTCAGCACTGTAGCCAGGCTGACAGACAGTCACAGCTCTACTGAGCCATCTATTCCTATAGCTCTGAGTAGTGACGACTTCATGAGCTTCTTTGATGATAAAATTATAACAATTAGAGATAAAATTAATCACCTCTTGCCCTCAACTTCTAACAGTTCACTTTCAAATGCAGGACTGCTAGAAGGAACAACAAGACCTGACATATACTTAGACTGCTTTTACCCTATAAACCTTCAACAATTAATGCTAAGAGTCTCTTCAGCTAAGCCATCTACCTGTCTCTTAGACCCCATCCCAACGAGGTTACTTAAAGAAGCGCTACCACTGGTTAACATTTCATTATTAGATATGATTAATATGTCCTTATTAACAGGTTATGTACCACAGTCATTTAAAGTAGCTGTGATTAAACCTATTCTGAAAAAACCCACCCTCGATCCTGAGGTCTTGGCTAACTATAGACCAATATCTAATCTTCCCTTCCTCTCCAAAATCCTTGAGAAGGTAGTTGCTAATCAGTTATGTGATTTCCTACATAGCAATAGTGTATTTGAGGACTTTCAGTCAGGATTTAGAAAGCATCATAGCACAGAGACGGCACTGGTGAAAATTACTAACGACCTTCTAATTGCTTCAGACAAAGGACTTGTTTCCATACTTGTCTTACTAGATCTTAGTGCTGCCTTTGACACTATTGACCATACCATCCTGTTACAGAGACTGGAACACTTAGCTGGTATTACAGGAATCGCACTGAGCTGGTTTAAGTCCTATTTCTCTGATCGATCTCAATTTGTTAATGTTAATGACAAATCCTCCAAGTACGCTAAAGTTAACCATGGCGTTCCACAAGGCTCAGTGCTTGGACCAATTCTATTCTCCTTATATATGCTTCCTCTAGGTAATATTATTAGGAAACACTCAATAAACTTTCACTGTTATGCAGATGACACCCAATTATACTTATCAATCAAACCAGATGAAATCAGTCAATTAGCTAAACTTCAAGCATGTATTACAGATATAAAATCATGGATGACCTACAACTTTCTGATGCTAAACTCAAGCAAAACTGAGGTGATTGTGCTGGGTACTAAACACCTCCGATCCTCAATATCCAAAGATATAGCTACCTTGGATGGTATTGCCCTGGCCTCCAGCACTACTGTCAGAAATCTAGGAGTTATTTTTGACCAGGATATATCCTTTAATGCCCACTTAAAACAAACCTCAAGAACAGCTTTTTTTCATCTTCGTAACATTGCCAAAATAAGGAACATCCTGTCTCAGAATGATGCTGAAAAACTAGTCCATGCCTTCGTTACTTCCAGGCTGGACTATTGTAATTCCTTACTATCAGGATGCTCAAACAAGTCACTTAAGACTCTCCAGCTGATCCAGAATGCTGCAGCTCGTGTACTGACAAGAACCAAGAAAAGAGATCATATTACTCCCGTATTAGCTTCTCTGCATTGGCTCCCTGTAAAATCCAGGATTGAATTTAAAATCCTCCTCCTGACCTACAAAGCTCTAAATGGTCAAGCACCATCGTATCTCAAAGAGCTCATAGTACCTTACTGTCCCACTAGAGCACTGCGCTCCCAGAATGCTGAGTTACTAGTGGTTCCTAGAGTCTCTAAAAGTAGAATGGGAGCCAGAGCCTTTAGCTATCAGGCTCCACTCCTGTGGAACCAGCTCCCAGTCTGGGTCCGGGAGGCAGATACTGTCACCACATTTAAGAGTAAACTTAAAACTCTCCTCTTTGATAAAGCTTATGGTTAGGGAGTGAGGAGTTGTAGTATCTGCCAAGCCCGGCCCACCTGCTTCTCTGTCCTAGAAATGCTTGTTACTAACCTAGCTCTGGGGAGCTTGCTCCCCGGAGTCTTTCTGTTTCTTTTTCACCCAGGATGAAATCCTGGGATTAGGATGGCACCAAAATCTTGGTTCCAGCTGTTGCCGTGGTTCTGCTGAGAAATACCCTGCTATGCCGTGCTGCTCCCTGCACTACTACACCCACTTTTTCTAAACACTGTTTATTTACTATACTGTGATGCACCCCAACGGCCAGCAGACACCTCCTACCAAGAGCCTGGGTCTGTCCGAGGTTTCTTCCTAAAAGGGAGTTTTTCCTTGCCACTGTTGCACTAGTGCTTGCTCTTGGGGGGACTTGTTGGGTTTTTTGTAAATTATAGTGTGGTCTAGACCTACTCTATCTGTAAAGTGTCTTGAGATAACTCCTGTTATGATTTGATACTATAAATAAAATTGAATTGAATTGAATTGAATTCTCAGGACCATGTGGACAGACGGATTGACATCTTCCTGACTCTCTTGTTCATTTTGTTGCATGTAATTGGACAGTCAGACCAGAAAGATGTTTAGCAAAACGTATTTGATAAGTGTAATTTAGCAAGCAAAACTGACTAACGGGACTATTAAGTTCACAGAGTTTAATTAAGACACACATTTGTAGTCTATCATCGACTCTTGTCTTATAACCGACTGACATGATGCATCTCCCGCAAAGGCCAGCAGTTTGCTATTGGCCAATGGCTCAAATTAAAATGATTAAAGCTATGCAGGGTTAACTTTGCCTAAAGCTCAATTTCAGTCCCAAGCTATGCAAGACATAATTTTACGACTAGTTGATGTCTGCTGCCTCACCCTTTTTGGGGCCCAATTTCTTAATTCATGAAGTAAATATTGTTCTATTTATATTGTGGTCTTTACTTGTAGGCTACCCACCTTTTACTGTTGCATCACTGCGGAAGACTAATGTAGCAATGTCAGTAAGCAAGCAGTGTGACAGGTTAAAACAATCAGATGACAGTGAGCAAGTGCAGGACACTACACAAATTTGAATCCAAACCCACCAGTGTTATCACAGAAAGATGGGTGGCAGACCTTATTGAAAGATCTTCCTGTGTCTTGGCCACAGCAGAGGAATTTAGTCTGACAAGATTCAGCACATCACTCCAGGGAGGGAGATAATAGAGGAGAGGGAAGACGAAAAGGGGGGAGAGATAGGAAGGACATGTATGAGGAGAGTAGGAATGAGAGGAGGAGGAGGAAGCAAGGAGGAATTCCTGCGTGTAGGGACTGGTAGCAGCAGCACAGCTCCAACAGTTCACAAAGTTACACTCACTGATAAAGCATGTTTGCCGAATGAATAAGCCGTAATCTGCTGCAGATCACTATTTGAACACCATCTACCTAACCTTGCCTGACAGTGATACATTTTCTAATCTTAGGTTGACATGATGCGTTCAATTGTTAACTGTAACAAAGGGCTTTTATGTAAAATGTGCAGGTATATTATTATTTACCTCTAAACTAGTCATATAGAGGAACTAGTCTTACAGTGGCATGTGTGACTACATAGTATGTTACAGACTTGAGCTGAATGTCAAATAGTATTTACCAATAAAGTTCATGAAGTGGCAGGTGGGTGAGGCTGTTTTGAGTTACAATAAAATACTGAACTCAATAAAACGTTCAGTTGCTAACGTAGATGTAGAGTTTCAGTACTACTGTACTGAACTTGTTTATTGCAAAAACAAAAAGAAGGCCAAAAATCATATGCCGCTCATTCACAATAAAGATTTCTAGCCCTCCTTCTGGGTATCATCTCTTTAGCTTGGTGCCATCTTGGCTACAGTAAGTGTTATTTTAAGGCTCATTTTTTAATATAGGCCTACGGTTTCTGCTTGAAATTGTACAAAATTAAATTAAATAAAAAACAATGAAATGTGTTCATCGTTCAGGAGTGTTTTCCCAAGATCGGAATTATCCATGGAGGTCTCCTCCTCTTTAAAACACACAGACCTGGTGATTTGAAACAGGTAAAAACACTTCAAATAAAGCAGTTTCATGTTAAAAATGTGTGTTTCTCCAATGCTATTCATCATGTTGGCGTAGGAACTACAAGCTGCCGCTAGCTCTCTGATAACTAAAGATCCAGACGTCTCATGACTAAAATCCTTTATCCAGTTAAATATGTAATTAAAAACAAAAAGTTGTTGCTGTTGTTGTTGTGGCATTGTTATTGACACTAAAAGTCTCCTTTAACTTTATCTAAACGCTCTTGGTCGGGACTATTGGCATCACTTTTGATGCAGTTAGGTTAAGGAAAAGGTCATGGGTGGGCTTAACAACGGGACGGTTGGGTTTAGGAAAAGAAGAACGAGACGGTTGGGTTTAGGAAAAGAAGAACGGGACGGTTGGGTTTAGGAAAAGAAGAACGGGACGGTTGGGTTCAGGAAAAAAAGAACGGGACGGTTGGGTTTAGGAAAAGAAGAACGGGATGGTTGAGTTCAGGAAAAGTAGAATGGGACGGTTCAGTTCAGGAGAAGAAGAACGGGACGGTTGAGTTCAGGAAAAGAAGAACGGGACGGTTGGGTTTAGTAAAGTCCTGTGTTGTTTGACCCATCCACCACCCCAACCAACCTCCCGAGGGGCGTCAGACTGGGGCGAAAAAGGGGATGGATTAGCCTACCAATATGATAGAATGAATAGCTGTGTTCTACAGGGCCCAGAATTGTTTTGTGCTATGCCCCTGAACCTCCCCTTTCATACTACTTGCTATTAGGGTGACCAGACGTCCCGAAAAATCTAAACCTAAACCTGTGTTCAGTGCTCTCTGACATGACGTGACCCAACCGTTTCTACAGTCGCTAAAGCAGCTGGGATGCTCTCCCAGCTGCTGCAGTTGAGTAGTTAATGTTTGTTTTGTTTGTTTCATAATGACACCTGAGGTCATGATTTTAATGTTTTTTTTTATTGTATTTGTATATTCAGGTTTATATGACAGACAGTTGAGTTTCTGAATAAAAATAAATAATTTTGGTGGCTGGGTGCGGAGTTTTGAAATTCATGTTAAGTGCAGGCAGCCACAAGAAGGAAGGAGTGATTGGATTGGATGTTGCTGATGTTAAAACAGTCATTATGTTTGTTTTGTTTGTTTCATAATGACACTTAAGTTCATGATTTTAATGATTTTTTATTTGTATTTTCGGATTTACATGACAGCAGAGTCGAATTCCTGAATAAAAATAATAATCATTTTGGTGCGGAGTTTTGAAATCTATGTTTGGTTATCATTAGCATAACATTTGGCTATAAAGCTAGCAATTTTAGAAAACTGTTTCCATTTTCTCTTTCCGTTTTATAATATCTTTAAGGAAAAGTTCGGTTGAAACACTTAGCTATTGTTTCCCCACTCCAAAACAATGCTATCAAATGCCAGTCGTCAGTCTAGACTGTATAAAATGTGTCCACGAATGTTTATGTTTTCTTGCTAAGTGGTCAGACATGACTGCTGATGGCAGGAAGGCGGAGGAGGGTTGGTTATAGGAAAGGAGTGGCGCGGAGGGGCGGAGCGGTTCTCCTTACCGGGCGGTGTCAGCTGGAGAAAACGAGACAGAGGAGCAGTGAGAGGCCGACACAGGAGGGATTCATTTCCCCGAGTGATTGTTCTGACTGCACCAGCGGACTCCAGGTAAGAGGAAGGAGCGTTTTAGGGCGTTTTCTCATGACTCAGGAGGAGAAGTGTGTTAGGCTTACTGAGGATCCTCGAGCAGTAAATAGGATTTGTGGCACAGAGCAGCTGTTCTTCCATTCAGCACGTTACCTCAGGATATGTAAAGAGATGTGAATAAAAATAACATTAAATTAGCTAAAAATGCGCAGTATTTGTGAGCATATGACAAAAGCTAGTTTGGACACTAGAAATTATATTTTCTCCCCACAAACAATTTTTCAGTCAGCGTTATTTAATGGTACCACGTGTATTTTTTTGTTAGGCTAACATTTTAGGAATAGCCTGTATCAATAGGCCTATATTATGATGAATACTATTTTATGTTTTAAATTTGCAGTATGCTATCCAAGTTATTATGGAAAAGCTTATATAGCTGGTATTTAAAAAATCAAAATTTATTTTGTATAGAATGTGTCAAGACAATGCCAATTTCCTCCAGTTATTACTTGCAGCGTATTGTATAAAATACTACATTGCCATTTAAGTTTGAATAACACACACGCACACACACACACACACACACACACATACATATATAGCCTAGGCTATATTATATTTTTCCTCAATGAATATTCAAAATGGAAAATACTGGAGTGAGTGGCAGACAGCAGCAACCATGTGTCAAGATGAATGGAGATATGGACTCCATGTCAGTCTAAACACAGGTGTGTGTGTGTGTGTGTGTGCGCGTGTGTGTGCGTGTGTGTGTGTGCGTGTGTGTGCGTGTGTGTGTGTGTGGATCCAACAGGATTCCTGTAGGTTAAACTCACTCCTGGATGACAAATAACATCCAGACAATACACGTGTTATTGAGTGCCTGTTAGATCTATCAGGAATAATTGGCTTTTAACACCACGAGTGTTGATGACTGATTATTTTTTTATCAGTAGAACGGGACAGTAGATATGTTTGATAAGGACAGATTCCACCATTGTGTGATTTCCATCATTGTGTGATCATGTTTTTCATGGTTCATGGTTTTCAGAATAATATTGGCATTAACAGACCTCTAATCTACCTCTATTTTCATAAACTAACCCAGAAAATATAGCAAGCACAGCCCTGACAAGCAATGCAATCTTTCTGAAGCAGTGACATCTTGTGGCATTACATTTTTACTGTAATCCAACAATTCTGCATGCACAGTTATTTCACAGTGAAAAATTACAATTATGATATTATGTAAATCACCACTGGTGACTGGTTGGTAAATCAGTAACTGTTGGGTTAAGGTCTTTAGTATCTGTGGCCATGAGGAGGATGCTGTCTGGTTTGTGTATACAGGCCTGTTTTGCATTAAGAAAAATGCATCTTCATTCATTATTCAAATAACTTTGGAAATAGATACTGATATTATGTGTTACGTGACCACTAGTGTTACATTTTTACTATTTTATTAGGAGAGTCTAAAAGGGCTTTTGGAGACATTGGTGGCACTGTGATTGCCGTGCCTGTGTCTGCGTGTCTGCCTGACTATACAACCACCATATTTGCATGTTTGTGCTCAAGCATTGCTGATTTGTTTGAGTCAATGCTCTAACACGGCCAAGGCACGGGAGATTTGTTAGACACCCAGAGAGGAATCCTGAATGAACATGAGTGAATTTTGATGTGGAAGTGTTTGATCTTTAAAGGTCCCTTGACATGGTCTTTGGATGCAGGGGGGGGGGGGGGGGGGCAAGGTGGAAGGTGGGGGTGTGGCCTTGACCAACTGCCACTTTGCTCATTTGAAAGCCATGATGTCTCTCTCTCATGGGTTGGCCAAATTCTCTGGGCGGGCAAAGCAGAGAAAGGGGAGGTAACCTTGCTTGTTATGACCTCATAACAAGCAAGATTCCAGAAGGCTCATCTGAGCTTTCATTTTCTCAAAGGCAGAGCAGGATACCCAGGGCTCAGTTTACACCTATCACCATTTCAAGACAATTGGCGACCATAGGCAGGCTGGGGGAACTCATATTAATGTTAAAAAATCTCATAAAGTGAAATTTTCATGTCATGGGACCTTTTAAGTTGGTTTTGTATTTCTCGTCTTTTAACTGATGTCTAAACAGAGAAAAGTAGTATTTTGTTAGATTTTTCCAACGTTGATTAGAGGTGAGAGATCAGGTCTCTTTTTCTATATGATGTTTTCAGTTACAACCCCAAATCAGAAAAAGTTGGGACAGTATGGAAAACACAAATAAAAAAAAAGAAAGTACTGATTTCTAAATGTACTTTGACTTGTATTTCATTGCAGACAATGTGAACACAAAATATTTCATGTTTTGTCATGAACAGAATTTGCACATAATTTAATGTGTTCTTCATGATTTTTATTTATTAAAGGACAAGACCTTTCTTGGATGCTGCTTTTGTACCAAATCATCATTACAATCACCTGTTGACATCACCTGTTTCAAATCACATCATTATTTAACCAATTTACCTGATTACTAGCCCTAAATTGCTCCTGTCCCAACCTTTTTTGGAATGTGTTGCAGGTCTGAATGACAGGAAAGGATGTAAATTTACAAATGAAATTAAGTTGACCAGACAAAACATGAAATATTTTGTGTTCACATTGTCTGCAATGAAATGCAAGTCAAAGTACATTTAGAAATCACTACTTTCTTTTTTTATTTGTGTTTTTCATACTGTCCCAACTTTTTCTGATTTGGGGTTGTAGATGCCATTGATATCTCAGGCTAATAAGGCTGGATTTGTCTGGATGGCTTTGGCTTCCTAGGCTTGTATGGATTGTCTGTAGATGTAATAAATCAAGTTGCCATATCTTCTTGCCTCAGCTAGCAGGGCTCTGCTCTCTGCAGCAGAAGGCTCTCTCTCAGATTAAATGATATACAGGCTTCTCTTAATACTGTGGCTGTATATCAAGACCAATATTTTCTATAACATTATCTGATGTGTTGTGTGATACATTAAGCTGCCCTGCTACTACAGAGCCCTGCTTTTTGCTCCTATAAGCATCATCCAAGCCCAAAAAAGTTAGATTTGGCTACCTCAAATCATTAGCCTATTTGGTGGTATTAAACAGTCAGTAAACCCAAATTACAAAATCATTTTCTCATACAGAATGCCTCCAAAAACCTTAAGAAGATACCACCTTTGGTTTGATTTGGGTAAAGTTTGTACCCCACTACCAATGAGGTGATGGTTGGTGTTTATACTTCAGCAGAAAGTGTTCACAGTGAGGTCTGTGGATCATCTAAGTACTCAGGATGTTGTTTCTGAAAAGACACATTGCTTTTTATGTTTTTGGATGCCAAAATGCCATTCACATCCATTGTATTTGGATGGAGAGAGGGTCTCAATGGCATAGTTCTCAAAACGTGAGCAAAATGGACAACATCATTGTGATTTGCAAGTGAAAAGCATGAATGTTTGTGATACCACAAGCTTATGTGGATCATATGATATATGTCTTTGTTGTAGAGAGAGCTATTACATAATCAGTAGCTGTAACATAAATAGCTATCTACTTAATATATTATACAAACCTTTTACACCCTCCTATACAGAATCATATTACTCCAAAGGCAATCTACATACATTTATTATATGTTATAAGGGTCTCTAGGCTAACTGTAATGCTAAATGGCTCTTTGCATAATCGATCAAGCTACTATATTGTTCCTGAGAGCTAAGAGCTATGCTGTTAAGATGTATGGCTCCAGGCTGACTCAAGCATGCAACAGGAAATAAACGAGAGACACCAAACGAGATAAAACACATCTCAAAGCAGTTGCACACCGTTCCGAGGAAACATGTCGTTCAACACGGAAACTGTAGCAACACGGTTCACAGCTTTTTGAGATTGAACTTGCCCCAGGCTCCACCTTCTGCCCTCCATTGACTAGGACGTGAACTCAGCAGCCAGGTAATTTAAAGACTGGAGGTGCTTCTCATGTCGCTTAAATTGCCTCCTTGACTCCTCCATTTGCCTCCCTTCCTAGAGGAAATCATGGGAGGAAAGAGGCAACGAGCAAATGTGTTTTTAGAAGGATGAGATGTCCTTTCCCCTGAGGTGTCACATGAATTTGTCAGCTGTATGGGTGGAGTTGGCAACTCCTCGATGATCACTCCTTGATGCTCGCTCCTCTGTCCTCGGGGCAGAAATAAGAGCTTTGAGACGGCCTTCGCTGGGGAGGGACAACATTTCCGGTTCAACTGAGGACCGAGGAGTCGAAGAGCTATTAAATAAGCGACATGAGAAGAACCCAAAGAGAAAGTAATTTATATACAATTAAACCATCTAGCAGCATGACAAAGAATTTTAACACAATGTGTGTTCTTTATCTAGAAACAGTGCAGTGTCTAGGTGCTAATAAAGAAATTCTAAACCAAACAAACTATTGTCTTTTATGTACTTTTATTATGGCAAAATAAAGTTTCTTAAAGCATTGAAGCTTTCCAACCATCATCACAAAACCACCAGTTGGTCAAAGAGTATCAAACAGGCAGACATATCACAGATGAGCTCAACCATCTGTGATATACTGTATTTTGCGCTAGTAAAGGCTTGGGAATAATGACTGTCATCAATGAAAATGTAATGTTCATGCTGGATGTAATCAATTTATTGCCTATAGTGTCTGTTTGTAATAAGTAGGCTTATGATTAGGGCTGCACAATTAATCACAATTGTATCGAAATCGCAATATGGACTATCCAATATCCAAATCACAGGGGGTGTGCAATATTTGTTAATATGCAAAATATGTGTTTTGTATTGTGGTGCTGCAGAGATGTCACGGCCTACAAATCGTATCCTACGAACTAAAGAAACAGATTGGTACAGATCCTTGCAAAAATAACACTATAAACATTTGAATATATTTCAGTGTTAATACATTTCAATGATAATGAGAATAATGATACAAAAATTCCCTCCAATATTGTGAATCCAATCGCAATATCAGTCAAAATAATCGCAATTTGATATTTTCCTCATATTGTGCAGCCTTACTTATGATCATTTAATATAGCTGTATTTATCCTGTTGGTAAATAATTGTTTCATAATAATGGCAGGATGGGCAATATTAGTGTTATAAAACTGGAAAGTGGCAGTGGTTTAACCGGGCAGAGGGCAGTGGATTTGCTGTTTAACTAGGATAATGATGTAGAGGGGAGAGTACAGCAGTATATGGTGGCTAAAGTTATCCAATATTAGCACATTTTTCATTATGTGCTGGATGAGTCTGTCGCTGAGTCATAAATAACTTCTCGTTTTTTTCGGCTCAGGAAATGCGCAAAGAGAGAGTCTGAATGAGATTTGCACCGAACAACAGTTTAGAGCAGCGGCTCTCGAAAGTTAAGCTGGCTCTCACAACTGTGCATACACCATATAGAAGCAAGATTTTGGATTCACTCCCGCTTGCGAATCAAGTGAACTCGTTTACAATTCGCTACGTGAATTTAACATCGCTACACTACAGGAAGATGCTCTTCCTCAGCGTGCAAAGTGGCGACAATATTATGAGAATATGAAAAGCACCAATATAGCCAAACAACAATCATCAATACACAGGAGCTCTTAACATTAACCACATTTGATCCTGATGACTGAGATTAATCTACACAGCTAAAAAGAAAACTTTTGACAGGGGACTTATGTGAAATGATATTTATTGAAAAACACTATCCTATAATTTTAGCATCCAATCAGGTAACCAATCATCTCAAACATTTAATTTGTTTGCCTCAATTACAGTAAATTGAAGGCTGCATATCATTTGATGGTAAGGTATAACTGTTTAAAATGTTACATGTAGAACCATTTCAGAAACTTTTCCAATCATGTGTATAACGTGTAAAGAGTTCCCATTGTATAACAGTACCTAAATGCAGCTGCTGTATTATTTTATAGGTGTCAGCATGTCGACAAAGGTCAGCGCCGATGAGATGGCAGAGATGAGGGAGGCTTTCCAGAAAGTGGGTGAGTAAAAATGTGTGTGTGTGTGTGGATATTGCAGACACCCATCAGACAATGATGGATTAGTCAATCATGTTTGGGTTAAAGCAGCTGACAAACACGTGTGTGCACCATCTGACGGACACATGTTTATTTTCGGATTTATGTAAAGAAATTAAAAACCTTTAATGCACCCACATTTAAGTTATGGCTTAAAGGAATAGTTAGACATTTTGGAAAATGTGCTTATTGTTAGCTTAGCTTCCAAATTTCAGCACCTGACATGACTGGTATCAATCATCTCATCTAACTCTCGGTAAGATAGCGAATAAACGTTCCTCACAAAACTGTTAGTTGAGTTGTTTCAAAGGACAAGTGTCTCATTTATTCTGGACAGTATATCGCTTTTTTCAGTATTATTTTTTTCCGCAACGACAATAGAACATCTTCCTGTACACAAGGTGCTGTAAGTCAACATATCACAGTTCTGCTCTAGATGTCTTGGTATCTTGTCTGATTAAAATGAAGCTCTGCAGCACCTTCAAGAAAACCTGTGTGTTATCAAAGGGATATTGCAGCCATTTAGTATTGGCTTTAGAAGAAGTTGAAGAAGTTGGGGGACTTGTGAGAGACAGTAAAACATTAGAGGTCTAAGGTATTCTGACCTTTAGTACAGAGTATGTGTCGAACTCTGAAAAACCAATAAACACATCTTTTAAACTCCATGCCCCCAATTAATTCAGATTTGAGTATAGTTTCTACTCAATTGTAAACAGTTATGAGCACATGTAAATTTGACAAGCTGGCAAACGTTGAATCTTAGTCCTGCCAGACTCCTGGTGTTTAGAATTAGCAAATGTAAAACTTGTCATGAAGTTACTGACTGAATCCTAGATAGGATCGGATCAATTGGAAATAGAGAAGAGCAGCACTGTATCCAACTAAAATGTTGCTTGTAATTGGATACTTGGGTGGTGGAGCACGCACCTACAGTATATGTGGAGGCTTGTTCCTTGGCGCAGAGGCCGCGGTTTGATTCCGACCTGCGGCACTTTTCCTGCATGTAATTCCCCCTCCTTTTCCCTTTCATGTCCAAGCTGTCACAAAAGTAGAGGCCTAGATGCCAAAAAAATAACCTTTGAAATATTGCTTGCTTATTTCCCTCCCTTCTTCCCCGTCCCTCTTGCCTCCACCACACTTCTCTAGATTCGGATGGAAATGGATATATTGTCTCCTCTGAACTCGGCGATCTCTTCCGCGAGGTGGGCTGTCCTTTGCCCGGATACCAGATCAGAGAACTGCTTCAGAAGCTGGACAGAGACAACAACAGCCGGATCAACTTTGAGGAGTTTACGGCTGTAGGTAACATTAACTAACTAACTAACTAACTAACTAACTAACTAACTAACTAACTAACTAACTAACTAACTAACTAACTAACTAACTAACTAACTAACTAACTAACTAACTAACTAACTAACTAACTAACTAACTAACTAACTAACTAACTAACGCTGTGTAGACTAGCCAGACCCTCCTCCGCTTCTCCGCAGCGCTGTGTAGGAGGGTCTAGCAAAGTGAGACTAGTGACTGACTAACTTTAATAATCAGTATCTCAATGGATCAGTGTGTAGGATTCTAGTGGTGAGGTTGCAGGTTGCAACAAACTGAATACCCCTTCCCTCACCCCTCCCTAGTAGTAGAATAATAATAATAATAATAATAATAATAATAATAATAATAATAATAATAATAATCAACTTTATTAGTATATCACCATTTAAAAACAATAGTTTACAAAGTGCTTTGACAAGAAGAAATAAAAGCACAAATCAATACACAAATATACACCATTGTAATAATGAAAATAGAAGAAGTAACATCTTTATTTATATTACTGTACATTTCATTTAGCTGACGCTTTTTTCCAAAGCGACTTCCAGTAAGTGCATTCAACCATAAAGGTACAAACTCCAAACAGCAAGAATCACATAGAAGTACATCAGCTTATAATAAGCCAAACTACGAAGTGCCACATGTGAGTGATTTTTATTATTTTTTTTTTTTAAATTAGTATCACCTTCTTAGCCAAGGTGCAGTTGGAAGAGATATGTTTTTAGCCTGCGGCGGAACATGTGTAGTCTTTAAGCTCTCCTGATGTCAATGGGGAACTTGTTCCACCATTTAGGAGCCAGGACAGCAAACCGTCGGGATTTCGTGGCAGAGTAATTAGTAGGGGTGACCCTGAATAGTCAAATATTCAAGGCTTCGATGGAAAGAGCGTGATTCGACTGCAATGAGATGAAATGGTGTATCATCTAGGACTGTGCAATCAATCGGATTTGTAATCTTAATTATGATTTTGGCTCCTAATGATCACAAAAACAGAGTAATCGAGAAAAACGATTATTTTGCACATTACGTTTTGCAGATAAACTCTTCCTTTGTCTTGTGTTCTGAATGGAAAAAAATGTTCAAATGGGAAAAGTATGAAGAGTAATGTCACAGTTCAAGGTGTTTTCACTCTTGATTTAACTGTTTGTGTTTTTTAAGTTTAGTAATTGCAACATCTTTCCATAAGACAATGAGTAACCGTGTTAAGTAATCGTGACTTCAATATTGACCAAAATAATCATGATTTATGATTTTTTTCCATAATCGAGCAGCCCTAGTATCATCTCCATAGCACAACGACTCTTTGTACTTCCATTCCAACTTCTGACTTTCAGGCTTTTTTTGTAGCTGGATATCATCTAAATATGAATGTGGATAACGTTAGTGATAATGAGATGCTTGCTACAGTTGCATTTCTAGTGATGAAACGATTCACTGCCTTGTTTTAAACGACGCTCGCTCTCTTCAGTCACACTCTAGGTTGCTTGACCATATACCGTGCTGGCGGGCGCTCGGTGAGCCTCTGGGATGCTTCAGACTGCTGCAACTTTTCCCTGCAACGTTCTTAGCGGTTTTCGTCTCGTCGCAAATCTTTGAAGCTTTTAATAAATCTTTTTCAAGTGGGTACATAAATCCCAGTGACAGATTTAAGTTTCATTTTCCATGATCCGTGACCAACGGTCACCCCCACTCCCCACCCCCATGATTCGATGATCAGTCGACGATAGGCAAGACTTGAAAATTGAGATTTGACTGCAACATTTCTGTCGGGGACACCCCTAGTGACTAGGTGTCCCTCGCAGTAAGGGAGCAGCAAGCAGAATGGCTGGGGTGCAACTCAGTTGTATACAATATATGCAGTATTGGCTCCCTACTCAGTCTCTCTTTCAGCTTAGGGGTCCCTGTCCTAAAAAACGTTGAAGAACCCCCTGCACTAAATCATTATGAATATTTAATTCCAATAGATCCCTTATACACACTGCTCATTTAACAAATGGAGCCACAATTTAATTGACTTTAAGTGAATCCTTGGTATGTGTTTTTCAGATTTTCAAGGATATGAAGGACGACCGCATGGCCCAGGGTTTCAAGAAAGCTTTGAACAAGAAACAAGGCATTGTGGCCATTGGGGGCACCAGCGAGATCTCCAGTGCAGGAACTCAGCATTCCATCTCTGGTTAGTAAAGCTCCAGTAACACTAATACGTACCCAATGATTTGTAAGGAGGGTCAACTGTCCATCAATGCCATTAAGCCTAGACAATATCATGACAGATGGGACCTGACACTTGACTCAATCGTATTTCAGAGCAGGAGCGCTTTGCCTTTGCCAACTACATCAACTCTTCTTTGGAAAAGGATCCAGACTGTAAACACCTGCTGCCCATCAACCCCGAAACTGAAGCTCTGTTTAAAGCAGTGGCTGACGGCGTCATCCTTTGGTAAACAAAGACAAAAAAGTCTTATCAATGACATACCAAAACATACTGATCACTCACATTGTAATTAGCTGTATTTATCTATCCATAACTTATTTGATCTTCAACTCTACTGGTCCTTGTCTGTTAACTTGAACCACTTTTCAGTCTTGTATCCATTTTTCTCCATGTTTGCAGCAAACTCATCAACCTCTCTGTCGCTGACACCATTGATGAGAGAACCATTAATAAAAAGAAACTGACAGCTTTCACCACACAGGTTAGTTTGTTGCTTAACTAGATAATCGACTTTGTTTTGGGAAAATAAACCCAACTTTTTGAACTTTAAACCTGTGTTCCTGTGTTCCTTGACTGATTGGTCCACCACAGGCTGTATATGTTGTGTTTAATGGGTTTTAACTTCAGTGCATAAATTGTAGAAAAGAATATCAAATGGATTTAAGTTAGTTCATATATAGGGGATTTTCAAAGATACATAATAGATACATAAATGAAAGCCATTTGAAAATCAAGAAACAGTTTGCTTCCAGTTGACGGTGATACTAAAACTACATCCCTGATTATACACATTACATTGCATGGCTCTGACCTTGGTTTTGGCCTCTATCATCCATCTCTTTGTTTTCCCCAATAGGAGAATCTGAACTTGGCTCTGAATTCCGCCTCGGCCATCGGCTGCCAAGTTGTCAACATCGGAGCTCAAGATCTGAAGGAGGGAAAACCTCACCTGGTGCTCGGACTCCTCTGGCAGATTATCAAGATAGGACTGTTCGCTGCTATAGAGCTGAGCCGCAATGAAGGTTTGTACACACACGCACACGCACACGCACACACTCAACTAAATGTGATGTACCCCACAGACAAACTTAACATCCCAACATAACACAGATTGCCAACACAAAACCTTAGCGTTTAGTTTATTTCAGTTTATTTATGTTTCCCGAACAATCAACCTACTTTAAAAGAGAAAAAATAAAACGCAGTCATATACAAATCAATCCAATTCCATCAAAGAGAGCCGTTGAGAAGGAGCAGGCCTAAACTAGCCTGACGTCATCATACTCAGATTCTAGTCAGTATATGAGTCCGATACTGCTCCACTGGGCTGTGATTATGGGACGTGTTTCAACTGAACCAGGAAAGAAAATGCCTCTGCACTCAATTGGATAGACCTACAGCCAGTCAGAGCAACGGAGACAGACGTCGCAGAAGCTGCAAGTTAAAGGAAGGCTTCAACAGAGCGAAGGCAGAGGCGGCAGTTTCCGTGTCGTGCGGACGGGTGTGGCAATGTGTATACATAAGTGATCGCGGTTCTCTGTTCCTCTTTTAAATTGAGTGCGCTGTTGATATCTTCTACAACAGACGTGATGGCGGAATCTACACATCTCAATTCTCCAGCGGCAGCCATCTTTGTTGTAAACTAATTCATCCCAACCTTAAATGTTGTGGGTGGGGCTAAGTTTGCCTGGCATCCAGGCTAGGCGTACGCATAATAAGTCCTGCCCCTACTTTATAATATCATATTATTACAAAAACAAACAAATATATATATATATATGCACAGTGTCAAGAATTATACACTTACATCAACACACACTGACAATCTCTCTTACAAACATTTTTGTCTTCTGTTAACTTTTATTCACGGATCATTCCACCCCTACATATCCGAGTCATGCTTGTCTTTCTGTGTGCAGCTATAGCAGCGCTGCTGGAGGAAGGGGAGAGTTTGGAAGAACTGATGAAACTCAGTCCAGAGGAGCTGCTGCTGCGCTGGGTCAATTTCCATTTAAAGAAAACCGGCATGTCCATATCAAACTTTTCTGGAGATATTAAGGTAAGGAAATGCCTTAACCTTTTACTGTAGACCACTGAAACTATTATTTCACTGCCAACCTTAGTTTCAGGCTCTTACCTGTGTCCGACAGCTTAGTTTTTTACTTGTTTATTCTAGCGCAGTGAACTGCCATCTGCTTCTATTCAATATGTCTACTAGATATTTATTTTGCAAAAAAAGTTACACATTGTACAATCACAGTGATGTCAGGCTAACACAAAAATCACTTCCGGGTAGACAAATGGCAGTTGATCTGTATTGCGGAGATATGTGAAATAGGCTAACTTGTTCAATAGGCAAACTTGTTCATTGCGGAGATATGTGAAATAGGCAAACTTGTTCATTTCTATTGTCACTTTCAGATGTAGCTGCAACGTTTAAAGATATAAAGTTCAACACTGGTCCGACCTATCTGACGTTTCTACTGTGCTGCTTTGCTAGCACAAATTTGATAAACCAAATTAAAGCAACATCTAGCCAAATGTAAATGGACTGTATTTATATAGCACTTTTCTAGTCATAAAAACTTCTCAAAGCGCTTTTACATAGCACAGGAACCATTCCCACACATGTAGTCGAGGCTGCCATACAAGGTGCCACCTGCTCATCAGATAAATATTTACACGCATTCACACTGATGATGGCGCAGCATTGGCAGCAATTCGGGATTCGGTGTGTTGCCCAAGGACAATTCAACATGGGATCGAACCACCAACCTTCCGATTTATAGGCGACCGCTCTAAACCTGAGCCACAGCCACCACCGGTCGGACTGACTGCTAAGTTTGGGTGCTGTCAGATTCTTTAGTCTGTGGTCCAACAGTTAAATTATTCACCCTAATTTTAGTCTCCAACCTAATATTAGTGAAAGTGTTCACAAATGAAAACATAAAACTTAAATTTTAGATGAATGAGATGAGAGTATAGCTACTTGTTCCCCGCTTTCCCTGTTTGCTCTGTGACTTTGAATTAAATGTACCAGGAAGTTATTGTAAACAAGCATTGGGATTGGGTGTATTGTGACATTTGATAAAACACTACACAATGCTAGTGGAATCATCTCACAGGAGAATAGATCCGACGTGTGTGGTCAGGAGTCATTTTCAGTGTGGTTCTGTATTTTGTCATATCTCTCTAAGTGTCTATCTGTTTCTGAGTAGGACTCCAAGGCGTACTTCCACCTGCTAGAGCAGATTGCTCCAGATGGCAGCAAAGAGGACGTTCCCCGGATTGAGGTCGACATGACTGGTGTTTATGTAAGTTGAGATAGATAGATAGATAGATAGATAGATAGATAGATAATCTCAAGACAACAAAGTGGAATGCTGTATGTTTGTTGTTGACCTTTTTATATTATATTCATTTAGTATTTTAGTCAGACATTAAAACTTAAATAAGTAATGAATTTGGGCCTTACTGGATCAACACGTTCAAGACTCAACAGAATCACACAGAAACACATTGGTATGTCATTGAAACTGAGCTTTCCATATGGCTATTAGAGGCTGAAGGGACACTGACTTCCTGTTGCCCCGTTTTCCAGCTTCCTTCCTGTAGGACTATATTAGGATCATGATGTCATTCTGACTTTCTTATCTGATCTCTCCCAGTCACATCTTTTCTTGTCAGCATTTTTTGTATGCTGGGTTTGTATCTGTGGTGGAAGAAGTATTCAGATCCTTTACTTAAGTAAAAGTAATAATACCCCAAAGTCCTGCATTGCAAATGATAGTAAAAGTAGGTAAGTATCATCAGGAAAATCCTCACATTTTAGAAACTGGAAATGATCAAGACAGTTCAAGTGTTCAATCTGCTAATCATTTCAGCTAAGTTTGTGTTTGAGTTTATTTAATTCATGCTCACAGTTAAACAACTGAATAAGAAGCAGAGTTTACATTGGTTTAAAAAATAGAAAGTCTGGCCCTGTATCTATAACTAAAGCTGTCAGATTAATGTAGTGGAGTAAAAAGTACAATATTTCTCTGAAATGTAGTGGAGTAGAAGTAAAGGTGGTGTTGTTCTTTTCTTTGTCTCTTCAGCCATGGTAATTATCACTGTTCACTAAGTAGTAAAACTGACATCTACTGTACATGGAACATAATGATGATTTCTTAGTGAACCTGTGATTCCTTTGTTTTTACAAAATCATACATAAATACTAGAGAAAATCTGGACCTGTAGTAACACTAGTTTTGCCATGTCATTTAGTACATGGGATCCCCTTAAACGATGTTGTGTATCCCACATGACAGATCTCCCGACAAAATGTAAATGTGTGTTTTTTTTTTTGCGTTACATCAGGAGAAGGATCTCACAAAGAGAGCAGAGTGTATGCTCAAACAGGCCGAGCGCCTCGGCTGCAGACAGTTTGTAACTGCCACCGACGTCGTGTGTGGAAACTCAAAGCTCAACATGGCCTTTGTAGCCAAGCTCTTCAACAAACACCCGGCTCTCACCAAACCAGACAACCAAGACTGGAATAATGTGGAGAGTAAGCGTGGATGAACAATCCCTCTCTCACATATACCGTCACCACGTCTACACATGTAGCGAGTAGCTAACCTCCTTTGTTGTCCTGCTGTGTGTCTGCGAGGCTTACCTTTCTTTTCTTGTCTCTGTCAAGGTGAGACCAGAGAGGAGAGAACTTTCAGGAACTGGATGAACTCTCTTGGAGTCAGTCCACACGTTCACCATATCTATGGGTCAGTATCCCTCTGTCTGAAAATGACTGTATTTATAGTTATCGTGTTTACTGCTTATTGCTACAGTAGCCCCTTGCACACAGCCTGTTCAAGGCAGGACTGTGGCGCCTCTAAGCCACTTCGCCATCTGTGTGAAAGTTACGAAGACAGTATGGGGGGGGGGGCAGAGTTGTTGTACCTTCAAGCCGGCAGGTAAGGTAGTCACAGAGCAGTAAAAGGGACAGCCAGCATGGCGGTACGACACGCACGCTGTATTGATGACCGAGTAGACCCATAGGCAAGTCAAAAAGTGACAAAGCAGCGTTTCGAGTAGCCAAAGTTATTAGTTTACAAAAACATTGCGTGCAATAGTCCACCTTCTCTTCCACTCGCTCACTCCCTCTCTCAGACACACACACACACACACACACACACACACACACACACACACACACACACACACACACACACACACACTTACTCTCACACACACAGGCGCGGAATTTTAAATATAGCATATGTGTATACACAGCAGAATATATTGGAGGAACGTTCGTGAGTCTGCCCTCTTATTGGCTACTGCTCTGCAAAAGTTGACAGAGTCAATTTTGGGTGACTAGGGAGAGCGGTGAACATGTGGACACTTTAGTCAAGGGATTTCACTCATACCACTGTTTTCATAGGGAATGAAGTTAATCTCTTCACTCTTCTGTTATGCGTGGTTGACCAGTTTTATGGCAAACCGCTATTTAGCTTATAAAGCTAGTCGTCGGGGCACGGGTAAAGTAAAAAGAAATCACTATTTGACTTTTTTCCCAAGATGGCGCCTGCCTATATACGTGAACAATACTGTCTTTATAAACTGTCTTTTTAATAAACTGTCTGTACACTTACAAAATTCTCAATACTTCGGTTTACATGTAGGGACCCTCATTATGCTACCGTGGAAGTGTGGTGCTATTTTGAGCCTTGTTAGTGGTATAGAAATAGTGATTTTTTTTTTTTTAATTTACCCGTGCCCCGACGACTAGCGTTATAAGCTAATTAGCGGTTCGCGATAAAACTGGTCACATTCGATTAGCATGAAAACATATCCCAGAGAACGGTCGACTCGGTACACGTGTTATTAACCCCTAGGTTCATTTTGCACCGTATTTGTCCTTAGACACGCCTCTGCTGTATTACACGTCACTTCTCACTTGCTCCAGGAATGCCGTTTTTAGTGGCGTTAAGCCGCCTTTGCGTGGTTCTGTGTGAACAAACAAAGCCAGCATAACGGCAGACCTTCATTGCGGTGCTTTTGCGGACTCTGTGTAAGAGGGACTACTTTCACTGTTTCAATACATCCATGTGTGTAAACTTGTGTTAATGCAGTGATCTGCAGGATGCCATGGTGATTCTCCAGCTCTATAAAACGATTAAGGTGCCAGTGGACTGGGACAAAGTCAACCAACCTCCATTCAAGGGAAAAGGAGCTGGGCATTTAAAAAAGGTACATTTACATACATAAATACAACTTACAGTGTGTGTGTGTGTGTGTGTGTGTGTGTGTGTGGTCTGGGACGCATTTGACCACATATCTTTTCAGTGTAAACAGTAATGTGTCATGATGCGTTGTGGACAAAGACGTAACAGGAAATAAGGTCATCAATGCCGGACACGGTGGTTGTTTTAGTGACCATTTTACAGAGAGTTGGACGAAGCTGTGTGACTGTGTTGGTTTCTGAGCTGAAGATCTTTGCCCGAACTCGACAGGACCTGACGGGTTCGGTCTTAATTTCTATCATTTTACCCGGGCTCGGGCTTGCGCTCCGGGTTGTGCGGTAAATGAGCGGTCAGGTGATGCGTTTCGATTAGCGCGAAAATGGATGCTGAGGAGGTGAAATGGAGGCTGTCCTCTTGAGGACTTATTTTATTTATTTGTTCCAACTTCCAAGTGGCCTATAGCCTACGTTAGTCATGAATAAATTATGTTAAAAAATGTATAAATGACTCATTCTTGACAAAAGGCAAAAGAGCTGTGTGCATGCGCACATTTGAATAATATTGGGCTTGTAAACGGGTTCAGGCTTTTAAAAAGCTGTCAATCAAAATGTACTTTCTGTCGGGCTCGGGCATTGTCAGGCCTAACTTTTAAGGACCGATTACAGCTCTAACGGCGATATCTCCACATGTACCAACACAATCTCTAACAGGGCTGGCGAGAGTGTGGACGTTATAATTGTGTGTGGGGCCCTTTTACCTTCTAGCGGAGTTAACGTGGGTCGTTATGAAATCTGAACTCATGTGGTCAGCTTGACACGCTAGATAGACACAGGTGTGAACATCCACTTGTGTTCCGATCACCGAAACACATTTTAAAAACAAAATGTAAACAGGGTATTAGTCTTCCTTGATCAACTGAGTTTATCATAAAATATACTAACTTTGTGTGTGTGTGACAGATGGAAAACTGCACCTATGCTGTGGAGCTGGGTAAGAAGAAAGCTGGTTTCTCCCTGGTGGGAATTGGCGGACAGGACCTCTACGATGGAAATCCAACTCTAACTCTGGCACTGGTGTGGCAGCTGATGAGGAGGTGATTCAATCTTCTTTTTTTCTTTTTATAAATATATTTCGATATAATTGTACATTACTGCCTTGACACAGCAAAACAAATGAGGAAATAAAATAATTTAAACAAATACAAATTAAAATAAATACAATTAAAATAACTTATAAAATACAATAAAAATAAAATAGTGCTTCTCCCGTTTTAATATATGGTAATATTTACACAATTGAGTATATTTATTGCAATAGATATATCCTATATATAGATATAGCATACATTTAAAAGAAAAATAAATTCTACAAGCTTCGAAACTGCATTGTCCACAAAAATGACTCATTCTCTACTCTTCCTCCTCTTTTATATCTAAATCCGTCACCATGCCATTCCCCAACACAGGTATACCAGTCAAGTTGAGGTGGAAATCACTAATCACAGTTAATGAAGGGTCTCTAAATATGTTCAAATCTTTGCTGTTTGTCATTTAATATGCAAGTTATCCTTTCTAAAGGAAGGCATGATAAAGGTGATTCAGGTTCTGGGTGGTTGAGTTGCTATACAGCCCAAAACACGGAGAGGGTGCTCTTCTGTCAGCACACACTTGAAGTTTTTTCTGCTAATGTAATGGCGCTTTTCCATTACATGGTACCTGCTCGGCTCGCCTCGACTCTACTCGCCTTTTTTGGTTTTCCATTACGAAAAAAAGTACCTAGTACCTGCTAACAGGTACTTTTTTTAGTACCACCTCAGTCGAGGTTCCAAGCGAGCTGAGGCGATACCAAAGGGTGACGTGAAAGCAACAGACGGGGGCATTTTTAAATAGTTTAGCCAGCTGTGTTTGTTTTGCTCCAACTTCATTTGAAACAAAATGCGTCTTCTGGCTGTGGAAACAACAACACACCTTCAATGTTCTGTGTGTGTGTGTGTGTGTGTGTGTCGCGTTAGGTCACGGCAATTTACTGCAGCGCCGCTGTACGACCAGCCACGCTGAGTCGGTACTAAAATCTGCAATGGAAAACAGACGCACAGTGCGTCGAGGCGAGTCGAGCAGGTACCATGTAATGCAAAAATGCCATTAATGTCACACAGTGGGAGGAGTATCAGGAAGAAGTAAAGATCACTTTGGACATGTTGATTTGTTTACTGTAAGTGAAGCCATAGAGAAAACAAACACACTTAGAAAGACACCAGGGAAGGTGAGGTGAAAACAAATACTCTTTGTGACTGAAAACTGCTGAAATTCTACACCTCTTCTACCACAGACACATCTCTTCCGACTGCATCTTGGCTAAGATGATGATGATGATGATGATTATAAAAAAGAAAAAAATTGCACTTATATGTTGCACTTACATGTGGCACTTTGTAGTTTGGCTTCATTTGAAGCTAATGTACCTGTTCTATGTCAGGGGTGTCAAACTCAACTTCACTAAGAATAAAAAATAAGAATCACATCAAGTTTATATACATGCTTTTATTCAAGAATAAAAGTCAAATTTCTTTGACTGTATTATTGCATGTCTAGTTTATTGCCACAATAAGTTACACTTATGTGCAATTTGCCTTGATGAATGGTGCATACATAAACAAACAAACAAACAAACAAACAAACAATAAACATATTAAACATTAAAGTGATGTAACTTTTTTTATGTTTCTGAAACGTTTATGGTCTTAAATGACCTGTAACAGCAAACAAGACTAACAATGAAAAGAACACTATTTTTATATAGTTTTTAGTAAGGCATCTGTCCGGGTCAGGTATGTAATATGTCTATTTTATTCATAAAATAACTTTACAGTGCACAATGTGGTTGTGTCAGCAGCCCACATATAATTGCGTCCCCCTTTCATTTAGTCGGACGTTTTCCTTTTACTCTGTATTTTCTTTTCACTTGTCCCCCTGTACTTGTGTAAAGTGTCCGTGGGTTTCGTATAATTACGTTGGTTGCTACAACAATCTCCTAATACTTTTAACCCGGAACACAGTGACAGTGATACCCGGTTTAGCTCGTGAGACATCCAAAGTAGGCTAAGTTACAGTATGCAACACTTGTAATGCAACGATGCATCTATAACTTAAGCAAAACATTCATCGCGACTTCATGACCTCCAGCTAATGCTAACTCAGTACTATACAGTGGTTAATACAGCACCGTATACAAAAGACCTTTACGACACTACCGCTTTTGTCCAAAACCTATAGCCACTTTAATATAAAATAAACAAATGTATACATACAAAATAACTGTTGCTTAAGTAAAACAAGGCTGAAGGGGTTGAGTGCCAAAAACGTCGGGCCGGATCAAAGTCTGCGAGGGGCCGGATTTGGCCCGCGGGCCTTGAGTTTGACACGTGTTCTATGTGAGTCTTGCTGTTATGAGTTTATACAGTGACATGTAGTTAGTCTAGCATGTTGCACCTTAAAATAATCTCCCTAACAATCTAATTTACTGATTGTACCCCAAGCTCCATACTGGATATGGAATATGATTTGATTTACAGTAACTGTTGCTATTCTTACACGTGGCCTTATAATCTGTACGTAGGTACACGTTAAATGTTCTTGAAGACCTCGGGCACGGAGCAGTTGCAGGAGATGATTTGATAGTTTCATGGGTCAACAAGACTTTGGCTGAGGCTGGCAAGAGTTCCTCTATCAAAAGCTTTAAGGTGAGTTATGTTTTAGTTTTTAAAGAGTGTAGTTCAACAACACAACCATTCTGTGAGCAGCATCATTGTTGTAGGGGAAATAATTCATTTTGATCTCACCTATATCTGGAATTGTGTGTGTGTGTGTGTGTGTGTGTGTGTGTGTGTGTGTGTGTGTGTGTGTGTGTGTGTGTGTGTGTGTGTGTGTGTGTGTGTGTGTGTGTGTGTGTGTGTGTGTGTGTGTGTGTGTGTAGGACAAAGCGATCGGTACCAGTATGCCGGTTCTGGAGCTGATTGATGCCATTCAGCCACAAAGTGTGAACTTTGAGCTGGTTCAAAAAGGAAGTCTGTCAGACGAAGACAAACTAAACAATGCCAAGTAATCACCTACCTGCTTTTCTCTGACCGTGTTTGTTGGTTGGTGCTGGGTTTTATATTTGCGACTAAATTCCGACCACACAATGGGACGTCTACAGCGCAGAAAAAAAGTTTTGCACGTACATGAATTATATTTTGTGGCGAAATTATTATCATTTAAAGACTAATTTAATTTGAGCAACATAGCCTACCTACTCTGTATACGCCCAAGTTTACTTGCATACTCTTAGTGTGCTACGATTCCAACCAATCAGAATTAAAATAGGTCTTTTTTTTAAAAACATATTCTTAACTTTTTTTTATTATTTCTCACATTCCCTCTTACATGAAAAAAATGTCAACATAGGTTGCCAGTTTACAAGGGTTTAGAATATTTATAAGGTCTTATACTGTATATACTAACAATTCAACATGAAAATAGTGTATGTCTAAAAATAAATCAAAACAAATTAAAAGAATATATTGACACTGAAAATAACCAACATATATAAATAAAACTAAACATGAGTTATATAAAATTCACCTTAGACACACATATTTAACACATACATTTGTCTCACTTTTAAAGAAGTTTAAGTAGGTAATTTCTTATTGGCTGTATGGTCTTTAATCCGATTGCTAGTAGGATTATTGGTCACTAGAGTGGCAGGGAAGCACTAGGACAATGATAGTTGGGTGAAGTTATTAAAGATTTAGCCATTTTTTCCCCGTGTTCAAAATGTCCCATTACAAACTCTGAGTTTTGACACAAATATAACTCCCTACTTTAGCTGGTAAAATAAATAAATAGTGATGATAAAAAGAAAATGGCAACCAGAAATAAATGCATTTGACGCTTAAACAAGTAACTGAAAAATACTGAAAAAAAAAGTGTCACAGTTCTAATACGTTGCCACAGTGATGCTAACTATGGTCCTTTCCTGCACCAGGTATGCCATTTCCATGGCGAGGAAGATCGGGGCGAAAGTCTACGCTCTGCCTGAGGACCTGGTAGAGATTAACCCCAAAATGGTGATGACCATCTTCGCCTGCCTGATGGGGAGAGGCATGAAGAGAGCTTAAAAGATGCATGCGCGCGCGCACACAGGCACACACACACACACACACACACTGACTGACTGACTGACTGACTGACTGACTTCGCCCGTCTGATTTCAGGAGACATAAAGAGAGTTAAAGGAGAATTCCAGTCGATTTCAACACGTAGCTCTGTTGTTTGTAAATTTGGAGTGCTGTCAGTAGCAAAAAAAACGGTGCTGCCTACACCGTGTTATCCTCCTGCTCGAGTTAGCATCCAACAGGCTTAAACAGGGCAGGTTTTAAATGTGCTTTTAGCCTCTAAACATGCTCGAAATGTCATTACAAGTGCCTGTTTAGAGGCTAAAAACACGTTTTAAACCTGCCCTGTTTAAGCCTGTTGGGTGCTAACGCTAGCAGGAAGATAACACGGTGTAGGCAGCACCGATTGTTTTTGTTTTTCTCGCTACTGATAGCACTCCGAATTTCCAAACAGAGCTATGTGTTGAAATCGACCGGAATTCTCATTTAACATAGTTGTATTGTCTTGTTCTTTTAAGCAGTTATTCTGCGTTAGCCAAAATACAAGTGCCACTTTAACAATAGTGATCATCTGAGGTCTCAGCAGGAATTAGAATTTTTTTTTTCTATGGGTAAATATTTGGTGTTTTTTTCTGAATCTCAGTTTTGCTTTTGGACACTTCGGTAGTTGGGTGATTAGCAGGGTCACATTAAGAAAACACTCGGCTTTTCATACTGCTCATTAATATAAATATCAGCAGGAATGTGTTTGTCTAGACTGGCGACATGTACACAGGGTCTGCCCAGTACACGAGGGGTAAGCCTGTTGAGAGAACGAATGAATCAAAGGTTTTGTTTCTTTAAATGGAAAGGCTGTGATACATGGACATTTGGGAACAAGGACCAATTAACATCTATCAGCCCTGCTGAAAGCAATATGTTTTTTTTCCTCAGCATTTCATTTTTTTTTTATTGTCCTTTATGAAATTGTACGGCAGTCTTGCCTCTTCTTGCTTCCCCAGCTGCATTGCCTCCAGGTTTCCCATGTGTCACTGCCTCATGATATACCAAGTTCTGCTGTATTATCCAATGTGCCAGCCAATTCAGTCTGAGCATTAATTAAATGTACTTAAGCCATAATACTATATTCTTTACTGAATACCTTTTTGCCTTGTTTGTATAAATGACCAAAGCTGTGCAGGATTATATGCAGTTCATGATGTTACACTAGAAGCTGTAAATCCTTTTAAATCCATTCATTTACCCATTAATACTGATGTAATTAAGGGTTTTTAATGGGTTTTTAAGGGGACAATTATTAGATTAATGGATGTAATAGATTAATACCTTTTTTACAAGGCACACATTTAGGTATTTAATGGATTATCTTTAAGGACTTTCTGAAGGGTTAAACCTCTTTCAAACTGACCAAATAACATGAATATAACAGTAATATCTTTCTTTAATTTTTTAAACAGGGTCTTTGTTTTTCAATTATGGTGAAAATGTCATGCTATTTGTAATGGTAAAAGTGTTTTTTTGGACCTCTTAAAACTTCCTGAACCACGCAGATAATCAATTGGAAACCAACAGACTTATATCAATACATTTATCAATGAATTAACCTAAAATGAATTTATACAGAAAACCCATTCTAAAATCCCATACTATATAACAATCCATTATTGTTTCCATTATGAAACCACAAATCTGGGGGTATTAAATAGCTGCATAAAAATCCCTTAAAATGTATTATTTGCACCCGGAAATATTTCAAACCCCTGACGTTAAAACCCAACATTAAAAACACTTTAAGGGATAAGTAGTCACAGCTCCCATTTTGGAAAAATAAAAACAGAGTTTAATTTGTTGGTCTATGCAGTAGTGTCTTTTCGATATTGGGGACATCTGAATTTGAACCTGTCAAAGCTGCCTCTGATTTCATATAGACTCGATAAAACAGAAGATGGTGTATACACCTCTAGTCAGTTATATATATATATTCCAGCTATATTCAAAATACTGTCAGGAGATTATTCCCAGACTATTCATGCAGGAACACAACATCAGGCTTTGATGAGTTGATGCAACAGATCCATGGAAACAATGTCAAGGAACATGAATTCAGATTTGTTTTCTTGCTGATTAAACAGTGATTGAAACATGAATTCAGTTGTAATACATTCTAAGAGACATTTCTGTATTGGTCTAAAATATTTCTGTCCTAATGCTTCAGTTGAATATGTGGATATGTTGAAAAGGTATCCAGGTTTGTTGCTGCTAATGTTAACATTTCACTATTTTTCAGTTTTCTTCTTTAATCCCAAATGGTAATCTCTATTGTTGCTACTGTGGGCAAACATATTACTTTACATGATAGCAATACTTCCAAAACTCAGTGTGTACAATCGGATCAATAACGTTCAATAAAAGCAATTTTCCATATATACATTAATTGATTAATCTGTTTTTTGTGTTTTTTTCTGTCCCATATGGAATATTGAGTGTGCCACTGGGATAATTGAAGATTTTGTCAGTATTTAATTATAATCAATTCATGGACAGGATCTGGACTAAAATGAATGATGATGATGAATTTGAAAACAGAACAAAACTATAAAGTGATCACATTTGCATTTGAATTATGCCTTTGCCAATTAAGAATTTGATCTACGTAACGTCTTTAAATGATGAAGATCACGATCAAATTTTTATCCTGTTCCATTTTTCATCTTACAGTTCATTTATTTTCTGCTTATATTGTGATTGATTATGCTATTTCGTGTTAAGTCATTATTTAGTGATACTAAGTCATTATTTGGAGAACGTTTTTTATTATTTTGTGATAAGTCATTATGTTGAGAGACTGAGTCAATATTTTGAGATACCAAGTCATAATTTAGCGATATTAAGTCATTATTTTAAGAAAGTTTTGAGATACATTATTTTGACAACATCAATTACACACTGACTCAATCTGTCTGCCTCAATTGATGTACATTGCTGCAATAAAGCCTGCCTGTGTCTTGGTCTAATTCAACCAATCGTGTGACATTCAATCCCAAAGGAATACTTGCTATAGACCTTTTACACAGCAGACATTTTGACTTGTCATAGTAGGAAAAGCACAGCTGAAATTGATAACCTTAATGATGGCTCAATTCCATCAAGTGTCCCAGTAAGATATTTCAGTGAGTCAACATGCACAAAACCAGGGCCTCTCCTAAGTGGAATGCAGCCATCATTAATGGTTTTGAATACACCTGTGCTTTTCCTACTATGACATGTTAACATCTGCCGTGACCCTGCATTTCAGAATACACATTTTTGGCAAAAAAGAAGAAATAAATCACATTCCAACTATTTATTCCTCGTTTTTAATATGATGTTGTAATGGTCGAATCTGAACTGCATTTTTTTTAGTAAAATCCTGTCTCTGAACATAGCTTGAATAAAAAATCTCAATGTCTCAATTCACGTGTGCAGATGTGTGCATAATATGCCTTCTCTTTTAATAATCAGGAGAATATACGCACACAAAGACACACTCGTAGTTCAGAGGCCACTTCAAACAAGGTTCTTGAATTCAGATGAGCTCGCTAGTGAGAAGGAACACACACACACACACCACACCACACACAATTTGCAATATAAAGGATGCTTTTTGTTGAGTGCCATGTGATCATTCCTTTGATCGGTTGCATTTGTTCACTCCATCCATCCATCCATCCATCTCATCATACGAGTATGTGTCTGTGCTTCGTGATTAATGTCTTGTGGCTCTAACTAAACAGAGATGGGATGCAGCTGAACTAGAGACGTGAATTGAAGTGATGGACTGACGAGCTAACGTTGGGATATCTGAAAATTCATCAGGTTTGTTGACTTTGAGCATCTTTCTGTCTCTCCCTCTTATGATCTGTTGTCATGACTGCTATCCAGCTTGTTGCCATGACATCTGGTTTCCGTGGTGATGCCTGATACAGGATGACCTCGTACTGGATGACCTTCCTTTTCTGACTGTGGTTCCATCATTGCATGTGTGTGCTGGTTAGTAAGTTGTATGCGTGTTTGGCAGGCTGTGTGAGCCTATTTGTGTCTGCATGTCTCTACAATGTAAGTGTGTGTTGTAGCCTGCATTTTATTGTGTTTATTAATGTATGTTATGACTGTGTGTGTATCTTAAGTTGGGGATGTTGGTTTGGTCTGTCTGACTGACTGTGGTTCTGTGTGTGTTTGTGGTGAAAATGAATTAACTTTGGTGTGTATGTATGTGTGTGTGTGTTTGTGTGTGTGTGTGTGCGCGCAGGATGACGGGTCCAGTGCAGGATTCACACAGGCTTTCTGTGAAAACATGGACAGATGAGGAGAGTGACCAAGCTGACAGCACACTTAGCAGGCACGCATGCACGCACGCACGTATGCACGCACGCACACACGTGTAGTAGCTGATTTGAAGTTGTTCAGAAAACAGATGTATTGTGTGAAATACAATGTTATCGTTAATGTGTAATTTTGTAATTATGTAAAATTATAAAAAAAGATATTGAGAATGAATTCTTCATCACACAATTTGAGATGTCAATTTAGTTTAAACTTTAAATTCATCATAAACCATTTTAAAAACAAGAATTACACACTGACTAGTCTGGCTCAGTGGATGTACTGCACATGGCTGAGATAAAGCCTGACATGCAAATGGATGCAAATGTTGCTCTGTCCATGTCTGCTGGATGTGCAAAGGTTCAACCCAGTTGAAAGGTTATGCACTGTTTGCTAACACATTCCCCATTTAACAGCCTGCCACAAAGTGACCAAAAGAAATAAACATTAATAATGAATATATGTACCAGTACATTTCTTTCTTTTTTCCTACTGTCAGATTATGTGACAGTATGTGGATATGGATGTCCATATCTATTGAAGAATGTTATTGCCTTTCTGTGTGAAGCAGTAGGAGTTTTACAGCTGTCGACGCAGCAGTCACTAAATTATTCTTTTTATGTATTTGAGTGTGTGTGTGTGTGTGTGTGTGTGTGTGTGTGTGTGTGTGTGTGTGTGTGTGTGTGTGTGTGTGTGTGCGTGTGCGTGTGTATGTGTGTGCGCAGGATGACGGGTCCAGTGCAGGATTCACACAGGCTTTCTGTGAAAACATGGACAGATGAGGAGAGTGAACGAGCTGACAGCAACCTTAGCAGGTACACACACACACACACACACACACAGACACACACACACAGACACACACACACACACACACACACACACACACACACACACTCAATCTATTGAAGAATGTTATTGCCTTTCTGTGTGAAGTATTAGTTTTACAGCTGTTGTTGCAGCAGTCACTAAATTATTCTCTCTACGTATTTGGTGATTGATATGTTTGTGTGTGTGTGTGTGTGTGTGTGTGTGTGTGTGTGTGTGTGTGTGTGTGTGTTGGGGTTTATGTGTGAAGAGCACAGTCGATGTGCGATGACACTTCCTCAGAGCTTCAGAGAATGGCGGCCATTGACAGAAGAGATATTAATTCCCAGAATTCCTTGCATGGGCGAGGTGCTCTGTCCAGGTATGACAGCTGATAAGTTAACCAATCCACAAATTGACTTTACATCTTTTTTTAAATATTCAAAAGAATGTATTCAGATCTGATTTATTTTCAGTGTGTGGTTATGTTAATTATTAGAAAAACAGTTAATTGCTGTTGCCCCATATTATAAACGTTACATTTGTCTGTCTACCTGTCCTCAGGATAGTTAGTATGGTGATGACTCTGAGAGAATGGGCGCAGAAGAGTTTGGCTGACGAGACTGAACGGCCAGATTCCTTCTTGGAACGCTTCAGAGGCCCCGTCAACACTGACATGCAAGACGCTCCCAGCAGGTTCAGCCATACTGGCTCTGACACAGATCGTGAAATCAGACGCTCCAGACACACGTAAGACAACAAAAAAACTGCGTACACATCAATTGAAAAAAATCTCTACCTAACTATTTGTTTTGCCCCTCTCTGTCAGGAGGTGGAAGTGTAATGTCGAGGTCTTATCACCATCTGATGACGCATACTACCACTGGCTGATGCTGATTGGTGCTGCTGTTTTTTATAACTGGACCCTACTGGTTGTCAGGTTGGGAACTATTGCTGCACCTACACCACAGTACTAGTATCAAGTAGATTATCAAGTTTTAAGTAGAAGTTCCTCTTGTACTACTATGTATCCCATTACTTTTGTCACAACAAGAATAGTCACGCATCGCCAGACCAGCTCCACAGCACTGTGGAGAAAAAAACGCTCTGGGTTGTTTGCATTTCGAAACTAAAAAACTAAACTAGGGGCGCAGCTCTGCAAAATGGTCTCGGGAAGGAACTTGTTTTGGTTAAGAAAACGCCACATTCATGTTAAATGAAATTAACTGTTCACATAATACAGTAAGGTGAGCTGGAATTAGCTGGATACATGGTTAAACGTCATTTGCTCTTACCAGTGTATTGCTGTGTGTACTTTGTCCATAGCAATCCCCACCAATCGTTCCGAAAACATCCCATTTAGAAAGTAAATGCCGTTAACATATTCTTTATAAATCTTTAGAATCATTCACAGAAAGAACCAAGCAGGCCTGCCTTGTTGCATGATCCAAATTTTCTTCGAAACTTGACATTTTCAGCATGTAGCTTGCTAGCTTGAAGTTTGTTGTTGTTTCTAGCAGCGAATGGAGTTTGAGAACAGCAACACACAGAGAGCGGAAGTTGAGGGGACAATTATCCTGGCAATGTAACAGATTACTACTAGATCAACTACCATGACAACTACTACTACCGCTCCATTACGGTAGAAACATGGGAGCAGTGATTGTGATGTCAACTTTTAGCTTTTAGCTTTTTAGCTGTTTTCAGCAAAAAAGTTCTGATAAAACCACTGTACGCTATCTGCCCACCATCAAACAGCAGACAGACACAGTTAGCGATTAGCTGGAGAACAGAGTGGAGCATTTATTAACTAAAGAGTTAGATATTTCCATCAGGAGTTTAATCATTTGCTAAGTTTCTCAGTCAACAAGTCCTCCAAACCATACAAATATATAGGTTGTTTATTCTCTCTCCCTCTAATAAGACGTGTTTTCCATCCTGAAATCTAAACCAGAGAACATCAGTCGCGGTTTTGAATGAAATGACAGTGGTTTTAAACGAGTCGTTAACTTTGTGAAACGTCACAGTTTGGTTATGTCTAGGCACCAAAACTACTGTGTTACGTTTAGAAAAAGTTTGTAGTTTGGCTTAAAATCAGACATTACTTCACTTCCGGTTACACACGTGATTCTGAATGTGACGTGACTCTGTTTGTTCTGTTTGATCTGTAAAGTGAATAAAACCTCGCATTCACTTTTATTTTTAAACGGGATACGAACCCCGGTCTTCTGGGTAGGGTAACCAGACATCCCCGTTTTCCGGAGACAGTCCCCGGTTTCCGGAGACAGTCCCCGTTTTCGTTGACTTGTCCCCGGCTGGAGCTGTCCCCGGAAATGTCACTGTGACTGACAGACCTGAAATTGGAATGAAAGAAAGAAAACTTTGATCAAACGTAAAGTCATGCACCCTACACGTGCAGGCTGAAGACAGCCAGAGCAAGTGCTGCTCAGAGCTCAGAGATGTTCTAGAATGCCCATATTTTACGATGCTAAAATTACTGTTTATTTACATGGAGTCTGGTGGGTTTAGCAAATGCAATTTCGCAGACTTTTTATGTTTAAAAAAAGGATCTTACTCTTTTAACAGAAAGGTCAACCTCCTTAGAAATCCTTTCCATAATGTTGTCAGACACTTAGAATAATAATCTGAGCCTGTCAATGGCATAATAAGCACTTTCATGAACGTAAATACAAGCTGGACAATTGTCCTATTAACTTACAGTGTAGCTTGTTTCACCGTTGCCGTACTCTCACTTCAAAGGAAAATATTTCCTGACTAGTTTTAATTGTATCTGATCCTCAATGAGCTGTTACAGAAACAAGCCCAGTGTGAAGCAATCAATCAAAAGCTGTCAGATAAATGTAGTGCAGTAAACATTACAACATTTCCCTCTGATGTGTAATGGAGCAAAAGTATGAAGTAGCAGCAGGGGTGATTCTAGGATCAGACCTGTTTTAAACTATTTATGTCAGCACAGACATTTTTGTAAATTGCTTAGCCAGTGTATCCCACCATAATGGTTATTATATTGCCAGATTCCAGACAATCCCACTTACTTATATATATCCCACTTACAAATATGAATATATATTCCTACTGGTATGCTTCCTAGTGGCATTCATTTAAAGATATGAATAAAAAACTATTCTGAAGTTCATTCTAAATTCTGAAGTGCAAATAGTTCAGGCTACAGCACAAATATTTCCATCCATAGATAAGAATAATCAAGTCTAACCTCTGAAATGTGTTCAATGTGCACCAGATTGATGCATTTAAACGTTAAAATAGACATTTTCTTACAAGGGAGCATGCCCATGGACACCCCTAGGAGGGCTTGTGCCCCAGTGCAGCTCTAGGTCTAGTGACGCTCCTGGGGCAGTGTCCCCATTTTAGGTTTTACAATGATAAAAACATTACCTGTTTTGGAGGTATTTATGCTTCTGAGCTCAAAATGTCCCTGGATTTTGTCTCAGAAATCTGGTCACCTTACTTCTGGGTTAAAGTCCTGTGTGTTTGTTTAACCCAGCCACCACCCCAAACTGCCTTCTTATGAGGAACTATTAATACTTTGCCACATTTATTTCTGCTCTGCTCCCGTCCCACTAGAGGGCGCTGCCACTATAAACATAAATATGAGTTGTAATTGCTTCCTGGACAAACGACCTTTGGGAACGTTTTTCGGGGGAGGACAGTCTCGTTTCAGTGTATTTGTTTCCGTAGGGCCTGTTTCGATGAGCTCCAGATGCGGAATGTGTTGGTGTGGCTGGTACTGGACTACATCTGTGATGGAGTCTATATCCTGGATATAGCCGTTCGTCTCCACACAGGTACTGAATAGTGTCATAAGACTCAAATGTCCATTACTTCATGAAAATGTTCTAATAGGAAACTCTGTCCTGGATCTTGGTTTTAACTTATACATTTGTCATCTGAGAGACACCTACATTCATTCATTTATGTATCTGTTATCTATGTGAAGGTTTCTTGGATCAAGGCTTGATGGTGAAAGATGTGCAGCGTCTGAGAGAAACCTACGTTCGAACCTTGCAGTGTAAAATTGACATTTGCTCCATCCTTCCAACTGACCTGCTGTACCTAGCTGTTGGAATGAGCTACACTCCTCTTCTTCGATTCAACCGGCTGCTGCGTCTGTCACGTCTGTTTGAGTGGTTTGAGCGTACAGAGACACGAACAGGCTACCCCAATGCTTTCCGCATCTGTAAACTGGTGCTGTACATCCTGGTGATCATCCACTGGAACGCCTGTGGATACTACAGTTTCTCCAAGGTCCTCGGACTGGGCTCTGATTCTTGGGTGTATCCCAATGCATCAGATCCTGAGTTTGGCTCCCTGACCAGAAGTTACATCTACTGTCTGTACTGGTCCACTCTGACACTGACCACCATTGGAGAGACACCTCCTCCTGTTAGAGATGAGGAATATTTGTTCCTGATATTTGACTTTCTGGTAAGTCATCAGCGAAGGTGTAACCTGATATTATCTTACGTTGAATGATCACCTTTTACCGTGTGTTGTTACAGTTGATCACAATGGCTAATACTGGTATTTCTGTCCTAGGTTGGGGTTCTGATTTTTGCCTCTATTGTGGGTAATGTTGGATCCATGATCTCCAATATGAATGCCACAAGAGCAGCCTTTCAGGGCCGCGTAGACACCCTGAAACACTACATGCAATTCAGGCATGTCAGCAAGGCGCTAGAGCAGCGGGTCATCCGCTGGTTTGACTACCTCTGGACCAATAAGAAGACAATAGATGAACAGGAAGTGTTGAGGAGCCTGCCTAATAAACTGAGAGCAGAGATTGCTATTAATGTTCACCTGGACACACTGAAGAAGGTAAAGATAAACTAGACAATGGTTCCCCAAATTTATTTACATCTCCAAGCCTCTTTTCTTGATTAATGTGGTTATCAATTAATGTGTGTGTGTGTGTGTCTGTGTGTGTGTGTGTGGACATAGGTGCGTATTTTCCAGGACTGTGAGGCAGGCCTCCTCGTAGAATTGGTATTAAAACTTCGACCGCAGGTTTTCAGCCCTGGAGACTACATCTGTAGAAAGGTTAGTATTTATTTAGTCTATATCCATGACGTTCCGCTTCCTGGATTGCTCCATTTCTGCTGGAAATTCCACCGGATGTCACTCTTTTCGGATGTCCGTTACCTTCCGCTTTCATCTCTGTTAGACAGAGGTTGCTAAAACAATAATTTGACATGCTTAAATCTGATGTTTTTAGCTAGCTACGGGAACTTAGCGTTCCAGCTGTTAGCTGCATATTGTGGCGCCAATTGTTTTTCCTCCGGCGGGCTTGGCTTTCAGGGTACAACGCGATGCACTCTGTCTCTATTTCAGTTAAAAGTACTAATATATATTCTCTGTGGTTTTTTTCTCCAAGGGAGATGTGGGAAAGGAGATGTACATAATTAAAGATGGCCAGCTGGCAGTGGTGGGGGAAGATGGAACAACCCAGTTTGCTGTATTGACATCAGGAAGCTGCTTTGGAGAAATCAGCATCCTGAACATCAGCGGCAGCAAAATGGGGAACCGGCGTACGGCTAATATTCGCAGTCTGGGATACTCAGACCTGTTCTGCCTTTCCAAACAAGACCTGATGGAGGCACTTCAGGAGTTCCCCCACGCCAGGGCCCAGCTGGAGCAGAAGGGGCGGGACATCCTGCAGAAGGAGGGGCTTCTAGAGGAAGTAAATGTGTCTGCAGGGGAGGACCTTGAGGAGAAGGTGGAGAGGCTGGAAACCAGTCTGGATCGGCTACAGGTCAGTACTATTAGTCCACTACTGCAGCTGCTGTTGGTACTGTTGGTACTTCCCAAACAGCCACTACAATAACGGTAATAACTAAGGATAACTTGTTTTCCAGACGTGTTTGGCCCGTCTGCAGGGAGAGTTCAACTCTTCTCAGCTTCGACTGAAACAGCGAATCACAACCCTCGAACACAACGTCACCACAGCGGGCACAGGCAGCGGCTTCCTGTCCGACGCCGACGGCAACGAGAGTGTTTTTGGTGGTGACGGCGTGCGCAGTGAAATTAACATCCGGTTCTGAAGGACAAACTGTGGCGAAATGTTATAATAGCACACAGAATCGTCACTGACACAAAATACTTACTGTTACTTTTTTTGCATTCGTAAAAAATGCAATAATGTCTTTTGTCGTCTGATGTTAATTGACCATTATTTGACACAATTCTGTGTAAAATGTGTAAGTATTTTATTTTGTATGTATTTTAGTTTGTTTGTTCTTAACTTTTTCCAACTTTTCGCCTCCTAAAATTTTACAATTTTGAAAGGAGAATGAGAACATATCGTGCATTGAATTCATTATAATAATAATAATAAATATTATGTGTATACCACTTTGTGTATCACCTTAAATGTAGTTCAAAGTACTTTATATAAAATTGCATAAAAGCTTCATGTAGGCTCTTCAGAAACCTATGGGTGATGTCATTGAAACTATGTCCAGTCTATGGTATATATACATAACACGGTATACATAACACAATATACTTTATATAACAAGTGGATGTAGCCACTATTACATCACACATTGATTTTTCTACCTTGAAGCCTTAAGTTTGGAATTTTTGGCCATCGCCATTGTGGTTTTTTGCAATCGCCATCTTGGTTTGTTTGGAGCCAGAAGAGACCATATTTGGACGAGACCGCAAAGCTAATTTATCAGCTAGTGCTAGCTTGTTGGTTAACAAGGTGCAAAAAAGTGAACAGCTGACGACTTAGAGTGTCTCTTAGTACAACCAAACACAGAGCATGCCATTTTTAGGCAGCCAAGATGTTACATTTAACTTTCATTAACTGAAAACACACTGTGAAAGGGTGCAAGTTCTAGGACGAAAACACCCAAACCCGACAAAAATCATACACTTGTATTTAGTGGTCTAGTGTTGTCTATATATATTTGATTTATAAATGTTCTCAAGCGGTTCCCTTTCTTTTCACAACTCATCTACTGTAACTGAATGAAATTTAATTGAATTAAATGAATGCAGATAAAAAAAGATTAAACAACGTAAGCAATTTAATTTTTCTACCCTTTTTCCTACTTTGCTACTACCCTCCTTATCCCCTACCCAACCCTGACCATTTGTGTATGTGTGTGTGTGTGTGTGTGTGTGTGTTTGTGTGTGTGTGGTCCTCATCTAATGTGGCCACTGCATGCTCTGCAGCCATGTCAGCAAGTGACTTGGATCCAAAGTCCAACATCAAATGACGGCAAGATTTCAGGAAGTGTCAGAACTGCAAGTGTGTTCCCTGTGTTGAAAAGGTAGAAACATACCGTTTGGTCCTCTTTGCTTCTCTTATTTTTACTCTCACTTCTTTCTCTTTCCTTTTTTTAATATTCTTGGTTTTTCGAAGCACTCTGCTTCCCCCTGTATTTGCATGGCTCTTTCCTTGTATCTAGTTTTATTTTACTTTCTCAAGAGTCTGTGTGTGTTAATTGTCATCGCTTCTCTCAGTTTTTTGTCCTTAATCTTTCTGTCCCAGTCTGATCTTTGTAATGTGATGTATTTGGATAGATAGGAAGTTTTTGTTTTCTGTCGTTCATGAAGAGACTTTGAGTGTGATCTTATCTGCGTGTGTTTCATATTGTGTGTGCTGTGCATGTGCAGTATATTAACTGTTAATGTTTGTACTATGTACATCTCTATGTGTGTGTGGATGTTGGTGTGTGTTTCAGACATGGAGATGAGCTTTGTGTTGCTGAGTGTGATACTGGTAGCCAGTGTGACACATGTGTCTGCTGCAGCACAGGTAAGTTTTATGCAATTTTCATTTTGAACGTCTATTAATTATTGTTTATCCTTTTCAACATATTTATTGATGCCAACTCATACAAACAAATTTTAATCCCCATGGCAAGGCATTTTGGCAAGAGTATTATAAAAAATAGTATATTTTTCAAAGGTTACATTTCTTTTTTAGCTTTATGGATCTGTAATTAATCATTAGAACTAAAACCTATTTTGAAATGACCTTGAGACAAATACGGTTTGCTTGCTAATTCCAATTACTTGCTGTTAGCTCATGCAACAAAGGTGATGGTGTGGATAAAATGCTGATACACCATTTATTTGGTACTATTGCTTATCTTTCAGACACACTTAAAAATAAATAATGTCAAAGTCCTTCCTTAAAGTTAAAAACTCAAGTAAATTGATTATATTGCTCCATAAAACCATATATATATATATATATATATATATATATATATATATATATATATATATATATATATATATATATATATATATATATCTAAAATTTCAAAAATAAACCAAAACATAGCACGTAGTTGAGACCTGACTAATTAAATAGTAATTGAATGTTGTATGTGGTCAGATATTACACTGCAAGCACATAGTGCCAAAAACTATGCTTCCCCAAGCAGCAACACCTGTTTCTGGTTTTAAAAAGGGCTCCTACACCACCTAGTGCTCGGATATATAAATACATAAATCTATAAATAAATTACAGATGCACTATGGGTTTGTCCACACCATCTGTTGCTTGTTAACAATTAAGTTTATGCTTGTTAGCAGTTATGTTTATTTAGTTTGGTTGGATATACTGTAGATATGATCAATCAATCAATCAATCAATCAATCAATCAATCAATCAATCAATCAATCAATCAATCAATCAATCAATCAATCAATCAACATGTATTTATATAGCACTTTACAGTAACCAGCAGGTATCCAGCAGGTCAAAATCATAAAAAGGAGAGGGAAATTGTCACACCACTACTAAGTATTAAAAGCCATTCTAAACAAATAAGTTTTGAGTGTGGACCTAAAAAGAGCTACATCTGTAATCGTCCGAATATCAGGGGGTAACTTGTTCCAGAGTCTTGGGGCAGCAACCGCAAAGGCCTGATCACCCCACCGTTTATACCGTGTCCTTGGGACTTCTAAAACCAGTTGATTTGAAGACCGCAAGGACCGGTTGTGCTCACCCAGGGTTAAAATCTCGGACAAATTTAAGGCCTTTAAAACAAAGAATATCTTAAAATCAATTCTAAAACACACAGGGAGCCAATGTAGGGTGTAGAGGACAGGAGTGATATATATAACAGTTGACATACAGTATCTGTATATGTGTATTCTAGCCAGGTATCATAGAGAGCCTGCTATTGGCCACCAATGAGCGTCCCTGGCTCTGGGGGGTCTATGTCTTCACTGTTGGACTTCCTGTCATTCTCTTCATTAGCTTCATGTGGCCTGACAAGGTTGAGTATGCCTGTTTATGCATGTGTGTGTGTGTGTGTGTGTGGATTTGTGTTGGTTATTGTCTTGTCTTTGTCATTAGAACCATAAGAAATGTAATGTGTGGGTGTGGTTTGGTCCTCTAAACAATAGGGGTGTCACGATTCTCCAAATCCTCGATTCGATTACGTTTTCGATTCTAAGGTCACGATTCAATTCTCGATTTTTACTTCTTTTTTTTAAAGCACAGGTTGCTATGCCATTTTTAGACTAGGCTTGTAATATAATATCTGACCTTTGTTCGCAATGTACCACATTACATTGTCAAATTTAAAACATACATTGTAACAATAACCAGTGTTGGTCATCTTACTTTAAATTATCTTAATTAGTTACAGTTACAAATTACTTCTCTCAAAAAGTAATTTAGTAACTCAGTTACCACATTGTAAAAGTAATTAGTTACTCAGCAAAGTAACTGACGTTATTTTTATGCTCTATAACACTATTATATATAACGCCTTGGTCATCTGTTGCTGACCCGAAAAATCGAGCGTTGCTTGTTTTTAACAGAGTGGCTCCGTCTCCTTCGCTGGAGCTCACGCTAGCTGCATTTGGGCGTGGGGTTATTATGGGGTTGGGTTAGCAGCAGCAACAAGTGTCGTGTTGATGTGAGTTGCATCATAAGATTCGTTGCTTGAGGCAGACGTGGATAACGTTTTTTTCCTGGGCATAGCGTGCATGTTACATAAACAAACAAACATTCTTGCCTTTAATTTCAATGAGCGAGAAGTAGCGCCGGTACTTCCAGTTCAAGAACGTTACCTTTGAATTTCTCTGGTGTCGCCATTGTCGCTGCCTTGTGTTTAGTGGTAGTCAGAGCGTGCAGTGAGACAGCGTAAGCAGGTCATCTGCCCACCCAGCCAATCATCATCGCATTTGCAACGGTGTCATCATCCCCACCCCTGCTCTTTCCAGGCAGCTGGTGTGTAGCCAAAGCCTTCATTCAACCAAATTGTAGTAACGCGCCACTTTACATTCTCAGTAACGATAAATTAATTACTACTACTCTGTTAAAAATAACGCTGTTAGTAACGCCGTTATACTTAAACGCCGTTACTCCCAACACTGACAATAACATATCTTCAGTCAACTTGAAAATTGACAATTTGTCAATAAAGTAAAAAGAAAAAAAAACACACAGAGTTTGGTCTTTCATGCCCCCAACGTCGTCTTCCAGGTAGCACTGTCTGGAAGGCACTAGGATTAGGCCATAGACAGTTAAAGAAGACGGATACCAGTGAAGTCTATTAGAAGCACTTTTCAGTTAGGCTCGTGCGTTACTGCACAGCTGCAAACTGAGCTTGCCGAAGTAGATTTGACGTGAGCAACCTGTCTGAAAGTTGTAAGTCTTCTGGTAGCTGTGCCAAGAGAAATCTCAATCATTCCCAATCTTGCAGAGACGAAGAGCGTAGGTATATGTAAGGAGATAACATAGGCACAGGCTAATTATTGCTAACTAAAATGTATGCCAAAATGAGGATTAACCTGAGGTTTGTTAGGTTAGCTCTTTTAGCAGCAAAAAAATGCATAACATTGAGGTGGAAGGACTCTAAACCACCTACTACTTCTATGTGGACTACAGAAGTATCATCCTATGTACCGGTACCTCTTGAAAAAGTGTCATTTTGTTTGAAGAAACATCATGATCTGTTTGTAAAATACTAGGGAAGTTTCCTTTCATATATGGGTATAACAGGACAAAATACCTAAATTTCATATGACGTGCCTTTTTTCTTGTTTAATCTGTTTATGGTTTATTAGTGGCACTGTGGGAGGGAGGTTTGGGATGTGATATAGGGTTTGTAATCTGTATTTTGTATTGCTCTTTGTTTTTGTTTTTTGAAGAAGAAAAAAACCCAATAAATATAATGTTCAACAAATGTTTGCCAAAATGAATGGCAGTCAATGGGATGCTAACGGGGGGGTGAATGCTTCGTAGTATAAAATGGTGCCGTAGCAGCTTTGCTCTGTGGAGAGAAGCTTGCCCCCTTGGATTAGGCAATGGTTATGGTTGAAGACGACGGTCGCTGTGCTGCCTTGAAGGCTAAATTGTGGGTTTAAAACACCATCGAGCCAGCACAGCAGGTGAGGAGACCGATAGCAAGGTGACTCGGGCAGTCCGTTAACTTGTTGCTCTCTCTAATATAACCAATATAAGCTGCATGGTTGAAATTCAACTGTGCGGTTTTGTTGGGATAAAGCTATAAGCAGAAGGAATATCCGCTAGCTGCTAGGCTAATGTGCAATGGTAAACACACAGAATATGGTACACGCGCATGAGCTTGCAAACTGTGGCTTTTTTGACGACAACGCAAACGTTGTCAACATAAAATCCAAAATACTTCCACACTTTCACATGCTTCAGTGAAAGAGGGGGCTCAAGTTCTGTCAATGTGTTTCCAGCATCTGCAGTTGCCATGCTATCTTTTGACTGGCTGTAGCTAAGTTAGAGGAGGTTGACTGACTCGCAGCACGTGTGTGTTTTTTTCCGCTGGACGTGACATGGGGGCGTGGCAGTATCGACGATTCCATTTTTTTATTCGATATTCAAGATTGTGACTTCATTTCGATTCAAAATCGAAATCGTGACACCCTTACTAAACAAACAGGGCAGCCACAGTACAAGAAATCAAAGTGTGTGTGTGTGTGTGTGTGTGTGTGTAGAGGTTTGGGCCCGCTGATCAAGAGTATTACTATAAGAAATCTGATGATGATCAACCAGATGATCCTGAGCTCTCAGAGCGGACAGAGGCTGTGGATATCAAAGGTAATGTTTTATGTTGTAGGTACTACATCATTAGTTGTAGAACCCCAGGTTGTGGTAGTAATGATAGTAATGTCTTCTCTTCTCTGTGTAGGAAAGGCTGACAGAGCTGGGACAAGGAAGAGATGGTAACCAGAGGAAGTGTGACCTAGACCAGAAGGTGGGAGATTCAACAGATAATGTGTCATGTCATTACAATGTGATAATGTTGATTCTAAAAGTGTAAAAGCACATGGAGCGTGTTAAAGCCCATCTTGCAGGTTTTACTTTCTAACAAATTTGCACAATTAGCTTGTTGGTAATAAATATTTGAACTGTTACCCAACAATATCAAATACAATGGATATCACAAAACCCCCCACAATGCATTGCATTACGTCACGTTGGGGAGACGATAGACCAAACCCGTCTCGGTTCACTGTCTATGGTCTTGGTCTCTGCTACTGGTCTTGCAAAATATGACTTTTGGTCTCGACTGATTCCATGTGTCTTTATATTGGAGGGAAAGTGAAACACAGCTTGGACGGGGATGCTGTTCAGCTTTTCACAAGTTTAGATAGCTACACCGACGTTTGTTAACGTTAGCGCAACAGCGTTAGCCTAGCCTGCTATGTAAATATTATGACTACCTTCGTTGTTGCATCCATGTTGTCAACATAAGACGTGGCGTTAGTGCTCCTTTTGTACCGTAATTTTATTCAATGAAATGTTAAGCTTCGCTCCTACGAGACGTTTTTGTTATGTTACACACAAGGCTATAGTTAGCCTGTACATATGCTAGCGGAATTAGTTAGCACATTGCGTAGCCAGCCAGCAACTTCGGCAATCGGCAATAGTTTCGGCGAGCTAACCACGATAGTATTGTCGCCCACAATCAACCTCTGCTGCTAAAAGCAGTCAACCTGCAGTGATGTTTGCATTGGAGACACCTGTGGATGTGTTAGCTGTCAGGGTTAGCTCGCCCGAAACTACTGCCGAAGTTGCTGGCTGGCTACGCAACGTTAGATAGCTAATTCCGCTAGCATACGGGATGCTAACGATCGCCAGTTAGCTTTGTGTGTAACGTAACAAAAACCCACCCATCTCATAGGAGCGAAGCTTAGCATTTCATTCAATAAAATGATGGTACAAAAGGAGCACTAACACCACAGGTCTTATGTTGACAACGTGGACGCAGATATACTGTAGGAAACCCCAAAGGCAGTTGTAATAATTATCTAGCAGTCTAGGCTAACGTTGTTGCGCTAACGTCGGCGTAGCGTTAGCGAGCTAAATTTGTGAAAAGCCGAACAGCACCCCCATCCAAGTAATAAATAAACACTAGGCAAATATGTTGTTACTGGAGCTAGTAGGCTACCATCAAAACGTGAGATATCTAATCGAAAATGTGTTTACAACCATCAGGGGATTTCACAGGTGGGACTGGCAAGTTAGCCCATAGCTAGCATGATGCCTTCTATTTTCTAGATTTAGATACGTTTACCAGTACTTATCTGAACTAACGAAATGATCACTGACACTAGATATAAAGAAAACATTGACTTTCACTTGGTGCTATTCACTGACAGTAAAAACACCTCTTCCTCATCCCAGTCAGTCGCCATAGTTCTAGTACTAGGCTAAGGCACGTCTCCCCAACGTGACGTCATCACCGAATTGTGTTAAAAAAACCTGCTGTATGAAAAAACGGCAAAAACTGGCCTTTAACACTATTTGGAGACATTTTTAACAATGATATACATATCTTGAGTGGTTTATGTACCCATTAATCAACAGTGGTGGTTAACCTGCAACATGGCCTTTAAAGCACCAGTATCGAGGGTGAAAAGTATCTGGCATCCATACATTAAATGAGATTAAATTTGAGTGAGTGGATATTAAGTATTAGCTGGTTTCAAATTACCATGTGCATAGTCTCTATCCACGCCGTTCCACTTCCGGGATTGTTCTGTCGCTGCCGGAAATTCCCCCGGAGGTCACTCTTTTCAGCCGGATGTCCCTTACCTTCCGCTTTCTTTGTGTTGGAATTTTAAACTCTGGTGGATTTATGAGGACTATGGTTAACTGCTCCTCAGATCTCTGCAGGGTAAATCCAGATAGCTAGCTAGACTGTCCAATCTGAGTTTTCTACGCATGTGTGCAGATGGTTGAGGTTAGGCATTGAATTTGTTATAGTTAGGGTCAGGATAGTTTGTTGATCAGGGTACAGGAACTGGACAAATCAGGTTTCTGGTACAGATTGGGTAGTAACATGGGTATTATTTAGTTGGTTGCAATCTGCAACCTCACCACAAGATGTCACTAAATCGTACACACTAGTCCTATAAACCCATTATTTACAAAGTCCACTCTTGTCCGTGAACTGTGGGTAACAAAAACTAATTATGTACATTTGTGTTTGTCTGTGCATTTGCATAGGTTCGTTGACCAGTGCAACAACCTCAGGTGAGGAAAGCACCACCAACACACAAGAGGATTCTGGGCAATCACTTTGGCCAGTCGTATTGAAGAATGGATACAACTACACAGGTTAAACACAATAATGTCTGAGGACTGACCCATAGTCAAAGAAATGCAAAATATGTTCTACCTCTGACTCTAAGAACATTTGTAACTGGAATGAAGGATTTGGACTCCTCAGCTTGTTTTATTGTAGAACATCAGAGGTTGAATCACACACAACGTTGTTTGGTCATCTCAGATCTGTCATGTGGCTGTGTATGAAACTAGTGTCACCACCTAGTAGGCAGAAATATTAACCTCAGTCATTTATGGCTAATAAAAACCTCACTTTGAAACAAACAGGTTTTGTTCTTTGGTAACACTTACAATACGGTCCACAAAAATATGAGTAGTTTCTAAGGAACGAGTGATCTGTGATTTGAGTGCTATAGAGTAGTGAGGTCCAAAAGAAGCTTCAACTATTTAGTTGTATTTGTTGACCCAACTCAATGGCACTCTTAGTTAAAGGAGAACTCCAG